>CM076581.1:250860614-251177531 GCA_034641835.2 Pinus albicaulis
ATTTGTTTTTCTTGCTTAGTAGGCCCAGTTAATTGGGCTGCTTTTAGTTTATTTTACTGTGCTATTTTACTGTGCTGGACCTTTAAGTAATATTTTTGAATTCTGTAAATTAAACGTTCAAGACTGGTTTCCCCGTATGAGGGCAGTCTTCTTAATTTTTTGATTTTTTGATGACAAATTTTCCATGAGTATGGCCAGGCAATGTTTTTGACTTCGGTGTAATTTTATTCGCAATGTTAATAGATTAACTTTACTTAGAATTCTCACATGATTAGCATTTTTCTTGATCTGTTCAAGGATTTTGGGTACTTTAATTTGTATTTGGAATAATGGACATCGGTACTCTATCTGTTGCTTTACTGTTCGACATACTACTATTTCACTTTCTTATAGATGCCTCGGGCATATTTGAATGCTTTCTCAGATTGTCGATAATCTCCATGTGGACCGTTACTGGATTTTATATCATGTCCCTGTATGTGACATGGGGTATTTTTCTATCATTGTCTGGGGTGGGACTTCCACTTTTCTGGATGGATATTTGGGTTCCAATCTTCAGATGTGAAAATGTAATGACTTCATGGACTGTTTTATTTCATATAATATATTCAAAACAACATTTTTTCTCTTGTGAAAAAAAAATGATTAATGTTTATCACTCTGCCTTCAAAACTAGCGATGCTGGTCTATGTTGCTGGTTTATTGATATGGTCTGATGGTCTTTTTATATTTTGGACATATCACACTCCTCACATGATTAGCGTTTTCTCTGTTCAAGGATTTTGGGTACTTTAATTTGTATTTGGAACAATGGACGTCGGTACTCTATCTGTTGCTTTACTATTCTACATACTGCTATTTCACTTTCTTATAGATGCCTCGGGCATATTTGGATGCTTTCTCAGATTGTCGACAATCTCCATGTGGACCGTTACTGGGTTTTATATCATGTCCCTGTATGTGACATGGGGTATTTTTCTATCATTGTCTGGGGTGGGACTTCCACTTTTCTGGATGGATATTTGGGTTCCAATCTTCAGATGTGAAATGTAATGACTTCATGGACTGTTTTACTTCATATAATATATTCAAAACAACGTTTTTTCTCTTGTGAAAAAAAAATGATTAATGTTTATCACTCTGCCTTCAAAACTAGCGATGCTGGTCTATGTTGCCGGTTTATTGATATGGTCTGATGGTCTTTTTATATTTTGGACATATCACACTCCTCACATGATTAGCGTTTTTCTCTGTTGCAAGATTTTGGGTACTTTAATTTGTATTTGGAACAATGGACGTCGGTACTCTATCTGTTGCTTTACTATTCTACATACGGCTATTTCACTTTCTTATAGATGCCTCGGGCATATTTGGATGCTTTCTCAGATTGTCGATAATCTCCATGTGGACCGTTACTGGGTTTTATATCAAGTCCCTGTATGTGACATGGGGTATTTTTCTATCACTGTCTGGGGTGGACTTCCACTTTTCTGGATGGATATTTGGGTTCCAATCTTCAGATGTGAAAATGTAATGACTTCATGGACTGTTTTACTTCATATAATATATTCAAAACAACGTTTTTTCTTGTGAAAAAAAAATGATTAATGTTTATCACTCTGCCTTCAAAACTAGCGATGCTGGTCTATGTTGCTGGTTTATTGATATGGTCTGATGGTCTTTTTATATTTTGGACATATCACATTCCTCACATGATTATGATTAGCGTTTTTCTCTGTTGCAGGGTTTTGGGTACTTTAATTTGTATTTGGAACAATGGACGTCGGTACTCTATCTGTTGCTTTACTATTCTACATACTGCAAAACGTCGGACCACATTTCGTCGTAATTGTGACAGTTTACAGACATCAGAAGAGCGACGTTCAAAACGTCGGACCACATTTCGTCGGAAGTGCGACAGATTGGGAAACGTCAAAAGAGTGACGCTTGTTTGGAAGCGACGGAAAAAGTGTCGATAGTGCGACACTTTTTAATTGCGTCAGAACTGCGACTGTATGGTAAACCACGTTTTTCCCACCCTCGAACTGTCGCTCTTGCGACGACTATGTGCCGGAATAGCGACGAATTGGCCGTCGGAATTTCCGCCAAATTTTCTAGTGTTTCATTGTCTTGATTCCTAAGAAGAAGGATCCAAAGACCTTTGTGGATTACTGACCCATTTCATTATGTAATTCTGTGTATAAATTCATATCTAAATTGATTGCAAGGAGGCTTAAGCAGATACTATCAAATTTTATCACTGAAAAAATTTGGTTTTATGGAAGGGAGGAAGATACAAGATGTTGTGGGAATTGCGCAAGAGATGTTACATTCAATTAACTCCATTGCTAAAAAATATTGCATCCTTATTGTAGATTTGTGCAAATATTATGATTGTATTGTTTGGGAATTCATATTACTGATTTTGATCAAAATGGGTACGAGCTCTCATAATTACAGATGGATTTTGAGTTGTTTAATGTATACAAATTTTGCTATGATTATTAATGGTTTTCCTTAAAAGTTCTTTTATGTTGTCTGGGGCTTGAGACAAGGTTGTGCGCTGTCACGATTATTTTTTCTGCTGGTTATCGATACTTTATGTAGGAAAGTGAGGGCCTCCATGGATGATGGACTCATTAGAGGGGTTAGTGTCTCTACACTTCATTGAGTTACCCATCTTATGTTTGTATATGATCTTTTATTTGGAGGTCACACTTCAGTGGAGGAATGGGCCATATTTCATAATATTATCAAATATTTTGGAGATGCTACAGTTCTGATCATGAATGGGTATAAATTGAATCTAATACACAAAGGAGTGTTGGACACTGTATTACAAGAAATTAAAGAATTGTTTGGGGTCTCATCCAAACAATTGACAAAAGTTTTTTCATATTTGGTATTTACTCTCAAACTTAGTGGCTACAAGATTTGTGATTGGGAATGGCTAATAGATAAGTTCAACAATAAAATGGATTGTTGGGTACATAAATGGATGAATTTGGGAGGGAGACTCATTATGCTAAAATTAGTCTTAAAAAGTATATCAGTCTATTGGATGCATCTCTTTTTTTTACCCAAGAAAATTATCAAAAGCATCCAAACGATCATGGGAGGTTCTTATGTACATGTGCACACTTAGGAGAGGGCAACCGCAAGTTACATTTGGTTCGATGGTCTATTATTACTAGACCGGTTGAAGCATGATTATGGTGTGTCATAGATCCAGGTAATTTTAACAAGGAACTCATAATAAAAAATATGTGCAGGGAAGTAGAAGGTGAAGGATTTTGGTCAAGCATTATTCTAGATAAATATATGTTTGGACACTCATTCACATCGTGGATTATTAATGGCGCAAGGAAGAAGGTACATATATCATATTAATGGAGGAGCATGTATTAGGTTTTAAACTTTCTTTTGGGACATGTACGTTGGTTAGTGGGTGATGGTTCCAGGATACATATAGGATTAGATGCAATTGTTGGTATGAGCGGAAATCACACCTTATCTGTTCATATTCTCAATCACTTGCACAACATGCATATTTTTCATATTAATTAGAGCATTCGTAATAAACTACAAAATATGGATGGTCAGGACTGGTTTTTTGTATAGGATCTGGGATTATCTTCTATACATGGAGTGGAATGGGAGGAGTATACCATAAGCCTTAGGAATGCAGGGATTTCACTAAATAATTATGAGGCACACATGATTTGCGGTTGGTTCCCTTAGGGAAGTAATCTCGGTGGTAGGAGATATTTATGTCAATTTTCCAATTATGATAGGGACCTAAACATTTCTCTTCATTTCCAAGTCATATGGAACTGGAAGCTGCTGAATAAAATTAAATGCTTCTGGTGGCTTGCTATTCATAACCGAACATTATCTTTGAGCAGAAAGGCATACATGTGCACGAGGACATTATCAAGACTGTGGAATTTTTCAATGAAATAGAGTCGGTACTCCCAAGAATATGATATAGATATTTTAGAGCAGTGGAGATATGGAAATCGTTTCAAGTGGGGTTCTTCAATGGGGCAAGCTCAAGTAGAGCATGTGGGTTTGGAGCTGTGATCTATATAGAGGCCACAAAATTCCATCATTTATGGTAGGAAGCTGTAAGGGGGACAAACAACAGAGCATAAATCATTGCCTTATGTGGCTTGTTGATTGCAGCTAAATGGCTTGGCATTGACTAGGTACTGATTTTTGGTGATGCTTAAGGGAAGTAACATTTTGAACCCTCTTATATTAAAAAACTGGATGAAACACATCAAAACTCAGGTAAGACACTTTAAGAGCGTAAATTTTGATCATTTATACGTAGAACATAATTGGCCTGTTGTTGTGCTTTCAAAGAGAGGCACTATTAGGAAGACAAGTAATTTTTATTTCTCATCTTTTTACCATAGGGTAATGATCAATGCAGGTACAATTAGTTACTCATGAAAGAAAGGAAGGAAACGACATGCAACAAAGAAAAGGAAAACAAGAAGAGGCTAAAATGAATTTGATAAAACATTAGTAGAATAATATTAATTTCAGATACAACTTTTTGTTATCATTTACACATAGCAACACAAGACAATATGAGCAGAAAAGTTTGACAAGCTACATGATGTAATAGTCTATGAAATCTATTTAGGACAAATGCTACTTGGAATTTTGGGAATAGGATTACCTTGTATTATGATCGCCAATATTTCTTGGAACAGTCGTTCCATCACAACATGCATCTCAGCATCAGACTCATTCTCGCGGCATGTGTCCTCCTCTTCATTGGACATCTTTCCCTTCTCCTCTCTAGATGGGCTCCTATAAACCTGTCTAACTTCTTAGGCAGACTCGTCCATTCCTCGGGGCCCTACTTCACTTTATCTCTCCATTGTCATTTGAGGTGCCTCTTCTCTTTGTTGTACGTCCTTCTTCTACTTTTCAAACTCCCGTATTGCCCTTCCCCGCCACTTCTCGGTGATTTTCTCCCTTCGATGTGCTCTTAGCTCTCTCAACTTGTTGGAAGTCCCGACATCCATTTTCTTATCCCCCCTTTTCCCCTTTTCATAGCATTTCTCCCTCAAGTCCTTCCCCCAGTACTATATGTTTAGGCTTCCATCACGGGGCTTTGGAAAGCCATTAGTCCCTCATCCACCATCAGATCCTCCATCCACAAGGGAATTTCTTTCAACAAATTTCCCCTCAACCCGACTTTAAATATGTCTTCTGATTTAGCAAAGGATGTTGGAAATGTTGTCATTGATGGCAAAGGAGCACAAAGGAGCAACATCTAAACCAACAACAAGGCAAAGTAGAAGACAGGTAGCAGAGGCAACAAAGAAGCAAAGTAGCAGAGAGGCAGCAGTAAGAAAGCATAAAAGGAGCACAAAGGAGACATAAATGAAGCAGAAGCAGAGGCAGCAAAGAGAGAAGCAAATTAGCAGAGAGGCAGTAGTAAGAAAGCATAAAAGGAGCACAAAGGAGACAAACATGAAGCAGAGGTAGTAATAGAAGGACCATTTGATTGGAGATCTGGAGAGACAGAGTAGTGAGGTTGAAAGGTGAGAACCAGTGAGGTGAGACTCTGTAATTGGGGGTCTAAATGGGTCCTATGTGTTACTGAAGAAAATCCATAAATTGTTGAGGCAGGGTTGACTGTGAGATCGAGAATGAATATTCATTTGTGTAAATTCTGTGAGTTCAAACTAGTGCCAACCTAGAGGCAGATGGAATGGTTATTTAACTGAAAATAAAGGGGAAATTTTCAGTTCATCATAATTGTATTGGTATATTGATAAAGAGCCAAGCGCAGCCTTTGAAAGTGAATTGACAATGAATCTTAATGAATTTGGGTTGATGGGAAGTACTTTGGTTGAATTATAGTTGAGAAGTCTGAACGCTGGAAACGTTGATTTAATGTCAAAAATGTTTGCATACGAGCAAGATAATAAATTGTGTAGAGATTGTTTGGTAATTGCAGAGAACCTGACCCTGTTCTAAAAAGTTGAGTGGGTAGATAATACAGAGGCGAGCGCAGAGGAACCCTGAAAGTGCAGAGACCGGATCGAGAATGGGTTCGTTGGCAATCTTATAACTTTATTGATAGTATATACAGTAGTCGATTGTAAAATTATGTTCCGCAAGCTTGAGATCAGAATGGAATCCACCAAGATGCGTTGGAACATTGTTTAATGGTGAAGAACCGAAAATCAAAAGAACTGTGGGGTTATATATATATGTTTGAGAGGAATTGATAAATTTATAATCTAGTCATCGACCTTTGAACAGATCGATGACCCAGTGATATTTAATCAATGCTATGAATTCATCGTATGAGCGAGACATATGGTCTGAAGTTATTGCAGGGTTAATGCACAAACTGTGTATTTAAACGAAGAATGGAGGACAAGTAAAAATTGAAGCGGAATTATAAGAGGCAGAACCTTGATCAAGCATTAAGCGGAACCGTGAAGCAGTGAACAGTAAAGACGGGTTTTATAACCCACGAGTGGTATTCACATTGTTAAAAGGTGTTAAGTGGAATCGCAAATAAAAATGTGATATACTTCGGCATGCGACACGTGGCAGAAGGCCTGGTTGTTTTGCACTTTTTTTGTGCGTTAAAGTTCAGTCCAATAAAAAATACGATATTCATTTAGGATCATCGGATCATAGAAGTTGATGCGATGGTGTCTCGACTGTTGGATGCAAAGGGTAGTTTAACTACTGGGGCCCAGTTCATCGCGTGAATTGGAGGAATAAACTTCGTGCAGTTTGGTTGTGCGACTGTCGTCAGATGAGCGCGTAGTTGGGTTTTGGAGCGCGAAAAAAGTTGGGCCATCGGATCCATTCGACATTTAATGCAAAGCAATGTGTTGTGGGCCCAATTGTTATATTATGGTGGCGTTAAATAATGCGTGAAGGTTCAAGGTTTGTAAAGTTTTAATCTATAAAATCGGGACGATAACATAGCCAAATGTATTGTGGACCCGAGATGTTATAAGATGTGGTTGAATCTTCTGAGTTCCGTAGAATTAGATTAGAGTGTGGGCCCCGATATATATTATAAACTATGGTCATAAGTTTGATTCAGGGTTTTAAGGTGAGAAAAGGTGGACCCAACATAAAGGAGTGTAAGTTGTGGACTATTATAATAATATGCTTCAGCATTATTATATGAGGAAAGGTGAGTGGCCATCATATCGAAATTAAATTGGAGTCAAACCTTTGCATAATTTAATGTTGGGTGAAGGATCATAGATGATTGAACTGGATTGAAGTTAAGTTTGGAACTTCCGCATATAAATGAAATCAGGATTGTTTTAATTAAAGGTCTATGGTAAGATGTGGGCCCCGAGGGCACTTATATATATCACTTGAAGATTTAACTCCAAGCTCAAAGGTCTAGTGCTGTAGTTATTTGAATAAGAAAGCATATAAAAACCTTTAATATATGCTAGTGTTTGGTCTTTAATAAAAGTCCGAGTTTGTATGAAATGCTATGACCAAACATGCATTAAAACTGTGGGCCAGATATATCACCGCGTTGGATGAAATATGTAATTGGAAATAATGGTGGGCCAGACTTACGTTGATGATTAAGCCAAAGCAAATATTGATTGGGTGCTTCCATAAAATTAACTCTTGATATAGGATTTTACCGTAGTGATGGAAAAAGAAAGCTTCAGCATTAATACAACTGCCAGATTTAAAAAATTAATGCATGCACAATGAACTTGGAGAATGTGGGTCTGACAGAGGTAAACAAAGATTGCAGAGTTGAAGAGGTGTGCAGCGAAGGGATTCAGAACTACAGAATCAGAATGAGAAATGCACAGGAATGAAAATGTGAGTTTGTTACACTACAGCAGCAGAAAAGTCAAACTCACAGTGAGCCAAAACTGAATGGGATGAATATAAATTCTTATTGTAACTGAAAATGTAAATGTTTTAATTGATTTCATATTGTTTGTGATGCAAAGGCAAATCTCTAGAGGAAAATAAATATCCCACTGTAATGTTGAAATGTATATCTATTGTTATATGTTTTTCTGAATATGCTAGAAAATAAATGAGAAGGCATAAGGCAAAGATTCATGGCTATACACTTCGAATTCCCTATGGAATAAAAACAGTCATGAGGTGAACTCTATAAATGATATCACATAGATATGCATGGAGAAGTTAGAGAATGCAGAATTGAAGTAGATAAAGTAAGAAGGAGGAGCAGATAGAGAAGCTGTGAAGATCCATAGATGATATAAGGCATATATGAAAGCTGGAGGACAGTAGTGAAGAAGTTATAGAACAACGTTGATATCCAGGTAAATCAGCATGTGTTTTTCTTTTAAAGAAGTGAGGAAGTTGGTGCTTCCATATCAAGTTGTAGCTTGATAGATGTCAGTTGTAGCTGACTAAGGTAGGAGCCTCCTGTAGGTTGTAGCCTGCAAAAAATAGATGGAAGTTGGTGCTTTCATATCAAGTTGTAGCTTGATAGATTTTAGTGATAGCTGACTGAGGTAGGAGCCTCCTGTAGGTTGGAACCTGTAGAAAATAGATGGGAGTTGGAGCTTCCTTGCAAGTTGTAGCTTGCTAGATCGAGGTTGGAGCCTCCTGTAGGTTGGAGCCTACAGAAAATCAGTGGTGAGAGGGAGTTGGAGCTTGCCTTTGCATCACAACAATAATAAGATGTGGTTTTCTCCCTTATGGGTTTCCACTTATATCTGTTGTCTATGTGCATGATGTCTATGTGTTGATATGGTATAGCTAATCTGCTTAATACTTGTTGCTCACATATTAAGACTGCTGTTACATTATCTAATCTGCTTATTAATTGCTGCTCACAAATTAAGATTGCTCACATATTATGTTGATCATGAAATGAAGGTGTTAATAAAGTTTAATGAAAAGTTTTAAAAGTCCATGAATGTGTTAAACTGATTCACCCCCCCTCTCAGTTTAACTAAGGTTTCAACAATTGGTATCAAAGTCGGTTCCTTTGGAGTAAGCTTAATAGCTTGAAGGAGATCTAGTTGAGTCATGGACTATCAAAATGTACATGTGCTAAATACAACAAACTTTCCTAAATGGAGAGATAATGTTAAAACAGAATTATTGGCTTATGAACCTGAGGTATGGAAGCTTGTATGTGACGGTTACTGCATAGAATCTCCCTCTTTGCAAGAAAAACAACGGAATGCCAAGGAAAAATGTGTGATATATAACAATATTCATGACCAGGATATTTATTTAATAATGGATCTAACCTCTGCAAAATAAATTTGGGATAGATTGCATTTCATGCATGAAGTAGACACTAAGGACTGCATTGTCAAGAAGGAGAAGAGAATTAAGAAGAAGAGAAATTCATGTCTAAAGGAAAATGTTCAATCAAATGAGGTACCTGCTAGTGTGAATGGAAGTGAGTACCATGAATAAATTACAGTTGAGGAAAAAGGCAAACTTGACACAGCCTTGACCGAAATAGAAATATTAAAGAATGAAAACAAAGACTTGAAGAAATTGGTGCAAATATGTGATGAGAAGGAATATGAAGATAAGAAAGAAATTGTTGGCATAAAGACACAACTTGAAGAAGCAAGGAAAGTAGAAGACACTCTACTGCAACAAATGAGAGAGAAAAGTCTAGAATGTGAGAAATTGGAAGAAGAAGTAGTGTGCCTAAGAAAGAAATTAGAAAAATCCCAAAGAGAATTATTAATGAATACTCATCAAATGAAAAGCTCTGGACAGTTTGACCAAATTCTAAATGCTCAAAGGTCTTCTCTCATAAAGACTGGGATAGGCTATGAAGGAGAAACAAGTAAGTCCAAGGTAGAAGACAACGGGGATATCATGTTTTTAAAAGCTGTAAAGGATAATGAAGCAGCTCAGAAGATTCCTACAGAAGTAGAAGCCAGCAAGAACATGATTTGCAAAGAAACAAAAAAAACAAGTAGCAACATGAAAGGACAGAGAATGAGAGTATGAAACAATCATCTGAAAAGGCTCATACACTCCTGAATATGAGTTGAATCAATTTGGAAGATGTCAAAGAAGGTTCTTTCCTCCTATGAGAAGTATCACTTGTTTTTCCTGCTACAAACCTGGACATATTGCAGCATATTGTAAGACAAAGCAAATCCAGTCCAACCAGAAAAGGATGCAACAAATGAGAAGAATCCCTCAAGCAAGCAACTGGAAAAGACAATCTTTCACCAGGTACACAAATCATTTCCATGGCTACTGTTATTCATGCAATGAATTTGGACATAAATCTGTTGAATGTAAATTGTGTTCAAAAAGGAGAACAAAGTATTATACATCAGCTCAAATGTACCTTGGTAAAACAAGATGTTATGTATGCCTCAAGCTTGGTCACAAAGCAAAGGACTGTAAACTGCCATATACATTAAAGAACTCCAGACAGATGATGGAATCTAGTCAAATCAAACAAAACTATGAATCTAAAAGAAGTGCAGACATTATGAAGAACCCCAATAAAGTATGGAAGGAAAAGAGAAAGGGGGAGCCTGTCACCTCAATAACATAATGAATCCATCATAGTCTCAGGGGGAGATGCTCTAGGAAGCAACACAAATATCCAACTAGTGATAGATATGAAGCAACATCCCAGGGGGAGAGAAATTCATAAATAGTCCCCACAAAAGTAGTCTAAGAAGAGCTCCTTGGAATGGGAACAGCTATAAGATCAGGAAGGGAAAGGACAATTTATCTAACAGAGAACTACAGAGGAAGAAGATTATCTGAAGCATTCAATAGCTGACAGATTGATGGAAGAAGAGAAGGCAACAAGAAGCCATGGTAATATAAAGAACATCAACCACGAACATGTAAGCTAAGAAGACATCAGCACTTTAAGTGATGATCACATTGTGCATCATACTGCTAGAATTAACAATGAATCACATTAAGAAGGATGAGTAAGAGAAGTGTCGATAATCATTATGTAATTACATCATTCATATATGAAAAGCCCCCTTGGAGGAATGCAATTAAGTGAGTGATAAATCTTTGAGTGATCAACCCATGAAGATTCCTAGTAAAGAAATTGAAGATTTCTTCCTCAAAATCATTATGTTAGAACAGTTGAATTGTATATAAAGCAGAAATGATTCTGGATCAGTCCTATAAAGGAAAATGCAGTGACATTACTTTGAACAGAATGACAGAATAAGAAAAATGGTTAATAATGACAAGATCAGAATCAGTACATTGATGATTGTTGGAGTGAACAGTGGAAAGATCAATAGTTGAAATTTTGAAGGTTGTCTTAACTATGAGTTCATGTGTGAGCTGAAGTGAAAGTAGTATCAATTGGTATTTGGTACAAGCAACATACCTATCAACATAATACCAAGTGTTATCAGTAAAGCAGTGGTATGATACAGGTCCTCAGGATCAAAGGATTATGGAAAAAGTACATCAAGGTAGTATCCCAGCATTATCTGCATTATTAAAGCATAAAAGGGTCAATGAAAGGGCAAAAGAATCATTATCTTGTTTACACTTGAAGTAGTATATTGAGCATTGAAGAAGTATCTCTTTCTATATATAATTGCATGCCTTCCTGAAGTCAGTACATATATATGTTCAAGGCCTCTCTCTTGAGATCATTCATAACACCGTGTGAAGTCTGTTTGCTGAGATTTAACTTAAACATCTTGAATATGCTTTTGTGGAAGATCATCATGATAGAACAGTCAAAGTATCTGAAGCATAAAGGACTAGTTGTGATTACCATTTGAAGCTCAAAATTCTTTTATTAATTCATCTAAATGCTTCTTCAGCACAAGGGATTTGATGGTAATTCACCTTTAAAGAGAGATTGATCATTGACATACATACCTCCTTATGTCATAAAGAAAATTGCATGGTTGATAAGTGAGACTTACCAATACATTGAAGGTATCTAGCCTCAAGGGTTTGTTTTGAAAGTACATTGTACAAGTAGGAAAGTCATTTGGTCTCTTATATTAAAAGATATTTCCTAATCTCACAATAAGTTGTAAACTCTCGTTTGATTCATTGTTCACATCAGCAACAAGGACCTTTCAGTCTTTAGGAGTAATATCCTTGTCAGTATTCTAGCACATATCACCAACAACAAGCAGTACAGGTGAACCACAACCACAAAAGATATATTGGCATCATCACAATTGAACAAATGTTGTACTGCAGATGAGTATTACAAAAGAAGACATATTCAATCTACAATCTTCTTCAATAGATATGCATCGTAGATGAAGATCATACTAGAGACTGAAGTATATTTGAAGCATTCTCAGTATTTTAGTTTTGGTCCAATCATGCATCTATGATTATATAAGTCTGATTATATATAGTTGTTCTATCATCACCTACACTCTATACAAGTGCAAGGAGTCCGTGCTTTGGGATGGTATCAACTCACTGTGTAGATACAAGTTCAATAATTCTCAAAAGTGTTCTCTCAACAACTCTTGTACACCAGTTTTGAGCAGCATGGTACAAAGTCAGAAGAAGAGGGCCTAAACTCAACTCTGAGAGAAGAAATGCAAAGATAGAATCTACACCGAGAAATGTGCAACCCTTTTCCATTGATGTCAAAGGGAGAGGAAAAGAAAAAAGGGTCTTCTAAAAGGCAAGCAGAGGAAGTGTATTGCCATCAATGCCAAAGGGGGAGACTGTTGGAAATGTTGTCATTGATGGAAAAGGAGCACAAAGGAGCAGCACCTGAACCAAAAATAAGGCAGAGTAGAAGACAGTTAGCAGAGGCAGCAAAGAAGAAAAGTAGCAGAGAGGCAGCAGTAACAAAGCATAAAAGGAGCACAAAGGAGACAGACATGAAGCGGAAGCAGAGGCAACAAAGAGAGAATCAAAGTAGCAGAGAGGCAGCAGTAAGAAAGCATAAAAGGAGCACAAAGGAGACAGACATGAAGCAGAGGCGGTAGTAAAAGGACCATTTGATTGGAGATCTGGAGAGACAGAGTAGTGAGGTTGAAAGGTGAGAACCAGTGAGGTGAGACTTTGTAATTGGGGGTCTAAATGGGTCCTATGTGTTACTGAAGAAAATCCATAAATTGTTGAGACATGGTTGACTGTGAGATCGAGAATGAATATTCATTTGTGTAAATTCTGTGAGTTCAAACCAGTGCCAACCTAGAGGCAGATGGAATGGTTATTTAACTGAAAATAGAGCGGAAATTTTCAGTTCATCATAATTGTATTGGTATATTGATAAAGAGCCAAGCACAACCTTTGAAAGTGAATTGACAATGAATCTCGATGAATTTGGGTTGATGGGTAGTAATTTGGTTGAACTATAGTTGAGAAGTCTGAAGGCTGGTAATGTTGATTTAATGTCAACACTGTTTGCATACGGGCAAGATAATAAATTGTGTAGAGAGTGTTTGGTAATTGCAGAGAACCTGACCTTGTTATAAAAAGCCGAGTGGGCAGATAATACAAAGGCGAGCGCAGAGGAACCCTGAAAGTGCGCAGATCAGATCGAGAATGGGTTCGTTGGAAATCTTATAAATTTATTGATAGTATATACAGTAGTCGATTGTAAAATTCTGTTCCGCAAGCTTGATATCAGAATGGAATCCACCAAGATGCGTTGGAACATTGTTTAATGGTGAAGAACCGAAAAGCAAAAGAACTGTGGGTTTATATATATGTTTGAAAGGAATTGATAAATTTATAATCTAGTCATCGACCTTTGAACAGATCGATGACCCAACAATATTTAATCAATGCTATGAATTCATCGTATGAGCGAGACATATGGTTTGAAGTTATTGCAGGGTTAATGCACAAACTGTGTATTTAAACGAAGAATGGAGGACAAGTAAACGTTGAAGCGGAATTATAAGAGGTGGAACCTTGATCAAGTGTTAAGCGGAACCGTGAAGCAGTGAACAGTAAAGATGGGTTTTATAACCCATGAGTGGTATTCGCATTATTAAAAGGTGGTAAGTGGAATCGCAAATAAAAATGTGATACACTTTGGCACGCAACACGTGGCAGAAGGCGGTAATTGAAAACCGGTTGTTTCGCACTTTTTTTGTGCATTGAAGTTCGGTCCAATAAAAAATGCGATATTCGTTTAGGATCATCAGATCACAGAATTTGATGCGACGACGTATCGACTGTTGGATGCGAAGGGTAGTTTAACTACCGGGGCCCAGTTCATCGCGTGAATTGGAGGAATAAACTTCGTGCAGTTTGGTTGCGTGACTGTCGTCGGATGAGCGCGTAGTTGGGTTTTGGAGAGCGACAAAAGTCGGGCCGTCGGATCCATTCGATAGTTAATGCAAAGCAATGTGTTGTGGGCCCAATTGTTATATTATGGTGGCGTTAAATAATGCATGAAGGTTCAAGGTTTGTAAATTTTTAATCTATAAAGTCGGGACGATGACATAGCCAAATTTATTGTGGACCCGAGATGTTATAAGATGTGGTTGAATCTTCTGAGTTCCGTAGAAATAGATTAGAGTGTGGGCCCCAATATCTATTATAAACTATGGTCGTAAGTTTGATTCGGGGTTTTAAGGTGAGAAAGGGTGGACCCAACATAAAGGAGTGTAAGTTGTGGACTATTATAATAATATGCGTCAACGTTATTATATGAGGAAAGGTGAGTGGCCATCATATCAAAATTAAATTGGAGTCAAACCTTTGCATAAGTGAATGTTGGGTGAAGGATCATATATATGATGATTGAACTAGATTGAAGTTAAGTTTGGAATTTCCGCATATAAATGAAATCAGGATTGTTTTAATTAAAGGTCTATGGTAAGATGTGGGCCCCGAGGGCACTTATATATATCACTTGAAGATTTAACTCCAAGCTTGAAGGTCTAGTGCCGTAGTTATTTGAATAAGCAAGCATATAAAAACCTTTAATATATGTTGGTGTTTGGTCTTTAATAAAAGTCCAAGTTTGTATGAAATGCTATGACCAAACATGCATTAAAACTGTGGGCCAAATATATCACCGCGTTGGATGAAATAAGTAATTGGAAATAATGGTGGGCCAGACTTACGTTGATGATTAAGCCAAAGCAAATATTGATTGGGCGTGTTAGTCATCAGTATTTTTCACTGGTTAGTGATGACTAGATCCATAGCTGAGTTTTCTAGAAGCTGACCTCCATATGTCAATTTGTCATCTAGAAAACCCTCATAAATTTTTTTTTCGCCCTCCTACTTTTCAGTCCGCCCATGTCAAGGTTAAACCTCATTATCCCTATCCTATCTAGCTTTAGCCCTACTGGTCTGCCCATCAGCTCTAAAAGGACAATCCAAGTCTGTTTCAAAAGCCTCCCCTAAGTTAGGAAGTGGCGCTTTAAGGCATTTTACCCTTGGCAACCATCAAAAGGCCAAAAAACCTCCATCTGCTACAGACCAATCATGACAGACCTCCCACTCTTCAAATGAAATTGAGCACAGCCCTAAGTCGCGCCACTTACACACCCCTAAGTCTCAGCAATGCATAGACCACAGTCTCAAGCTGATTTTAGGTGTTTTACAGTGTTTTATGGATTTGACAAAGATAGGAAACATGTCATCATCTCAGAAGAAATTTCTTGAATCTACATTTAGAAGAACAGCTGCTTCTCAATGTAAACATGAGCCTGAGATATATCTGCAAGACAGAGAGTTTCTCATAAAGACCTGGCAGCTCCATTAAGCATGAAAACACAGTAGAAGAAAGACAACACTGTCAAACAGACTTGTAATTTGTCATGGCCAAGAAACTCCTTCATCTATAAGCAGAGGGTTAAGGCGCCTCCTTCATCCACAAGCAGAGGGCGATGGCCAATGTTGATTTGAAGAAATTACAAAACTAACTGTAAGCACAGGTTTGTTTTTACTAGGCAGTGAAATAGTGACTCAAGGTTTCTGAGGGAAAGTGATAATCAAAACAGGGCTAAGATCTGAAATATGCAAGACAAAAGAAAGCAGTGTTTTTGGTCTTGTGTCCTAAGAAAGAAGATAAATTGAAGTTACCAGCATCATCATCATGGTGCAACAGAAAAGGACTTCATTGATCAAAGCTATCATAACAAAATATCTCTGCAGGGGTGTTAATATGAATGGCTCAAAACAGTCTTGAGTAGGAAAATACTTCAGTAAAAAGGACCTCTGTGTGCTTTTATGTTTCTGTTGGGCTACGGGATAAAGTCTATGGTTCCAGATAAACATAGAGACAAGGCAGGCAAGTAGTACACAGCCCCAGATATAAGACATCTTGATATCAGTCAAAGCGCCAGTGTAAGTCCAGTTGTTGCAAGCTACACACCACCACAAAGACAAATGTAGCCTTCAGATGCAGCAGGTTTGGTGATTTCAGAGCTCCATTAGAAGAAAATGGCTAATAAGAGCTTTGGTGTTTATGAGTAACTCTAGCTGCTTTTTACACCTCATATGTTTGTCTCCTCAACACAAGGATATTAAAAGATTATGATCTGAGTTTTGAAACCTTGGAAAAGCATGTAAAGATAATCAGGTATGTCATAAATGAAACTAACTCCAATCATAGACAGGTGTATTTAAAAAAAAAAAACTGTTTATCATAGCTGGCAAAGGCAATCTGGGCTTTTATTATCAAGAGACATCATCACTGAAAAGATTGTTTAAATGAGAAAAAGGGGGTCATTTGACACACTGTTAGTTTTGGGAAGCTTGAAACAAATGCAGGTTTTCATTATTCAAAGGACAAACATATCATAGTAATATGTTCTAAACAGAGACAGTGTATTGGAAAAAGCGCCTTTCTTAATCAATAGAAGATTGGCAAAGTCTGAATAAATGCAGCAGATTTTTGACACCTACAGTTAGGGAAAAGAGTTGATGAAGAAATTGGAGACAGAAGTTGTCTAACCAAGTTGAAAAGATAAGCCACCTCCTTTCAAATGACAAAGCAGTTTTCAGTGTTTCTTTTTAACAAATTTAGAGGGGGTTTTACATAATAAATATCACCAACAGTGTTAAAACAAGTGATAAGGGATGGTACATAGGTTGTTAAGGTATTTTTCAAAGTGGGAGCTTCCATGTTAAATTGTCGCCAAAGGTACAAAGTTGGCAGAAATTACTCCTAAAGCCTATATGCATCAATGGTTTAAAGGCATAAAAAACCCCACTGCAAACATCATTTCGAAAAGAGTGGGTCCCTCTCAAACACAATCGAAATTGTTCCAGGTTTCAAAAAAATGCACCAGGGCATCATTACAAAAAGGAAAAAAATTTGAAAACCCTTACAAAATTAAACCACAGGTTTTATTTCATTTGGCATTTAAAGAGGTCAAAGGACAGTTGCAAACTCATCAAGCAGTCACCCAAGCACAAGAGCAAACATCACCTTGAAGTTCACAAGGCCTAGGGAAGGTTTTCAAACCAGTTTTCGTTGATTTAGAAGTGCTTTAACCCGCACGGCACTCCTGTAGGAGTGTGTGGTGCTCTTACGCAGTTTTTTTGAACTACGCTACAAGGGCGCGCGACGCTCCTGTAGCCGCGCACGGCGCCCCTGTAGTGGCGGGTCACAGGCGCCCGACGCCGACCCGACAGGCCACCCGAAAGTTGCTGCGCGGCATTCTCATCCATAAAAGTGCCGCACACTTATTGACATCTCCATACGCCTCAAAATCGCTCCTGAAGGCTACCACAGCTCTCCAAAAGGCCATGCCACGATTTGAAGAGGTATTTTTGACATTGCCCTTGAATTTTTCAAAAATATTGAAGTGGTATGAAGGCTAGTAAACTGTGGTTGCAAGCTGTATTTTTTTTTTTAAATAAAAAGAGAAACCATGAGGTCACCCCCACTACCATGACAAAACACGGTTTAAGCTATCTGGCAAATGCATTGTTTGAAACTGCTAAAAGTCTGCCATGAACAGTTAGGAGGTGTATAAACCAGTTTTGAGGGGTTAGCATTTTGATCAAAGGGATCTGCCCAGCATTTGACATGCTATAGATTTTTAAATATCACAGCATACAAAGCTTTTCAAACTCTGTCACCATATATCCAGAGATGTGTTTTTGCTGTGAGTATCAGTGGTCTAAAGCTGTGGTAAAATGTTAAAATGCTGATGAGGTCCTCTACAGGGAAGGAAATTGTGTTGAGCTAAAAACTGTATGTTTTCACCTTTCTTAAATCAAAGAACAAGGGTGTGTTTTATTCTTCAGAATACCAAAGGGCAATGATAACCCTACCAACCACCGGAAAAGACAGTTGTTCACTGTATACTTGGTAACTGCCATTTTGATTCCTCCAACTCTCTGTCAAGTTGATTTTCCGAGGATATAAAAGCATTTTCTAAAGGGACAGGTTTTTCCATACTAAAGGGGAGCTTTGATTGTGTGAAAAGATAAAATCCTACAGCCTTTAATTGAAACTGTTGAAGCATTTTTCAAAAACTCTGTCACCTTTTTACATAAACTGTGACATTGACTGTGTGACTACACTAAAAGTTAACTACATATTATATGAGTTTTGTGGAGTGATTGGCATACTAGGCAAGGGCAGGATTCTAAAGATTGGAAAGTTCACCATTGGTCAAAGATACAAAACAAGTTGTTGAACTCCAAACATCACAGAGCAAGGCGATTTTGACACTATAAACAACATTTTCACCTAACAGTCTGTCTTCATTTCACTGTATTGTCTCTTGTTAAGGGGTCTGCTGGCTGAGATACATATTAAAGGTGGAAAGGCCACTTTTTAAGGGAGCAGGGGTTTTGTATTGTGAGGAAGCATTTTGAAGTCATTCAAAGACATTGTTTCTCTATCAAAACAATGAATTGACAGGGTTTAGTTTAAAGAAGGCAGTTTAAAGGCAGGAAGACTGTTTGGTGTTTCAAGAGCTTATTTAGCCAAAAATGCCGCCCAGGTAAGACAGTAGAAGTGGTTTACATAAAATATATGAGCCAATCTCTACAGAGGAGGTCAATGCACATCCATCCATCCTTTTCAATTTTCATGAGGTAGGTTGTTTAGAATTCTGCCAGAAGGTACAGGAGGTCAAAATTTTCTCGCCCTTGACACACCTATGCGCCCTGAGGTTCCAAAGCAAGCATTTCCAGGTAGCAGACCTTGATTTCAAGTTTTCCCCGAGGTCGGTGTTTAAAGCCACCAAAATTCCATATCATGGCGAGAAATGGTTCAAGCAGACCCATCTAGACTTGGATGACTACAAGCTTTTCATCAAGCCCGAGCATAGAGATACTTGCACTGCCATTTTTCCTTTCTCTTATCTTCTTGTCAGCTATGCTCCTCTAATGAAGGTCATAATGAAGTATTTTACTTGTGAAGGGAGATTTACTCGAGTTTATGCATACCATGTCCGACTATTGATGCATTTCACTAGAACTAGGCAGCTAAATCTCCCTTACTTTTTATACAAAAGCATCGAGAAGATGGCATCCTCAGTCCAGAAAAAGACTCAATCTCTGCAAATAGATTCCCTTTTCCATCATTATATGATCAAAGTTATCATCCTACACTAGCTAGAGAAGAAATAGGTTTCATGGGATGTTTTCATTAGTCACCCAGACTTCTCCACTGTTCCTCCTGTCCATATATCTCCCACCCAGCCTATTCATCGCCCTGTACCTTTATCCAGTAGGCCTACTCCTAGAAGGCTTAAGATTACTACATAACAGTCAGGACAGCATGAAGAAGAAGGACATGAACAGGTAGAAAAAGAAGAGGACAAACATGAAGAAACTGATGAAGACCAGCAGCATGATTTTGATGGTCAGGGGCAGCAGCTTGAGCCACAAAGTGAGCATGAAGTTGAAACACACCAGCAGCTTGAGCCACAAAGTGAGCATGAAGTTGAAACACACCAGCAGCTTGATGTTGGTGAACAGGGGCAGCAGTTTGAACAGCAAGAAGAAATAGGTGAAGGGCAGAAAATTGAAGATGAAGAGCAGCAGCAGGAGCAAGAAGAAAAGAGTGTTGAACAGCAGCATCTTAGTGAAAATGAACAGCAGGGACAAGAGGAAGAGCAGCAGCTTGATATTGAAGGTCATGAACAGCAGTTTGGGCAGGAATTTGAGCAGCAGCTTGAGCTACAAAATGAACAAGAAATCCAAGCACAACAGCAGCATAATGTTGATGATCAAGGGCAACAAAAATTTGAGACAGATCAGCATCATAACATTGAAGGGCAGAAGCAACTTAAAGAAGACACACAACAGCCTCAAGGAGAGCAGCAGTTTCAAGAAGTTGACAAGGGTAAAGAAATTGTGTCTCCTTCTACCAAAAGAACAAAGCCCAGCACAGCAAGAAAGAAAGGGTCTAAGGCTGCCACTCCAAAAGTGACAAGATCTGTCCCTAGCAAAAGAAAATCGCCAAAGAGGTCTCCCACTAGCATGCCAAGAAGGAAGAGTGCAAGGTTAGCTTTCAAAGGCAAAGGGAAAGGCAAGTTAGGAGAAAGTCAAGAACAAGGAGGTGCATTGGCTGTCATTCCAATCCAAAGTGATGACAGCGATAATGAAGCCCGCATTCTTGAAAACCTTATAATCCATCGCGAGGGTCAAATTGAAGCATTGGAGAATGACCTTCATCGGGCAAAGACCTTCAATCATTTTTTGGAGATCCAAAATAAACAAATGAATGTCCATATGGCTGTCCATGAGGCACGAGCAATCAAATACAAGAATGAGGTAGCTAAAGCACAAGTAAGGATAGAGGAGCTCATCGGTGAGTTTGATGAAGATGAAGAAGAAGACCAGCCTAGGCGGAAGAGGCCTAGAACCATAGGGCTTAAAAGAGCCCTGGATAAGCAAAAGGAAGAAGAACAGGCCCATCTTCAATCTTTTCCCCTCACTGCACTACTTGAGCAAGAAATTGAAGAAAATAAGGAGGCATGGCTAGAAAGAGCCAATAAACACTTGGAGATGAAGCTTGAAAAGGCAATCATAGACCTGGAGCTACAAAGGAAGATGACACAACACTATCAAAAGTTGAATCAGTTTGCCCGGCGCAAGCTAAAGGCCACCCTAGAGAAACTGAAGGAAGAAAAGGGGAAGCGCCCGGCACGGAAAGAGAAGAAATGCATATCAGCACTTGAAATTTTGGCTTCAGCTTCAGAACATGTTGCCAAGGACCCTTGAGGGTCATGCACCCCAATTTTGAGCCCATTTTGACATTTTTTGGTTTTTTGGCATTTTTGGGTTTTTGGTCAAAAACTCATAAATTCGCCATTTCATTTTGAGGATTCGTCAAGGGAGGAGAATGGTACCATCAGATGCCATAATTTCATGAGCATGTCCCCAGCGATTTTCAGAGCATTTGGAGATCATTTTCCCCTTCAAAACAGTGAAAAAGGCTCGTATTTTGCACACTCTGCCCGGTCTATCAGCAGACTGTAATTTTCTAGCTTTTTACACACAGGTGCAGATTTGGAGGACTTCTGGGCATCGGATTGAATAAATTTCAGTTGCGCCGGAAATTAGACACTTAGAGCTTTCCAACGAGCTATCATGAGCCTCGTTTTGACACCAGGAAGGCTGCCAAATGTTTCCGGAAAATCAGGGGACCTTTTTCTGATGTAAATTTGAAATATTTTTGTAATTTTTGAACCTCTAAAATCTGCTTTTTCCAAATGTGCGTTTAGCTATTTTTACACTTGGAAAATGATGCAAAGTCAATTAAATTACCTTTTTTAGCAATTTTTAGATATTTTATGAGATATTTTTGTGCCTTGGGCTTTGCAAAGCCTCAAGGACAAGTTTAGATATTTTGATTAGGCCAATGAGGATGCAAGTTGAACCAAGAGGTTTTCCTCACTTTAGCCTATATATTCCAAAGGCTCTCATTGTAAACAAGACTGAACTTGAGAAGAGAAGCAATATATGGTCATATGAGCTTTGGAAAAAATACTTGTGTTATGCTTTTGGATTGCCTCTTGAATGTTCTTGGATGGATGATGAAGGATTGTTGATGGATTCCATGACATGGTAGAATGGTATAGTGTCTCTTGCTTTGTGGTTGTCTTCTAGTTTTCATTCATGATGCATGTTTCTTACTTGCTATAGATCAGTGGAGAACAAATTTGAGATATGCCCATGGAGGCACCTCAAATTTCCTGAATCTTCATAGCCTTCATGTTTTCTTCTTCCTTAGTTGCATTAAAGAATTCTTAACTGCTCTTTAATAACTTGAGGATATTGTTGCTAGTTTCATTCATAGTTCTATGCATGTTGAGTAGGATGTATGGTGTGCCCTGCTTACCTATGAATGTCCATAGTCCCATCCATGAAACTATCTCTTTGACTGATTAGATTATCATTTTGTTTGAACCAAGGAGGCCTAGTCCCGATCTAGCCCTTTGCCTAAAACTATGCAAATCTTGTTGTTCAAAGTGCCCAATAACTTGAAGTACTGTTTTTAGGCGTTCCGGCATAGTGTTTTGAGTTTTTAGTCCGTCTTATGTGTTTTCACCAAAGTCTGATAGCCATTTCCCAAAGTTAGAGGGTCTTATACTTCTATGCATGGCTTGAATGTTTGTTTCTATGTATTGATTAGTTTATAGTTACATTTTTCATGATTAAGGGTTTTCCCTACCATGTTTATGCTATCTACTGAACCAGTGATGCTTGAAACTCTTTTTTGTTCACAAACTTGATGTCCATTTACTCCATTTTGCCCAAAGATCCTTTCTACCTTGAATCAAATCGGCCCTTCAACAGCCTTGCATCGTCATCTAATAGCTTTCTTGACCTTTTGACCCCATAGCCCAGTTAATCTAACATCTTGTTATCTATTTTATATCTTGGATCAGTTTCATCCCTCACAACTTAAAAAACTAAAAATCAAAAAATTACTTCATAACTAGCCTAAAATCAGAACATAATAAGAAAACACACAGATATCCCTTACACATATAGAAAGAGCCCTGTCTGAGTCCAGGAAGGCTAGGTCCTTGGGCTCCAAAGCTTGGTTTGATGTTACACTGTCATTTGGCTTGCCAATCAGCCAAATCACAGGAACCTAACAGGGCGATTCCATAAAATGAACTCTTGATACAGGATTTTACCACAGTGATGGAAAAAGAAAGCTTCAGCATTAATACAGCTAACAGATTTAAAACATTAATGCATGCACAATGAACTTGGAGAATGTGGGTCTAACAGAGGTAAACAGAGATTGCAGAGTTGAAGAGGTGTGCAGCGAAGGGATTCAGAATTGCAGAATCAGAATGAGAAATGCACGGAAATGAAAATGTGTGTTTGTTACACTACAGCAGTAGAAAATTCAAGCTCACAGTGAGCCAAAACTGAATGGGCTGAATAGAAATTCTTATTGTAACTGAAAATGTAAATGTTTTAATTGATTTCATATTGTTTGTGATGCAAAGGCAAGTCTTCGGAGGAAAATAAATATCCCACTGTAATGTTGAAATGTATATCTATTGTTATATGTTTTTATGAATATGCTAGAAAAGAAATGAGAAGGAAGAAGGAAAAGAGTCATGGCTGTACACTTCGAATTCCCTGTGGAATACAAACAGTCATGAGGTGAACTCTATAAATGATATCACACAGATATGCATGGAGAAGTCAGAGAATGCAAAATTGAAGTAGAGAAAGTAAGAAGAAGGAGGAGCAGATAAAGAAGCTGTGAAGATCCAGAGATGATATAAGGCAGATATGAAAGTTGGAGGACAGCAGTGAAGAAGGTACAGAACATCACTAATATCCAGGTAAATCAGCATGTGTTTTTCTTTTAAAGAAGTGAGGAAGTTGGTGCTTCCATATCAAGTTGTAGCTTGATAGATGTCAGTTGTAGCTGACTAAGGTAGGAGCCTCCTGTAGGTTGTAGCCTGCAAAAAATAGATGGTAGTTGGTGCTTTCATATCAAGTTGTAGCTTGATAGATGTCAGTGGTAGCTGACTGAGGTAGGAGCCTCCTGTAGGTTGGAGCCTGTAGAAAATAGATGGGAGTTGGAGCTTCCTTGCAAGTTGTAGCTTGCTAAATCGAGGTTGGAGCCTCCTGTAGGTTGGAGCCTACAGAAAATCAGTGGTGAGAGGGAGTTGGAGCTTGCCTTTGCATCACAACAATAATAAGATGTGGTTTTCTCCCTTATGGGTTTCCACTTATATCTGATGTCTATGTGCATGATGTCTATGTGTTGATATGGTATAGCTAATCTGCTTAATACTTGCTGCTCACATATTAAGACTGCTGTTACATTATCTAATCTGCTTATTACTTGCTGCTCACAAATTAAGATTGCTCACATATTATGTTGATCATGAAATGAAGGTGTTAATAAAGTTTAATGGAAAGTTTTAAAAGTCCATGAATGTGTTAAACTGATTCACCCCCCCTCTCAGTTTAACTAAGGGTTCAACAAAGGACTGATGACATTCTGTTGTGAACTCCACAATATATCCTTCTATTGTAGTATGAACCCAAAAATTTATAGCTCGTGTTAGATCAGTATCCAGTCTATGGAATGTCGTTAGGTCTAAGTGCGTCCAACTACGACAGGATCGACGCAATGCTCTAGGGATTTATTTGACTTGGAGTCTTCGCAACCAGTTATAGAGCTCCTCAGGAAAATTTCCCTAAAAGATATCATACAAGTCACTCGCCGCTACAGAGAACATGAATTGATATTTAATATTCCTTTCCTTTTGATGTCGGAGCTCGACTTGTTGCGATATGAACCGATCTACATGATTATCCCACCAACTGCGTATTTCCCTTTCATAGAACCTTGACACCATGATCTAGTTGCAGGAAGTTTTCAAGTCCCGGAAACAGAACGATTTGTTGGAAAAAAGGGGTGACTTCTGGGAAAGACCCACGTTCAGTCTCGAAGGCCAACAAGATCCCGATGTAGTCTAGGACAACGCCGACATTTCACCCTGCTCAAAGGAGAGAAAGGATTCTCACCCGAGGCATGTTGTGACCTTACTAAGATAGGATAACTAGAACCATAGTAGCAAAGTGAAACTACTCTTCCATCATATATCACCAATACATTACATTCATGCAGGAAACAACACTTAAAACATATTATTTATTGGAAGAACTATCATATTGCAAGTATCAAAGGAAGCTATCAATTTTTTTTTAAACACCCTATTAAACATCATACATAGATAATCACATGATGCAGGGGCATTAGACACTAGCCATCAATGTAGGAGGTTTTGTCCACATGTTGTGGCTAGAAGGGTTCAAAATCATTGAATTGTAACAGCTAGGTGTCAATACCTCAGTTTCCTGTTGCATTTAGACTAGTTGGAGTAAGTAGAAGTTGAATAGTTTAGCCCATCTGTCATGTTTCAGTTATTTGAGTAAATTGTAATTAGGCCTTTAATTTTCTAAACGGTCCTCACCGAGGAAGCGAAGAGACACATTGTAATGTATATAAATTGCATCCCTAGGATGTATTGAGGGGAGGAGATTTCTGCAATAAATTTTGTGTGTTAAGCAATTGCTTTCGGTTGAATAAATTTCAGTTCCCGTTGATTACCAAACTGTCTTGAATTTATATTTGTGAGGAAATTTGTTTAATTGTGAAACGATTGAACTCTATGCGTGTATAATTATTGAATTGAACTGTTGTACATTCTATGCATCTCTCTTTCCACTGTTTCTCTCGAATTGTTCGAACAAGCTCTGTGAATTAAATCCCAACTGCAGACAAGGTCTGTGTATGATTGTGGCCGTCGAACTCTGTTTAATGGTAGTGAAAATCCCACCTAAAGAGAATTATACTTGTTTTGTTGTTAACTGAGAGTCTCTGTCCCGAGGTTAGACCCTGAGTCTGTGAACCTGAATGAATAGAAAGGATAGCGTGACCCCGAATTAACTTTGGTCAATCACTATTCCAAACCCGAGAGTGGGTTGGCGAAACCGAACTGCCCATATCGCACCGCTTTTGTGGAGTAAGCAGTATTTTCCATTTGGGAGCGATTCCATAGAGCAGCTGACACGTGGCATACGACGGGGTTCCAAAACCGCCCTCATCGCATGCTAACGATCGACATCAGAGCCCGCGCGATATTGAGGCATATTGTTCGATCTGGAGACTGATCATCGAATGGAGATCGCATTCGGAAGTAGCTCGGAGGTTAACCAAGGTATAGTTGTGTGTATTTAATGGAATTTCCGTTGATCGTATGTGTGGGTCCGGCCTAAAGTACATCAAGTGTTCCATTTGTGATGTAATCAGGTGATTCACGTAAACCCCAAAGTATTTAACCTTTACCATATAATTAAATCTCGAAGTTGGCGCCGATTCCATATTGGAGATATTGCGGAGTTATAAGGGTTGATATGTTTAAATTTTTCTCAAGGTTTGTTGAATGTGTTATTTATCAATTCTCTGAAATTGATAAATAAAATTACAAGAAGTTGTGGAAGACCACGTGGTGAGGAACTGAGTCAATTGAGTGCAAATGCTGACAGAGCTACGATAAGAGACCAGCTCTCCTTAAGGGTCGACTTTCAGTTTTGTTGTTGTCATTTGTGGTATCAGAGCGTTTTTTAGTTGTTTTGCAGAGAATTAACATGGCAGTCCGAGTTGGTAGAGGTGCTGGCAGAAGGAGACCCGTTGCCAATGCAGAAGTGTTGGAGACCTTGCAGAGGGTCCAAGCCAGAATGGATGCCATAGAGCGAAGACAGCCCAGAGATCCTGAAGACATCAGTGAACCTGAAATAGAAGAAGCTGGAGAAATTACTGAGATTCCTCCTGACATGAGGCTCCTCAGAACTGTTCTGGGGTCTGCAGTTAAGCCCAAGATTGAAGTGTCGAGTTTTGCAGGAGGACTGAATCCAGAAGAGTTGGTGGACTGGATTAATGAAATGAACAAGTGTTTTGACTATGAAGAAATGAGCGAAGATAAGAAGGTCAAGTTTGCAGTAACAAAGTTGAAGGGACATGCTACACTTTGGTGGGATGGAGTGCAGGTAGAAAGAAGGAGAGTTGGCAAATAGCCTATCAAGAGCTGGACCAGAATGATGGCTAAATTAAAAGGTAAATTCTTGCCTAGTGATTATCAGCTAACATTGTTTAGGCAAATGCAGAACCTGAGACAGAGGTTGCTGACAATAAAGGAATACACAGAAGAATTCTACAGAGTGAGCATAAGAGCTGGGCAATTTCAAGACACACTAGAGAAGACTACCAGATATGTGAATGGTCTCAAGCTGGAGATCCAAGATGAGATTGGTCTTCTGTCTCCTAAGACATTTGAAGAGGCCTATCAGATGGCCTTGGAAGCAGAAGAGAAACTCCTGAGGAAGCAGTCTGCCAAAAAGAGAGGTACTTTCCATGGAAAGGGAAGTCAGGGTGGTAGAGGAAAGCCTGCTACACCTAGAGATGGAGCTAAGAGTATCTCACCTCAGAGTGCATCTACAGAGGGTGATGCAAGAGGTAGAAGGGGTTCTTACAGAGGAAGAGGAGGCAGAGGCAGAGGCAGAGAATTGAGGTGCTACAGATGTCAACAAGTGGGACACAAGCACTATGAGTGCCCAGAGAATGTGGGTGCTGGTCCAAGAAATTTTGTTTTTTCCCAAGTTGGAGAAGAGGCAACAATTGAAGAAGAAATTCTACCAGAGAGGGGAGAGTCCTTGGTGGTTAATAAGGTCCTGTTGAAACAAACCAAAGAGGTCACTGAGCCTGCACAAAGGAAGACTTTGTTTCGGAGCATATGCAAAGTCCAAGGAAAATGCTGCCAACTAGTCATTGATAGTGGCAGCACAGACAATCTGGTTTCCACTGAGGTGATAGAGAAGTTGAAGCTGAAGACAAGGGAGCATCCAACTCCCTACAGGGTGTCCTGGCTGCATAAAGGGCACCAGCTGATTGTAAAAGAGCAGTGTGAGATAGAGTTGCAAATGGGAAAATACAAAGACAAAGTCCTGTGTGATGTGATGCCCAAGGATGTGTGTCACATACTGCTGGGTAGACCTTGGCAGTTTGACAGAGCAGCAGTGCATGATGGCAAGAAGAACACTTACAAGTTCTTCAAGGATGGAGTACATCATACATTGATACCCGTGGAAGAAGGAGAGCCATTAAGCAGAGTGATTGATCCAAAGACCTTGTTGCTGAGCGGGAAGGAATATCTGCAGTAGATAGAAGAAGAAGAGGTAAGTTTTGCTTTAGTTTGCAAACCTAAGGTAGTTCTTACTTCTACAAAGATTTCTGATTTTCCAATAGAAATCCAAGAGATGTTAGACAATTATTGTGACATTGTTGTGGATGATTTACCTGATGAACTGTCACCTGTGAGAAAGATCAGCCATCAGATAGATTTTATCTTTGGTTCAAATCTGCCAAATAAGGCAACCTATAGAATGACTCCCACAGAAAATGAGGAAATCAGGAGACAAGTACAGGAATTGGTGGACAAAGGATTGATCAGAGAAAGTTTGATTCCATGTGCAGTACCAGCAGTATTGAGCCCAAAGAAAGATGGAGGCTGGAGGATGTGTACTGATTCCAGAGCAATCAATAAGATAACAATTAGGTACAGATTCCCTTTGCCCATAGTTGAGGATTTAATGGATTGTTTGAGTGGTGCAAAATATTTTTCAAAGATAGATTTAAAAAGTGGATATCATCAGATTAGAATAAGAGAGGGTGATGAGTGGAAAACTTCCTTTAAAATGAATGAAGGACTATATGAATGGATGGTCATGCCTTTTGGGTTGTCAAATGCACCTAGCACTTTTATGAGACTTATGAATGAAGTTTTGAAAGAATTCAATGGTAAATTTGTGATAGTGTATCTGGATGATATATTAGTTTTCAGCAAAACCAAAGAAGAACATTTAAGGCATCTTAATTATTCTTGAAGAAGCTGCACCAAGAGAAACTGCTGATAAACTTAAAGAAATGCTCATTCATGAAGGAAGAGTTGGTGTATTTGGGCTTTGTTGTTTCTACAGAAGGATTGAAGATGGACCCAGAAAAGGTTAAGGCAATTGTGGAGTGGCCTTCACCCAGAAATGTTTTTGAGGTAAGAAGTTTCCATGGACTTGCCAGTTTTTACAGGAAATTTATAAGAAACTTCAGTAAGATTAATGCACCCATTGTTGAGACAATAAATAAGAGAAAACAACCATTTAAATGGACTGCTGAAGCAGAAAGAAACTTTAAAATTTTGAAGAAAAAGATAACTGAAAAGCCTGTTTTGATTCTGCCTGATTTTACTAAACCATTTCAAGTGAAGTGTGATGCCAGTGGAGAGGCCATTGGAGCTGTGCTGAGTCAGGATGATAGGCCTGTAGCCTATTTTAGTGAAAATCTGAATGACACTAGAAGGAAGTATTCGTCTTATAAGAAGAAATTATATGCAGTTGTCCAGGCATTGAAAAAATGGAGGCATTATTTGATGTCCAAGGAATTTGTATTATATTTTGATAATCATGCTTTGCAGTATATTGTACAGCAGCCCAAGTTGAATCATAAGCATGCCAAATGGGTTGAGTATATCCAAGGTTTCAACTTTGTTTTGAAACACATAAGTGGCCAAGCAAATAAAGTAGCTGATGCTTTGAGTAGGAGGCACATGCTTGTTCAAGAAACCAATTTTGAAGTTGTAGGATTTGATTTTCTCAAGGAACTATATAAAACAGTTTCAGATTTTAAGGAAGCATTTGAGGCATGTTGTAATCCTGTTCTAATAGATAGAAGTCAGTGGTTGGATTATTTCTTGCAGGAGGACTTATTATTCAGAAGAAACCAATTGTGTGTACCAAAATGTTCCATGAGAGAAAATTTGATCAAGGAGAAGCATAGTGGTGGACTTGCTGGACACTTTGGTACTGACAAAACTTCTGAGCAGTTGAGTCACTTCTATTATTGGCCCAAGATGAGAGCAGAAGTGGACAAGTTTGTGAAAAATTGCAAAATATGTCAATATGCCAAAGGAAGGAGCCAAAATGCAGGACTGTACACTCCCTTACCTATTCCAGACAGGCCTTGGGACATGGTGAGTAGGGATTTTGTCCTAGGATTGCCCAAGACTTAGAGAGGGAATGATGCAGTCTTCGTTGTAGTAGACAGATTCTCCAAAATTGCACATTTTATCCCATGTTATAAGACTAGTGATGCCACCCATGTTGCTAACTTGTTTTTCAAAGAAGTTGTTAGGTTGCATGGGTTGCCCAAGAGTATTGTTTCAGACAGAGACACCAGATTTGTGGGCCATTTTTGGAGGACGCTGTGGAAGAAAATTGGTACCAAACTAAGTTTCAGCTCAGCTTATCATCCCCAGACTTATGGACAAACTAAGGTAGTGAATAGGAGTCTGGGAAATTTGTTGAGAAGTCTTGCAGGAGAGCATCCCAAGCAATGGGATCATATTTTTTCCCAGGCAGAATATGCATATAATGACTCACCAAACAGAATCATAGGGCAGAGTCCATTCCATATTGTTTATGGAATGCACCCCAGAGGAATGTCAGAGTTAAGAAACCTGGGAAAGGCAGAGCTGAGAAGTGTTGATGGTGAGGAATTTGCTTCAGAGATCCAAGCCATACATGAACAAGTGAAACAACAACTACAAGGCAGCAACATCAAATACAAAGGCAGAGCAGACTTGAGCAGAAAAGAAGTCCATTTTGAAGTAGGAGATTTGGTTTTGGCACACTTAAGAAAGGAGAGGTTCCCAAGGAAGCAGTATAACAAACTGAAGTTCAAAAAGATTGGGCCATGCAAGATACTTAGAAAGTTTTCTGCTAATGCTTATGAGATTGAATTGCCTCCTGATGTTGGAATATATCCCATTTTTAATGTTGCATATTTGTACAAGTATGAAGATGATGGTGCAGAAGAGGGACCAGTAGACAAGGAACAGATTGAGTGGGAAAAGCATCTACCTCCAGCACAACCATTGCAACCAGAGAAGATATTGGACAAGAGAGTGTTCAGGAAGACCAGAGGACCATAGTACTTTCAGTACTTAATCAAATGGAAGAACAAGCCAGAGGAAGACACCACTTGGATGACTGAAGGAATGTTGCAGAAGATAGGCAGATCAATGGAAGAGCTCATGGACAGGAGCCCATGAAGAAAATCGCCCTTGGGAGTCTGATGCAGGGGCATTAGACACTAGCCAACAATGTAGGAGGTTTTGTCCACGTGTTGTGGCTAGGAGGGTTCAAAATCATTGAATTGTAACAACTAGGTGTCAATACCTCAACTGCCTGTTGCATTTAGACTAGTTGGAGTTAGTAGAAGTCGAATAGTTTAGCCCATTTGTCATGTTTCAGTTATTTGAGTAAATTGTAATTAGGCCTTTTATTTTCTAAGCGGTCCTCACCGAGGAAGCGAAGAGACACATTGTAATGTATATAAATTGTATCCCTCGGATGTATTGAGGGGAGGAGATTTCTGCAATAAATTCTGTGTTAAGCAATTGCTTCCAGTTGAATAAATTTCAGTTCCCGTTGATTACCAAACTGTCTTGAATTGATATTTGTGAGGAAATTTGTTTAATTGTGAGGCGATTGAACTCTGTGCATGTAAAATTATTGAATTGAACTGTTGTACAGTCTCTGCATCCCTCTATCCATTGTTTCTCTCAAATTGTTCGAACAAGCTCTGTGAATTAAATCCCAACCACAGATGAGGTCTGTGTATGATCGTGGCCGTCGAACTCTGTTTAATGGTAGTGAAAATCCCGCCTAAAGAGAATTATACTTGTTTTGCTGTTAAATGAGAGTCTCTGTCCCGAGGTTAGACTCTGAGTCTATGAACCTGAATGAATAGAAAGGATAGCGTGACCCCGAATTAACTTTGGTCAATCACTGTTCCAAACCCGAGAGTGGGTTGGCGAAACCGAACTGCCCATATCGCACTGCTTTTGTGGAGTAAGCGGTATTTTCCATTTGGGAGCGATTCCATAGAGCAGTTGACACGTGGCATACGACGGGGTTCCAAAACCGCCCTCATCGCATGCTAACGATCGACATCGGAGCCCGCGCGATATTGAGGTATACCGTTCGATCTGGAGACTGATCATCGAATGGAGATCGCATTCGGAAGTAGCCCGGAGGTTAACCAAGGTATAGTTGTGTGTATTTAATGGAACTTCTGCCGATCATATGTGTGGTTCCGGCCTAAAGTACATCAAGTGTTCCATTGGTGATGTAATCGGGTGATTCACGTAAACCCCAAAGTATTTAACCTTTACCATATAATTAAATCTCGAAGTTGGCGCCAATTCCATATTAGATATATTGCGGAGTTATAAGGGTTGATATGTTTAAATTTTTCTCAAGGTTTGCTGAATGTGTTATTTATCAATTCTCTGAAATTGATAAATAAAATTACAAGAATTTGTGGAAGACCACGTGGCAAGGAACTGAGTCAATTGAGTGCAAATGCTGACATAGCTACGATAAGAGACAGCTGTCCTTAGGGGCCGACTTTCAGTTTTGTTGCTGTCATCACACATTCAATACACGACTCAAGTCCACAAAACACGTTTATGTGTATTAGATTTCTTGGGTAGCACATTACATCTAAGACTCCGCAAAGCTTAATACATTACAAAACCCCAAAAGTCCCAGAATTAACTGTCTGCATTCGCTTATATATCACTTTTCCTGGCACTGGCAGTCTTTGCTCCTTTTCTGCTCTGCTGGTCTGTTGCGCTCCATCATTCCCTATTCCTTTCCACACTTGGATATACTTCCGAGAGTCTTTCTTCCTGTTTGTTTTCGACTTTCCTTGCCACCTGTGTTGCCGCCTGTTCACACTCTGCCACCTGCCTGCCAATTGTCCACAACCCGCAACATCTCTCTTCCTTCCGCAATGACTCTCTGCAGCTTGCTCCATCTGCAACTCAAAACCGGTTTCTTCAAAAGAAAGGCCCCAACACATTTTCTTCAAGGATTTGATGATTCCAGATCTCTTGAGGGTGGATGAGGAGATTAAACAAAGAGGATTCATCACTCGAGCCATTAATTCCACTTTCATTGTCTTGATTCCTAAGAAGAAGGATCCGAAGACCTTTGAGGATTACTAACCCATTTCATAAATGTAATTATGTGTATAAAGTCAAATATAAATTGATTTCAAGGAGGATTAAGCCGATACTGTCAAATTTTATCACACTGGAACAAGTCGGTTTTATGGAAGGGAGGAAGATAAGAGATGTTGTTGGAATTGCACAAGAAATGTTAGATTCAATTAACTTCAATGCTAAAAAATCTTGCATCCTTATTGTAGATTTGTGAAAACATTATGATTGTACTATTTGAGAATTCATATTATTGATTTTGATCAAAATGGATATGAGCTCTCAGAATTACAAATGGATTATGAGTTGTTTAAGGTCTAAAAATTTTGTTGTGATTATTAAGCGTCTTCCTTCAAAGTTCTTTTATGCTTTCTGGGGCTTGAGATAGGGTTGTGCAATGTCACTGTTACTCTTTTTGCTGGTTATCGATACTTTATGTAGGAAAGTGGGGGGTTCCAGGGATGATGGACTCATTAGAGGGGTTAGAGTCTCTAAACTTCATCGGGTTACCCATCTTATGTTTGTAGATGATCTTTTATTTGGAGGTCAGACTTCTGTGGAGGAATGGGCCATCTTCCATAATATTATCAAATCTTTTGGAGATGCTACAGTTCTAATCATGAATGGGGCTAAATCGAATCTAATACACAAAGGAGGGTTCGACATTGTATTATAGGAAATTAAAGAACTGTTTGGGGTCTCATCCAAACAATTGACATAACGTTTTTCATATTTGGTATTTACTCTCAAACTTAGTGGCTACAAGATTTGTGATTGGGAATGGATAATTGATAATTTCAATAATAAAATGGATTGTTGGGTACATAAATGGATGGATTTAGGAGGGAGACTCATTATGCTAAAATCGGTCTTACAAAATATCTCAGTCTATTGGATGCATCTCTTTGTTTTACCCAAGAAAATTATCAAATGGATCCAAACGATCATGGGAAAGTTCTTATGGACATGTGCACACTCAAGAGAGGGCAATCGTAAGTTACATTTGGTTCAATGGTCTATTATTACTAGACCGGTTGAAGCGGGAGGATGGGGTGTCATTGATCCAGGGAATTTTAACAAGGCACTCATAATAAAAAAATATGTGGAGGGAAGTAGCAAGTGAAGGATGATGGTCAAGCATTATTCTAGATAAATATATGTTTGGACACTCATTCACATCCCGGATTATTAGTGGCGCGAGGAAGAAGGTACATATATCATATATATGGAGGAGCATGTGTCAAGTTTTACACTTTCTTTTAGAACAAGTACGTTGGTTATTGGGTGATGGTTCCAAGATACAGATAAGATTAGATGCAATTGTTGGTATGAGCAGAAATCACACCTTATCTGCTCAGACTCCCAATCACTTGCACAACATGCAAGTTTTTCATATTAATCAAATCATTCATAATAGACTACAAGATATGGATGGTCAGGACAGGTTTTCTGCAGAGGATTTGGGATTATCTGCTATACAAGGAGTGGAATGGGAGGAGTATACCAGAAGCCTTAGGAATGCAAGGATTTCACTAAATAATTATGAGGACCACATGATTTGGGTTGGTTCCCTTAGGAAAGGAATCCCAGTGGAAAAAATATATTTATGGCAATTTGCTTATTATGGATAGGGAACTAAACATTTCTTTTCATTTCCAGGTCATATGGAAGTGGAAGTTGTCGAATATAATTAAATGCTTCGGGTGGCTTGTTATTCATAACCGAATATTGACATGACAAAATCTACAAAAGATAGGACTTATTGGACCGAGTATATGCATTTTATGTAGGAAAAGGGAGGAGGAGATTAACCATCTATTCATGAAAAGTCCTTATGCAAAGGAAATCTGGCAAGGGGTGATGGGCCATTTTAAAATTGCAGATAAAGGTACCTTGCCCACACTAACTCTGTGTATTAAAACATAGATCAAAGATAAGAAATACATGACACTCCCGCTACATATTATATGGACTATTTGGAGGAGACACAATGTTATTATCTTTGAGCAGAAAGACATATAGGTGCATGAGGACATTATCATGACTATGGCCTTTTTCAATGAAATAGGACCAATATCGCCAAGAAAAGGATATAGATCTTTTAGAGTAGTGGAGATGTAGATATTATTTCTAGTTGGGTTCTTCGATGGGGTAAGTTCAAGTAGAACATGTGGGTGTGGAGCTGTGATCTATATAGAGGCCACAAAATTCCATCATTTCTGGTGGGAAGCTGTAAGGGGGACAAACAACATAGCATAAATCATTGCGTTATGGGGCGTGTTGATTGTGGCTAAATAGCTTGGCATTGACTAGATACCGATTTTTGGTGATGCCAAAGGGATCATTGAATGGGAGGGAAGTAACGTTTTCAACCCTCCTATATTAAAAAACTAGATGACACACATCAAAACTTTGATAAGACAGTTTTAGAGCGCAAATTTTGATCATTTATAAAAAAAAAATATAATTGGAGAGTTGATGTGCTTTCAAAGAAAGACACTATTAGGAAAACAAGTAAATTTTATTTCTCAGACCATGGGGTAATGATCAATGCAGGTACAATTAATTACATGGAATAAAGAAAGGAAGGAAAAGACACATTGCATCATTGAGGTCCACTTTTCTCGGCGCATCATTCTTAGCTGTCTGTGAGATTCTGGATCCTGTGGCCATGGCGGAGGACCAAATACATGTAAAGTCGTCCAGGGTTTCGATCGTTGCACCAGCCATTCCTACAGTGATGCCTCGCATGTTCTTATCCAGCGTCGATCTTACTGCGATAGCCTCCAATAATGAGCGGACCGTTCTTTTCTATAAAACGGCATTGCTTTCGGACCAAGAATTTTCTGCAATTGTCGATAATCTAAAGAGGAGCCTGTCGTTAGTTTTGGTGGATTTCTATCCATTTGCAGGTCGATTGGACAACAAGGAGGGAGAATCGGGCCGGCCAGAAGTCGATTGCAATGATGCCGGAGTGGAGTTTGTTGAAGCATCTATAGATATGGCTTTTGAACATCTGGAAAAGGATGGGTTTCAGCATAAAAGTTTCTTCAAGGAACTTGTCCAAACCCGAGATGAAACCTACCCAGCATCGCTTCTCTCAATACAAGTAAGAAAAAAGAGTAACTTGGTTCACTTGGTTTGATCTGCCAGGTCTGATCTGAAAATTTTCATATGAAAATAAAAGGTTTTGTCAAAATACTAAACAGGGCTGGTGTGCTGCGCAGAGGCTATACTTACTTGATTATAGATTCACTTGGTTTGATCTGAAATTTTTTATATGAAAATAAACAGTTTTTCTGGTCAAAATACAAAACAGGGCTGGTGTCCACAGTGCACAGCAAGTGAAGAGGCTATCCTTAACTTAATTGTAGATTCAGGTAGAGAAGATGTTATACTTCAACTGAATATAGGTATAGAAGATGTTATATTTAACTTGATTGCGGATTCAGGTATATTTTGGAAATTTGATAGATATAATTGAAATTAATTGTTTGATTTTTCTTTTTCTGGTAAATTGTAGATTTTTGGGATATTTTGGAGACTCTAATTAATTGTTTAACTTTGCTCATATCCATAAATCTGAATAGCATTGGATAGTTAATGATTTGAAAGCTGTAAGTATGAATAATCTGTGAAATTTTCACTCTCCTGTGTTGTTTAGTTGATTTGAGGAAATGAAAAATGTCAAAAGGATTTGGTTATTTTTTTTTAGCTACCATTTAATTGATCGGAGGAAATGAAAAATGTCATAAGGTTTTGATCATTTTTTTGCTATGTATATTTAATAGACAAACATAATTTAGATTATATGGAAGAATGAAGGAGTTGTAGTTTGGCATTAAATTTTTTATTTTAAAATGAAATATTCAAAAATTCATATTGTTGAGAATTTTGTGAAAATTATTTTAGAAATTAGAGTATTTATTTTTGATGTATTTGTTTTAGCACTTCTTTAAATTCTAATTCTTATTTTTCATATAATTTCATAACCTCTAATAGCTAGACTAATTTTACTTCATAATGTTTTATTAAGAAATAATTTTATTAACTATTATTTATTGATTGATCAATTAAGAATTTTCAGATTTGTCATTTCTTTCTTTTTCATGTAGAAAGAATTCTTTCTCCCAATTTCATCTCATTCATCTCTATTGAAGAGTTCTTTCTACTAATTTCAATATTTAATTTTATTTGCAACTCTCAAAATATCAATATCTAATGTTATTTGCATCTTTCACAATATGATTAATTTAAAAAAAATAAAAAATAAAATAAAATACTCGTGATAAAATGAATACTCCTGAATTTTTTCCATATTGAATTTTACATAATTGAATTTTTTTCTGTATCAAATCGAAATTCCAATTCCAATTCAAACTAAAACTCGATAACTATAAATTATATGCAATCAGACTACACTCAATCAATTTGGTGAGTAACAGATTCTGGAATAGTTTGGAAATTCTAGAAATAGATAACTGAAATCAATTATTTGAATGCGCTCTCGTATCCATAAAAAAATCGCAATCTAATTAAATTTATATTATTATAAAAAAATCGCAATCTAATTAAATTTATATGAGTATAATGTGTAATTTGAAGTTCAAAATCAAATTCCAAGTATTTAGCAGTCTGCTCTTTTAACCCTGTCCTGGTTGACAATGAAACTGGTCAACCTTTAGATGGACTATGTTAAGTGTTGACAATGAAACTGGGCAATCTTTAGATTGACTATGTTAAATTAAGGATGGAAATTGATTTTAAGATTTAAAATTAATATTATTAATTTTTAATATGAAAATTGATATTTTTATAAAAATATTCAAATTTATAATGGTTTTATTATTTTATATAATATCTATACATTTTTTGGCAAATTTAAAGTAAAACAATTTTATATTATAAAATTTGGGCTAATCATTTAAAAAAAATAAATAGAAAATATGGAAAATTAGCTTTCCATACATTCACTTATGGGGTTAATATTTGAGATGTGACATTTATAAATATTAACCCCTCAAATTTTCTATACTTTTTGGAACCTCGGAATAAAAAAAACACATGTTTCTCTTCATCACATTACATCACAGTACAGCATAGATAGAACAATCAGGAACACCCTCTTATTTTCTGAAGAATATTCACAGTTCTTACTGGTAGCATTTTCTCCACATTTAAATCAGACAGTTGTACCTGAGTTCTGATATATCTTGTGTGTTTTCGTAGTCTAAAAAAGCCCCATTTTCACCTAGAATCCTGCAATGATTTTCAGAAAATCCAGCAAAGATTTGCCCAGAATCTTGTTTACAGTTGTTAAACTTTAATATTTTGAGTGTCCTAAGGATTTTTGATAGTGCTGAATCCATTTCCAGCATCAAAAATGGATTTTAAACACTCCAAGCACATGATTTTTAGAGTTTCAGTTGACCAGATTCCGGCAATTTTCTGCCGTCCAAGCTATTTCATGAGCTCGGTACACAACTTCGTATTCGTTTTGGTAGATCTAAGTTCTAATAACACAGCCTGAGCATTGCAAAAACCTCTAGGTGAAAAGAAATCGTAGCATCAACATAAACACATCCATGCCACTACACAGATATTGATGAGTACATAAAAACTTTTTTTAGGTTTGAAAAAATATTTTAGGCATATATTTGCTAGAAGATTGGAACAAAATTTAATTAACAAAGAACATAAATGTCTTGTGCCCTATCAGTGGCAGCAAGCATTCCATTTCCTGGTCTGCTTCTTGGCTACGACAACAGCCTTCTTTCCTCTGTTGCTTCTACCTCTCTGGCTCTTTTTCGGATTGTTTCTTCCTTCCGGTTCTTGTCTATTTAAAATGCCTTAAGATTTTGTTAGGTTTTGGGCTACATGTCTGATTCCATGTGACTCTTTCTGACCGGATCCATCAGGGATCCGAGCTTCCCACTTTGGAGGTTTTTGATACCGAAAAATACACATATAATTTGAGAACTCCGGCTTTTGCTCAGGTTCAGTGTCTGGATTTTGCTCAGGCTCTCCGGCTAGAGCTTTGCTCAGGCTCTGGCTCTGGCTGAGCCTCTTTCTTTGGCTCCAGTTAGGCTCTACGCTCTTGCTCAAGTTCTGCTTAACCTCTTGCTCTGGCTCTGCTTAGGCTTCCGTTCCAGGTTTGCACTGTTCTTTCAAGTGGCCCCAACCTGAGCACATTTAGCTGGTACTTGTTGGTCTGATACTGTTGATATGGATTTTTTTACGGACTAAAAACATTTTTTCGAGATTAAAAACTAACACGAACGGTGCCCGCAATTTCCCCAAGACAAACATCGCTCTAACTGGGCATGTAATAACCCCATAAACATAGCTTTTACTCTGACAGCATATATCCCTAATTTCTTGGTGGACTTGCCGATTTCCGAAACTAAAAATTGCCAAAGAAAACATAACTTTTTTTGGTCCATATTTAACCTTGAAACTGGAGTATACCATTCATGGTGTTAATTTGATGCAGCTCCAGCTCCAGCTCCAGTGGTTAAGAGGAAAAAAATTGTTTCCTCTCTTTTATCCTGGTTTAAATCACATTTTATAATATGTTTGTGAATGAAAAAGAAATATAATATCACCAGTTGTGCTTCAATTAAGTTTTGACATATTTTGCAAGTGAAAAACTCGGATAACTATAACTAAACACTCTATCATTTCTGTTAATTTCATAACGAAATTGAACACAGATTGATGACTGGAGAAAAACCTTTTCTGGGTTGAAAAAAGGACCTATATTAGTTGGGGGAGAATTAAACAAAGTCAGAGTTACAAATAAGAGCAAGGTGCAAGATCTCTGGCACCCTATCCATGGCAGCAAGCGTTCCATCTTGGGCCTGCATTTTCTCCTTTCTTTCCTGGTTCTTGTCTATACACTGAATCGGATAAATTTGACATCGTCCGTCTGTCCAGAATATTTCCGGAATCGACCATTAATGGCTTTGTCTATTTAAAAACTTTGGAGATGGTTTGGTGCTGCTTTTCTACTTTTAACGTGGGCGCTTCTCTTTTTATTTTTTTCCCTTCCTGGCTCTTTGTCTATCTAAAAAGGTACAGAGGTAGTCAGATTCAGGGTTACATCTCTGACCCAACTTGGCCTCTTTCTGATGCATCATGGATAATGGTTTGAATAGGATAAATTATCACGTCTCCATCAGTCTGTTCTTTTCTCATTTTGTTTTATTAGCATTAAGCAGAGCATGAATGCAAATATTGATATGTTTTAAAAGCAACAATTCCTATTGCAGGTCACTGCTTTTCAGGGAGGAGGAATTTGCATTGGAACCAACTTTCATCACGTTATTGCCGACGGGACTTCCTTTTGGTATTTCATGAAGTGCTGGGCGGAACTTAGCAGAGGACATCCCCTTCCCGAGAACCCTCGCCACATGAGAACATACTTTCAGCGAGACAAGGAGAGTTACAAAATACCCAAAATTTATGTGAGGGCTGAAGAAGTAGTCAACGATAGGGTTAAGGAAGCTCAGATTCTCAGGTTTACCCGAGATGACCTGCTGCCCATGGAATATTCCGAAATAGGTGTAAGCACAAGTAACTCTTCCAGGAATATGAACAATACTATCCAGAAACCCATCAAAACAGAGGAAACGAAACTGGAAATCTCAACTTTTCATTTCAGTGAAAGATGATTCAAAATTTGAAGGAGCGTTCAGGAGCTTCAAGTTCATTTATAGCAGTTTCTGCACAGTTTTGGAGATGCGTAATGGAAGCCCGAGAAGTCCCAGCGAAAGCGGCCGTTTATTTTGCAATAGCAGTTGATTGCAGAGGCAGGGTAAGTCCACCATTACCTCCAACGTATTTTGGGAACTGCATATGCATCGGTACAGCCAGGACAACGGCGAAGCAGCTACTGGGGCAAGATATCGGCTTTGCTGCTGCTCTCATTCAAGAACTCATCCATTCGACCAATTGGGAGATGCAGCTGAATAATCGGATAGACTGGGTTGAATCTCAACTTTGCAGCTGCCACAAAGACAGACCAGTGACCCTTCCAAATTTCCCAAAATACCAAGGCCCCTACACTGTTAGGGTAGCCATGTCTCCCAAATTTCCTGTTTACGACACAGACCATGGATGGGGAAGGCCACTGAATGTGCAAGACGCATTCTTGGGAGAAATTGGAGGGATGACGTTGTTCGCTGGAAGTGAAGGAGGGAGAAGCATAGCTTTGTCTACTCAACTCCCTCACTATCAGATGGAAACCCTGAGACAGATACTCCTGATCATCCCGGATTGAACATTCCTTTGATTCTATATATGGTGCCATATTAATATGTCTCGGTCCTTCTGTTTCTGTTATGTTAAGAACGGTCTGTATTCTCTGAAGTGTAAGGAGGTTTACATGCTTTATTCTTTTGGGTTTAAAATAAGTGACCCGGACCTTTCTTCTTAACCATTAAATTATTCTTAAACATTAAATCTAATCATTTAATTAAAAATATATAAAATATAATTTATATAATTATGTTAAGAACGGTCTGTATTCTCTGAAGTGTGAGGAGGTTTACATACTTTATTCTTACCTTTCTTCTTAACCATTAAATTATTCTTAACAATTAAATCTAATAATTTAATTAAAAAAATATAAAATATAATTTATATAAATATTGTAAAATTATCTTTAAAAAATCAAATAATTAAAAATAATCAGTTCTAATTTACAATGATTTTGGGTATTTCTACTACTTGGTTATCTTGGTGGTTAATGATTGATACAAAGAGAGAATAGAAGATTGATGGCTAGAAGAGTCGGTTTTTGTAGAACTTTAGCTTATTAGCAAGACACATTATTGTTATCACTAAGATTTTTGTTAAAAAAGTGAGAACATCATAAACTTTAGTAATTTTCATAGTTAGTTGGATGTACTAAGAGAATCTCAAAAGGGCACTTGGCCATGGAAGGTAAATCATCCACAAACAATGACATAGAAGATTGACATAGAGAGCTTGACTGGCTTGGTTGTTTGGATTATATGTGGACCAAAGAGTTGGGTGGCTCACACATGGGGATTGTGATGGATGGTAGAAGTGCCTTTGGATACAAGCATGTGTGGAACATAATAATGGGATGCACACATTGGGTGCACATCCTTTAGGCACACATCCATTGAGCATATATCCATAGACACACTTGGGTGCATTATTGAGCATAATTGGGTGGACTTGGATGGTCGAGGCACAATGGCATAGACTCTATTGGACTTGGACACAATGAGATAGATTTTGGGCCGAGTTGGATAGAGTTGCCATTGAGTTGAATGGACTTGGAAGAACTAGGCACATTTGGGATGAGTTAAATGAACTTGGATAGATTGAGATGAGTTGGAGGGTGGACTCATGAACTTGACACAACTTGCTGATTTGAGACGATTTGGGGTAACTTGGTTGGATGATCAATTGGCAAGTCACTAAAGAGAAGTAAGTTGATGGGTGACACTTGGGCTCTCCTAATAATGAAGGGGCTAGCAAGTGCATGAAACATTTTATATAAAAGTTGGAGGATGCCTCAAATGTGCTAAGGCAAGAAGTGAAAAGTCAGTCACCAAGTGTGTAAAGGAGTTCTACAATTGTGCTAGGTTCAAGGTTTGACATAGTAGAGTTAATTACATTAGTTGAGTCAGAAGAAAAACAAGTTAAGGCCTGTGGGAGGTAGGCTTATGGTTGCTTTATAGGTTGGATTGTGCAAGTTTATTAGGAAGTAGGTAGAAGACTATTTGTCTTAGATTCATTGTGCATATGTAATATAAATGTAGGCAAGAGGTTTCAACTTGTATATATGTAACATTCTTCATGTAATAAAGTCAATGCCCCTACCTTGGGTACCACCTATACATATGTGTTGCAAACTCCTTATGATTGTTGGATGTTACTATACCTTACTTTATTTTGCAATGGTTAAGTATTGAAATATTAGTTAAGCATTAAAGTATTGTTGTGATATTTTAAGGCACAATTTGACATGTGCCTATTGTTGAATGAACTTGGTTGAATAAGACTTAGTTATTTTTGACAAATTGTAGTTTAAGGTCAAGTTATGAGCAAACTTGAAATGAAGTAGCTTAGTTGTAGTAGATGTAAGATAGATTAAGATAGATCTATACTAATCTTTAATAATATTATTTATATAAATTTCATATATATATATATATTCTTATTTTTGAGTTTAATAACACATAATTACACATACATGTGACATTTTTTATAATTTATTTTTTTATTATACATAATATTAATAATAAAGATAGATAACTTTAAAAAACAATAAATATATATACACTATTATTATTATTATTATCATTATCATTTTTGGTATTAAAGATATTTAACAAATTGTAGTTTAAGGTTTAGTTATGAGCAAACTTGAAGTAAAATAGTCTAGTGATAGTAGGTGTAAGGTAGATTAAGATAAATCTATACTAATCTTTAATAATACTATTTATATAAATTTCATATCTCTATAAATAGAAATATTCTTATTTTTAAGTTTAATAACAAATATAATTACATATACATGTGACATTTTTTATAATTTATTTTTTTACTATGATATACATAATATTAATAATATAGACATATAACTTTAAAAAACAAAAAATATATACACACTATTATTATTATTATTATTTAATTGGATGTTACTATGTCTTTATTTTGTAATGGTTAAGTACTGAAATATTGGCTAAGCATTAAAGTATTGTTGGGATATTTTAAGGCACAATTGGACATGTGTCTGTTGTTGAATGAATTTGGTTGAGTATAACTTAGTTATATTTCACAAATTGTAGTTTAAGGTTAAGTTATGGCAAACTTGAAGTGAAGTAGTCTAGTTGTAGTTGGTGTAAGATACATTAAGATAGATCTATACTGATCTTTAATAATATTATCTATATAAATTTCATATATCTATAAATAGAAATGTTCTTATTTTCAAGTTTAATAACACACATAATTACACATACATGTGACTTTTTTTACTATAATGTACATAATATTAATAATATTGATAGATATCTTAAAAAAACAAAAAATATATATACAATATTACTATTCTTATCATTATTATTATTGGTATCCATGATATTTCACAAATTGTAGTTTAATATCAAGTTATGAGCAAATTTGAAGTGAAGTAGTCTAGTTGTAGTAAGTGTAAGGTAGATTAAGATAGATCTATACTTATCTTTAATAACATTATTTATAAATTTCATATCTCTATATATAGAAATATTCTTATTTTTAAGTTTAATAACAAATATAGTTACATATAGATGTGGCAATTTTTATAATTTTTTTTTACTATAATATATAATATTAATAATATAGATAGATAATTAAAAAAAACAAAATATATATACATATTATTATTATTACTATTATTATTATGATGATTATTATTTTTGGTATCTAAAAATCTAATAATTTTTGTGGTTCTATGGTTTGTTTTTTTCTAGTTAAACTGGGGATTTGAATATGAGATTTTTCAATTTTCACAGCATTTTGATCACCAATTAAACTGCTCCCTAGAACATATCACTATTATTATTAAAAAAAAATTATGCTTTCAAATTTAATTCATTTTATTTATTTTAATTTATTAAAATAGTATTATAATCTAATTCATTAAATTAAATTAAATTCTAACTTACTTAGTGATCAATGATTTCAAAGCAGATTTTTCATGTATTCACTATAACATTTAGGAAAATAATTTAAAGTGAAAGCCATTTGTAGAAATAATAGTGCTTTTATTTCAAAATTTCTATTAAACTATTCAATCTAGATTAAATTTTATATTTTTTTAAAACTGTATATCATTGAACATTTTTTTTTGTGGATCTTTACATAACTTCACTTAAAAAAAGCCACCACTAAAGAGTATCTACACCGTCAAAAACATTTTAAATATACAGTGTGAGTTGAGTTTTACATTTTCGTAAAGCTGTCCTGCACAGCCATCAAACATTTTAAATATACAGTGTGAGACCTGCTGTGCTTTAGATTGTATCATTTTCACGAGCCCATTTAATAGTAAAATTAATAAGATAATATAATTTGTAAGAATAAAACAATATAGTGATAAACGTAGAACTATTGAGATTTATGATTGCAATCAAGTTGTTATTAGTATATACAATAAAAATAAAAGGATTAGTTACAGGTTGTTATTAGTATATACAATAAAAATAAAAGGAAAGATATCTCGTTACATGGAGAATCCACCTTAATAGTATAGGTATGTTGTCTATTTCTTGGGATGTAGAGAATTCCAAGTTCACAAGCTTTTTAGTTAAGAGTTAGACAAGCTTTTTAGTTAAGAGTTAGACTTTGTTGATCAATTGCTTTATTTTATTTTTTTCATTTTATTAATGTACAAAAGTATCAAAAGTATCTATTGCTGGGTTTTAGAGTGTCTCATTAAAACTTTGCCCATGATGGTTTTTAGTTTCCAATAGATATCAAGTATTTGCATATATCTTGTTTGTTGAAATCTTGTAATCTCATTGTTAGAAACCCATCCACTAACCTCCTCTTCTACCTCAACATTTGTAATAAACCTTCTATGAAATTTAGCCTCTCATTTTACTCCCCTTATCTCTCTATGAATTTTAGGAGGGGTGGGTGGACGATATCACTGGATAATGTGAACGATATCATTGGACAATTCCATATGTGGACGATATCACTGGACAATTCCATGATACTCGAGGAACAAATGATTTCTCGAGGATAGCATGTTATGCTTATGCCTATGATACATGTCATTTGAATGATTGCAATATATTTTTCATTTAATATATGAACCTAAATAATGAGAAAAAAAGTGTAGGTAATGCACAAGCATGTTAATGTGCATGCCGTTGAATGCATGTTTATATATATGCACACGAATTGCATAGGTAAGAAATTGAAAGGATAGATTTGGCACTAACTCGTGAAAGTGAGATCATCTCAGACACTGCTAGATATTGCAACTAGGGAGAGTTGCATGTTGATGAAGTCACACATGGTTGGACTACAAGAAATCCCTTTCTGATCTGGATTTATGAAGGAATGAAATGAAATAAAAACATAAACAAAAACACAGAGCTACAATGAAAACATAATTTCAATTCATTAATAACGAAGTACTAAAAATTGTTTACATGTAGAATGAAAATAAACTAGCCCAAGCAATGATAGCTTATCTCCGAGAAGAGATGTGATGACTACTTGCCTTCTATATTGCATTATGATGAGGCTTAGAAGCCTTTTTATCATAAATAAGAAGTGTGAAACCCAAACCCTAGAAGATGAAGTGCCAATGGTTTTGAGCCCTGTCGGGGTAAGTTGGATTGCCGATTTCCCGAGGTCGTAACTTTGGCATACGAGCTCCGTTTGGCTATCATAATACCTCGTTTCAAAGATATCCACGAGGAGGAAAAAAAGAATTTGTGTAATAGTTTCTGACACTTTTTTGGTCTCTCAATTTTCCCAGAAATTGTCTTTTAGTACCTCAAAACGAATCTAGAAGTTTAGGACTTGAAAAAATGCCAAAAAATGTTCTAGAATTAAGGAAACTCAAAGGAAACAATGTGTGGAATAGGCGGGTGGCCACCAATATCTACCTAAATTAGTTTATAAGGAAACAAAGTTATGAAACAATGAAGACAACAACTAAGCATTCTGATGCTTATATTAATTTGATCTACTAGTTTACATTTGGCTACATAGGACTAATATGTTGGATACTAATATGGTCTTGTAAAGTGTCTATGTTGGGTAAAATGATGGGCTGAATCTAGGAGGAAATGACAAGCCCATTTGACAATAACTGGTGAAGGGAAATGGATCAAAGTTGCTTTAAATTCTAGGCTCTGCAAAAGAATTAAAGGGGGGAACCCTTGACTCTCTTCCATGCTAATGCTTTATTAAAGATGAACATTTTCAAATGTAACGACTATATAAGTTTGATAAATTTAATGGAATCAAAATAGGAAAGTAACCGAATATGAGAATTTCACGAATAAATGCATCAAGAGAATGCTTAATAGGGTGCTTGCAAATGTGTTGAGGCAAGTGATTTATGATTGACTTGATAAGTTAATGCAATTTTGAATTTTCCATGTGACTAGGAATGGTTGAAGATAATTATGATATAATTTCCAAACAACCTCATATAGAGGAAAAAGGGCAAAGTATGTTCATTGAAACACTAATGAAAGGAACATGTAGTTCTTAGAAATTTGATGTTAAAGACCACTCATTGCAGTAGGGTTTGAGACAAGAAAGTGCCTTTAGTCATAAAAAGAAACTTGAGGGTAATGACAAGAAAATGCATGTCAAAGAAGGTTAGAAAAGGATCCAGATAGACTCCTAGAGAAATCATCAAATAAGTATGAATAATGATGGCACCATGTAAGTATGGAAAATCAACCAAGTGAAAGCAAAAAGGTAAAATAATTGAGTAAGAATTCATTTAGGCTAAATTTGTATCTTTCTGGCATGTTTTCACTCAAATGCATGTCTTGTATGAAATTCTCGAGAGGGGTATTATTAATATAGAAAGCTACCATCACATTAGCTTTGGTAAAATCTTAGAAATTTGTGCTCACTGTCTTGATTGACAACAATTAGATCGTTGAATAATACAATCACATGTCTAAGATATTTTATGATGGATAGTGCATTAAGGGAATGCATGGATATGTATAATGTTAAGAGTGATAGCAAGGCACATTAATATAATTGTGACTATTCTCATATGTAAATGCATATTTGCCATAAAATAATTAGTGGAATATGATAGTGATATCGTTACATTTAACATGATTATGATTATGATTTCTGAAAATTTAGTATTCTATATGTTTGATGCACTAAATGCATGCATGCTTGTGTAGGACAAGCTTTAAAATGATTGAGTTTCGTGAAATTCAATGATTGTTAATGCTTATTAGAAGCTATCCAGTGTTGAAGTGAGTGGTGTGAATATTTTACTCTCGCATAAAGTGAAGTGGCTAAAACTAACTACTAATAAGATGGATATCTCAGTGGAGAGAGTGAATATGAAGCTCTTAGCCCTCAAATAATTTGATTTTTTGGCATGAAAAGTTTGATTGTTATATGAATTCTTTGGAATGACTACGATGATATTGAATGAATATATAATATTGCAATGATTTATTTTCATTTGTATGGCCAACAACTAAAATGATTGAATGATTGGCCATGTGGATGGTTTTGAAACCAATTTAGAGGCTATTGTAGATGATATATTGAAATGATTTTCTGCATAAGATACTAACATTATTTGGATGAGTTAAAATTCAGATTGCGGGTAAAATTCCTTGGGTATAGCATAGAACGTAAGCCCATAATAAAGGATGAGAATATTTCCACATGTGAAGAACTCAAATTTATGAGAGGAGTCTCATGTTTGTGAGACCTAGATTCTATATGAAGCAAGTTGGAAAACAAAATTTCTAATTAAGAAATTTTGGAATATATCTCATAAGAACTATACTCTATGATACAAGTGAAATGGTGAATTTATCTTGGGAGGATAGATAAAGGTTGTGAAGTAGGAGGCTAAGGAACAATCCCATTGTAGTGACTTGCATACGTATGACATGCATTGATTTCCATGAGCAAGGACAAGTAAAATATGTTAGAGCAAGATAGAGGGATTCCTTGGATATAAGACTCTAATAGTTTCTTTGGTCTTCCTATGCGAGAAAGACTTGGTTTGGTAGATCACCCAAAAATAGTGTAACATAGAAGGGGATTTCCAAAACCAAAATGGTGAGTGATTGTAAGTAGGAGGAGACTTTAAAGAACATGCTATGAAATTTTTCATGTCACATGCTCAATGGGATCATGAGTGCATATGGGTGTGTTTGATCAAGCAATTGGTTGAATATTATTTGCAGAAACCTGGAAAACCATACATTTAAAGTATTGAGTTGAAAATTTCATTTATTGAAATGCATGTTTCTTTTTGGAAATTAAGATCTCCTATGGAAAATATTTAATGAATGTACATGGAAATGTTCATAACACATACAATCTGCTGGATTTATGATATAGGTAATAGATGGAACACCACAAATTTTGAATTGAGTGAACCGTGAAGACAAATTCCATTGCTAAGGTAGTGGGAAGGAAAAAGGACATGAATAGGACAATGGTGTTGATGTAGCTAAAAGAAAGTAGCCCACATACTGTTGTGGTGAGAAAAAGGCACCTAGAATTATGTGATGTTGAAGAAGGCACATGGGATGGTGTAATGTTGTTGAGAATGGCACCTAAAATGGTTTGAAAATATAGGATAATGTTCTGTAAAATTGTAACACCCCTTTTTAAACCCCAAGTTTGTAATATGTAACTAAGACTGACAATGCTAGAATGACCAACATGGGCACTTTGATAGAATTTATTTGATGTAAATAGTAACTCTTATTTAATATATTGCTAAAGTTGAAGAAGAGAGAAACAAACATAGATCCTAATACCTGGGGGGAAAGTTGTATGGGGGATTTCATAAGTTTCCTATCTTACTTGAATTAATTGTCCCGATCTTTGATTTGGAAGTTAAACTACCCAACAACCAACAATTATGAGAAGAATTAGGGGAAGTGGTATTGAACTACTCCAATAGTATGGGCTATGTACCCATTTTGGAGACTTCTAGTTGACCACATAGCTCGAGGAGGGACTCTAATTTCTCATATTAGTAGTTTGTGCGTGTTTGTGTGTGTGTGTGAGGGACTGACATTCATGGGTGTGTGAGAATAGATATAACCAACATATAGAGAGAATCAAGGAGAGAGTAGCCAAGAAATGCAAGAGTGGTGTGAGAAGGAAAGAGAATGTGAGACAATGAACGAACAAAATCCGTGAGGACAAACTAAATCACATGTGAGGCTATGAGTTTGAATCTAAAAAGTGGGTGAAAAAGAACCCATTGTGTCACAATAGACTTATGTCAAATTGTGATTTTAGTTAAATTGGTTATGGAAATTAGTGGGGAATATTTCAACCTCAATCAAAGGTCCAAGAGGGAATTTTGAATGGTTTCCTTATTCAAGCACATACGATACTGATAATAGGATAAACATTGATGGATTGATAGATTAATAAAGGGATCCCTTTTGTGTTATGAATGTCCATGGTGGCCATACATTCCTATGTTAATAGGTCCAAGATCAATAATTGAAGAGTAGAATCTCGATTCCTATATGTGAAGGAGAGTGGCCTTCATATCCTCTGCCTTGATTTGAAATCTGTAGGACCATGAGAGAAGATTGCTATTAAGACATTGGATTTTTCTTATGGATTGGTAGTTTCAAAAAATATATAGTGTAGACATGCCTATGGTTAGGTGGAGAGTGGCTCTCCCTTCTTTAGTTTCCAACAAGTTTAAGTGAATTAGATAAGTGTATCTATTTTTTTGCTAATGAAATTAACTTGTTGTTCAATGTTTCATCATTATTTCTATGTTGGTTACTTTGTATGTTTGTAATGATAAGCTATAAGTCATTATGCCAGTTTATCAAATATGTATGAATGATGAGCTAAATGTATTGCATAATTTTTCTTGGGTTCCGACTATTACTTATTTCATGAATGCATGCTATATATAGAGATTTTCTTTAAATAAAGTTACCTGTGATGAATATTGGATGTGTGGTTGGTAAGGTGAATGTATAAGTTGACTTGAGATCTGAGGCTCTTTGTGTATTTTGTGACATGAATAACTTTTACCAAGCTAGTTGTGGGTTGAAACAATTGTGACGGTATCCCTGTTTTGAAATTAGAGAAGACTTGATAGTTTTTCAATGATGACCTTGTTTCTTCTAAAGGTAATCTGGAAGGATGGTCTCTCTATTTGTAAGAGTTTGGAGTTGATATTGTAATATTGTAGTTTTCATCCCAAAAGAGTGATAATATCTCATCTCAATTGGGTGAATTTGAGAATATTTTTCCATTTTCCATTTTATATATTTTTTTTGTGAAGATTTCAAGTTGAAGATAGTGTTGTCGGATGCCTTAATAGGTTGGAGAAAATTTCAAATCCTTTAGAAGTATTTGGGAAAGGTTTATTCCTTATCAAAGTTGATTTCATCCCTCTGAAATTGGCTTGGGAGCTTAAAGAAAATTTCAAAATTTCGAGGTTGTCAGCAGAAGTTTGGGAAATTTAGAGATTGGTGGCTTTGGACCTAGCCCCTAGTCATATGGTTTGGCGAGGGGCCGTAACTAAGAGCTTAGTCAAAAGTAGCTTAATACTAAATGACAAGATATTAGGTTGTTAGAGTATTATGCTATCTAAATTTGGTAAAAAAATGAACAACCTCTAAATGCAAATCCACAATATTGATAGAACCCAAAATGTATATTGACTAATGGATATTAGTTCCATTAGTCGACATCCATTATTAGATTGATTGATAGTTGTGAGAAGGTTTTATTTTTTTTCGATGGCCTCGCGACTTAGTCAATTGAATATTTTGTTGATGGAAAAAATGGATTTATGACAGTTGATGGTCCACTAATCAGATCATGCAAGATTTGTCAAAGACTATTTTAGTTTTCTCCAAGTGGCTTGGTGACCTAGTTAATGAGAAAGTGTATTGAGTAACAAATAAATTCTAATCAAATACCTACTTTTTATCAAAATTTTAAATGATTGACTATTGGGAGGTTGGGATATTTCCTTTAGAGATATAAAAATATTGGGTATTAGGAGGTTGGGATAATGGATTTCAGACTTTTGGATGATCGGGTTATTGGGAGGTCAAGATATTAACTTTCGAGATAATAGACGATAAGGTATCGATAATATTGGATGATCGGGCATCGAGAGGTTAGGATATTATATTTTGGGATATTAGATAATCATGTATCAAGGAAGGTTGGGAAAATAACCTTCAAGGAATCAAATGATTGGGTATTAGTAGGTCGAGACAATGACTATTGGGTTTTCCTCCTCATAAAGACAGAACCCAATAATATTATGACACGACATGCTAGCATGGTGAGTTTACATGGCATAGAGTTATATGGGTGGAAATGGGGCGAAAAAGGATTGCCACATGTCGACCATAAGGAAATGGTACAAATTTTGATGATGCACTTGGAGGACAAATTCAAATAGGCATAACATTGTGTCTAAATCTAAAATTTGAATGAGATTTATATTGTTGGAAAGCTCTTGACAAGTAAAGGATGATGGATATATCTGAAAATAGGTTTAAGTTGATTAAAGAAAAATGAAAATTGACAACCCTATCTCCATAAATTAACCTTGGAGGTAAGTTATGGATACCCTATATCCTTAAGTGTTTGTAACAGTGTGGTTGATTTGAATTGGAATATTAGTGTTTGCTATGCTAAGATCCAATTCATAATCTAAAGAAAGTGCTTGAGGGTGATGAGTTTAATTGCAAGTTTAACAAGAGTACTTATGTGTTTTTATGTGAATTTCATGAGAAAATTGACATAAACAAAATGTTGAACAACAACATATAATAGACATGAACATCACCATAAACAATAACAAAAGATCACATGATGAAGGAGTTCACCCCTCCTGGGCTATGTCTCCTTGGTTCATCTTCCAATGGCTTGGCCCTATTCTATTATGCTCAAACATGTGATTACATGTGTTTACAATGCTCAAACAACTCTGAAACCTGCTCCATCAACTCTAGAATGCCAAAAAATTCCTGTGTAGCCTCTTTCTACCTCGAATTTGGCAAAAAACGTACTTAGTTATGACTTTTCCAAGTTCCTGCACTATTCGCTCCACATTTTCCCCAAAACCCAACATCGTCCTACAAATTTTCTTGAAATTCAGTTAACTGAGCGCAAATTTTGCCAAAAACCAGGTGAAATTATCGGAGCGCTTAAATGTCGAATAACACTTACAAACTGGATTTAAAACCATACAGTTATATGGTTAATATATATATATATATATATATATATATATATATATATATATATATATATATATAAAACCCGTCGAATGGTTTAATAATCGTCGACAGTTAAGTTGGAATGGTTACATGTGGAAGTATTTGTTTGTAGTTATGGTTAATGACCATTGGGGGGGGCTAGCATCCTGCCCAAGGTCCCACCTTTGGCGGTGATGGGGGCTGGGGCTAGACCCCTCCCCCCTCCCCCTTTGTGCAATATATGTTACAATAAAATAAAACAACAACATACATATAAAAACGAACAAAGCACAGTGCAATGGTAAAGGCTTGTCCGTGGTTTGGAAGAGGTCCTGGGTTCGACCCTCGACGCCTTTGCTCAGCCTCCCACATAAATTTTAGTGGCCCTCGGGCTACCATGTGGCATCCCCTAGCTGGGCCACGTGTCAACCTATGGTTGGACACCAAATCAACCATTCGCAATTCACCACTTCAAACTAATAACATAGTGCTACCTGGCACCACACGGTTTGATAGGAAAACACATTGACCAAGTCAAACTACACAGTCACCCTGCCACGTAGGCATGCCCACTAAACTATACGGACTGCTAACTGGGTTGTCCTTTATTGAAAAAAAAATTGTGTGTTTGATAAAGTGGACAAAACACGTTTCTAGGAGCATACGGTGTCGGTTTTCCGTGTTATGTAGGAAAATCCTCTCTGCGGACATAGACGATCCCTCTAGCCTTAATATGGGTCTAATAGCAATAAGGAATAATTAGAAGCCTACTTTCCTAGATTGTAAATGCATGTAGATCATGAATAGATCACCTACCTCGGTCTGATGCTACTCCTTGCTTGAATCCTTCAATCCTTCGCGCTCTGTAGTCAGATCTTTGCCATCACTGGCGCTTGGTTACCTACACAAGGGATCAAACGACAAAAAACATGAAAGCATAACATATATCTTGCATATACAATCTACCTAGTTGATCAAGGAAAACTAAGAATCCAATCATACATTAAAGACGAGAATCGGAAACACGAATCAATTGTATTATATTAAAATAGAGAGGGGGAGTTACAACCTATGCCTTGATGTCGCAGCTCTCCTTCGATAGGTCCGGATCAAGGCACGTCTCCAAAGCGTTCATTTCAACTTGATGTGAAGGGAAAAAGGTCTCAACTCTCGATCAATACCTATAGCAACAAATATCTCTTTGTTGTTCTTCTATCTCTGTTCTAACTAGCAGAGCTATGGGAGAATGTCCATTTTATAGCAAGGGAGGAGGGAGCATGGATCCACTTAAGGTGGGGAAATGGGTTTTCTGTTTGGGTGGTTCCACTTTTGTAGGAAAGTGAAGTCCAAAGGGAGAAGCTTAGCTCTATCCTCAGGAACAAACAACCAGCTCTCTGCCACGGAGCTTCTAGATCTCGAAGCTTCACTTCCATTTTAAAAAAAAATTCCAGAAGAGGTCAACGTAGGGATGATCCTCATTCTAGCGCCGATCGACGCTGCCCTAGACCAAAAAAGAGCCATCGGCACGAGTGAGACACGAAGAGGGCACGTCGCTCCAGATAATCATGTTTTCAAGGAGTTGCTTCAGGAATGGTCAACAGAGAGTTTACTCATTATGTTGGGAGGGATATGATGGCACATTTTCATGATGGAAAATAGACACAGGGGTCACTGTTAGGGGTCTCCAAGATCAAGAACGTGGAGTACATGGACAATGAAAAATTGTTGTGTAACAGATGCCCCCTAAATCATGAAGGCCGAATGAGAGTGGGGGGTGAAATTCTTTATGAGTACGTGCCAGGACCAAGACACCATCATCGGAAAGCCTGCGCAAACAAGCACATATATACATAAGTGAGATCTCTAAAATAGTCACATGACATGAGGTATGGACGCATCCATCCATAAAAGAGATCATGAAACGGGATCCGAGGTATGGTTGCAACCATCCAAATAAATAGGATAAAAAATGTAGACTCAAGGTACAGTCAGAACCATCCAAATGAAAGAGTCGTGTGTACAATCATGAATAATACATATCGCCTCGTAGCCTAGGCTTTATCAGACAAAACCCAGGGTCTTGCGCTCCGTCACGACCCGACCAAGTACAAATGCAGGCATGTGAATAAATGAGTTGAAGTCTAACATGCAAGAAAATTGACGGATTACCAGTCAATGATGTAAACTGTTAACAGGCGTGAGAGAAACCACCAATAATGACAATGGCTCTCAAGCTAAGTAACCAGATTTGTCCAAAAGGGGCTACTCAATCAATTTGGTGAGTAGCAGATTCTGGAATAGTTTGGAAATTCTAGAAATTGATAACTGAAATCAATTATTTGACTGCGCTCTGGTATCCATAAAAAAATCGCAATGTAATTAAATTTATATTAGTAATGTGTAATCTGAAGTTCAAAATCAAACCCCATGTATTTAGCAGTCTGCTCTTTTAACCCTGTCCTTGTTTACAATGAAATTGGGCAACCTTTTAGATTGACTATGTTAAGGATGGAAATTAATTTTAAAATTTAAAATTAATATTGCTAATTTTTGAATATGAAAATTATAAAATATTTGGTGATATTTTTGTAAAAATATTTAAATTTATAATAGTTCTATTATTTTATATAACGTTTATACATTTTTTTAGCAAATTGAAAGTAAAACAATTTTATACTATAAAATTTAGGCCAATCATTAAAAAAATAATAGAAAATATGAAAAATTAACTTTTCATTCTTTTACTTACTTTTGAGATGTGACATTTATAAATATTAACCCCTCTCTTTACTTTTTAGAACCTCAGAATAGAAAAAAACACATGTTCCACATCATCATAATACAGCATAAATAGAACAATCGGGAACGCCCTCTTATTTTCTGAAGAATATTCAGAGTTCTTACTGATAGCATTTTCTCCACATTTAAATTAGACAGTTGTACCTGAGTTCTGATATATCTTGTGTGTTTTCGTAGATCTAAGTTCTAATAACACAGCCTGAGCATTGCAAAAACCTCCAGGTGAAAAGAAATCGTAGCATCAACATAAACACATCCATGCCACTACACAGATATTGATGAGTACATAAAAACTTTTTTTTAGGTTTGAAAAATTTTTTTAGGCATATATTTGCTAGAAGATCGGAACAAATTTTAATTAACACAAGAACAGAAATGTCTTGTGCCCTATCAGTGGCAGCAGGCATTCCATTTCCTGGTCTGCTTCTTGTCTACGACAACAGCCTTCTTTCCTCTGTTGCTTCTACCTCTCTGGCTCTTTTTCGAATTGTTAATTCCTTCCGGGTCTTGTCTATTTAAAATGCCTAAATAGGTGCTGCTTTTTCTACTTTTAACGTTGTTTTCCCTTCCTGGCTCTTTGTCTATCTAAAAAAGTACAGAGGTAGTCAGATTCAGGGTTACATCTCTGACCCAACTTGGCCTCTTTCTGATGCATCATGGATAATGGTTTGAATAGGATAAATTATCAGGTCTCCATCAATCTGTTCTTTTCTCATTTTGTTTTATTAGCATTAAGCAGAGCATGAATGCAAATATTGATATGTTTTAAAAGCAACAATGCCTATTGCAGGTCACTGCTTTTCAGGGAGGAGGAATTTGCATTGGAACCAACTTTCATCACGTTATTGCCGACGGGACTTCCTTTTGGTATTTCATGAAGTGCTGGGCGGAACTTAGCAGAGGACATCCCCTTCCCGAGAACCCTCGCCACATGAGAACATACTTTCAGCGAGACAAGGAGAGTTACAAAATACCCAAAATTTATGTGAGGGCTGAAGAAGTAGTCAACGATAGGGTTAAGGAAGCTCAGATTCTCAGGTTTACCCGAGATGACCTGCTGCCCATGGAATATTCCGAAAGAGGTGTAAGCACAGGTAACTCTTCCAGGAATATGAACAATACTATCCAGAAACCCATCAAAACAGAGCAAACGAAACTGGAAATCTCAACTTTTCATTTCAGTGAAAAGATGATTCAAAATTTGAAGGAGCGTTCAGGAGCTTCAAGTTCATTTATAGCAGTTTCTGCACAGTTTTGGAGATGCGTAATGGAAGCCCGAGAAGTCCCAGCGAAAGCGGCCGTTTATTTTGCAATAGCAGTTGATTGCAGAGGCAGGGTAAGTCCACCATTACCTCCAACGTATTTTGGGAACTGCATATGCATCGGTACAGCCAGGACAACGGCGAAGCAGCTACTGGGGCAAGATATCGGCTTTGCTGCTGCTCTCATTCAAGAACTCATCCATTCGACCAATTGGGAGATGCAGCTGAATAATCGGATAGACTGGGTTGAATCTCAACTTTGCAGCTGTCACAAAGACAGACCAGTGAACCTTCCAAATTTCCCAAAATACCAAGGTCCCTGCACTGTTAGGGTAGCCATGTCTCCCAAATTTCCTGTTTTCGACACAGACCATGGATGGGGAAGGCCACTGAATGTGCAAGACGCATTCTTGGGAGAAATTGGAGGGATGACGTTGTTCGCTGGAAGTGAAGGAGGGAGAAGCATAGCTTTGTCTACTCAACTCCCTCACTATCAGATGGAAACCCTGAGACAGATACTCCTGATCATCCCGGATTGAACATTCCTTCGATTTCTATATATGGTGCCATATTAATATGTCTCGGTCCTCCTATTTCTGTGATGTTAAGAGCGGTCTGTATTCTCTGAAGTGTAAGGAGGTTTACATGCTTTTCTCTTTTGGGTTTAAAATAAGTGACCCGGACCTTTCTTCTTAACCATTAAATCTAATAATTTAATTAAAATATATAAAATATAATTTATATAAATATTATAATATTGGCTTAAAAATATCAAATAATTAAAAATAAATTTAGTGTCACTCCTAATTTACAATGATTTTGTGTATTTCTATTAGATGGTTATCTTGGTGGCTAATGATTGGTATAGAGAGAATAGAAGATATGATTTTGGGTATTTCTGCCACTTGGTTATCTTGGTGGTTAATGATTGGCATTGAGAGAATAGAATATTGGTGACTAGAAGAGTTGGTTTTGTAGAATTTTAGCTCATTAGTAAGATACACTATTGATATGACTTCTACTCTTGGAAAAAAAGTGGGAACATCATAAACTTTGGCAATTTGCATAGTTAGTTGGATGTATTAAGAGAATCTCGGAAGGGAACTTGGAAATGGAAGGTGGAGGGAAGTGAGAACATCATAAACCTTAGGAATTTGTATAGATAGTTGGATGTATTAAGAGAATCTCGGAAGGGAACTTGGCAATGGAAGGTAGAGAGGGTTGTCGCTGGCAACCAACACATCCACAAACAATGACATAGAAGATTGGCATAGAGAGCTTGATTGACTTGGTTGTTTGGATTATATGTGGACTGAAGAGTTGAGTGGCCCACACATGGGGATTGTGATGGATGGTAAAAGTGCATTTGGACACAAGCATTTGTGGAACACAATTATGGGATTCACAAATTGGGTGCACATCCTTTAGGCATACATCCATTGAGCACAGATCCATAAACACACTTGGGTGCATTATTGAGCATAGTTGGGTGGACTTAGATGGTCTAGGCACGATGGCATAGAGTTGAATGGACTTGGACACGATGAGATAGATTTTGGGTCGAGTTGGACGGACTTGCCATTGAGTTGGATGGACTTGGATGGACTTGAGTAGACTTGGAAGAACTAGGCACATTTGGGATGAGTTAAATGAACTTGGATAGATTGAGATGAGTTGGAGGGTGGACTCAATGAACTTGACATGACTTGCTGATTTGAGACAATTTGGGTTAACTTGGTTGGATGATCAATTGGCAAGTCACTAAAGAGAAGTAAGTTGATGGGTGACACTTGGGCTCACCTAATAATGAAGGGGCTTGCAAGTGCATGAAACATTTTATATAAAAGTTGGAGGATGCCTCAAAAGTGCTAAGGAAAGAAGTGAAAATTCATTCACCAAGTGTGTAAAGGAGTTCTACAGTTGTGTTAGGTTCAAGGTTTGGCATAGTAGGCTTAATTGCATTAGTTGAGTGAGAAGAAAAACAAGTTAGGGCCCATGGGAGGTAGGCTTATGGTTGCTTTATAGGTTGGATTGTGCAAGTTTATTAGGAAGTAGGTAAAACACTATTTGCCTTAGATTCATTGTGCATATGTAATAGAAATGTAGGCTAAGAGGTTTCAACTTGTATATATGTAGCATTCTTCATGTAATAAAGTCAAGGCCCCTACCTTGGGTACCACCTATACATATGTGTTGCAAACTCCTTATGATTGTTGGATGTTAATATACCTTACTTTATTTTGCAATGGTTAAGTATTGAAATATTAGCTAAGCATTAAAGTATTGTTGTGATATTTTAAGGCACAATTGGACATGTGCCTATTGTTGAATGAACTTGGTTGAGTAGGACTCAGTTGTTTTTGACAAATTGTAGTTTAAGGTCAAGTTATGAGCAAACTTGAAATGAAGTAGCTTAGTTGTAGTAGGTATAAGATAGATTAAGATAGATGTATACATCTTTAATAATATTATTTATATAAATTTCATATCGCTATATATAAAAAATTCTTATTTTTAAGTTTAATAACACATAATTACACATACATGTGACATTTTTTATAATTTATTTTTTATTATGATATACATGATATTAATAATATAGATAGATAACTTTAAAAAACAAAAAAAAATATATACACTATTATTATTTTTGGTATCCAAAATATTTCACAAATTGTAGTTTAAGGTCAAGTTATGAGCAAACTTGAAGTGAAGTAGTAGGGTTATAATGGTTGTAGTAGATGTAAGATAGATTAAAATAGATCTCTACTAATCTTTAATAATATTATTTATATAAATTTCATATCTCTATAAATAGAAATATTCTTACTTTTAAGTTTAATAACAAATATAATTACATATACATGTGACATTTTTTATAATTTAATTTTCTATTATGATATACATAATATTAATAATATGAAAAGATAACTTTAAAAAACAAAAAAATATATACATTTTTATTATTATTATTTTTGGATGTTAATGCACCTTTATTTTGCAACTGTTAAGTACTGAAATATTGGCTAAGCATTAAACTATTGTTGGGATATTTTAAGGCACAATTGGACATGTGTCTGTTGTTGAATGAACTTGGTTGAGCAAGACTTAGTTATATTCCACAAATTGTAGTTTAAGGTTAAGTTATGGCAAACTTGAAATGAAGTAGTCTAGTTATAGTAGGTGTAAGATACATTAAGATAGATATATACTGATCTTTAATAATATTATTTATATAATTTTCATATCTCTATATATAGAAACATTCTTATTTTTAAGCATAATAATACACATAATTACACATACAAGTGACTTTTTTTATAATTTATTTTTTACTATGATGTACATAATATTAATGATATAGATAGATATCTTAAAAAAACAAAAAATATATATACACTATTACTATTATTCATTAAGGGAATTTTGAGGTCTAAAATGGGTCTCCTAAGGAAAATGTACAATCAAAATTCACTTTATGAGAACCAATCACAATTTAGGGGATGACATCATCCCTAATAGTTGAGGTGGCATTGCTTGAGTTAACGGTACTTACTTGTCACATTTTCAATGGTGGATAAAAACTCATGGTTAACCATGGTAGTGCTCTAAGTACTTTTAAAGTCAAAGTAAAGTACTCATAATAAATGTCATTTCACACTTTTTGAATAAAAATATATTATTGTCATTTTATATTTCTTGAAAGAAACAATGCATATTCATATACATTTATTATATTATATTATTTTTATATAGTATATTAATTACATGTTATTATAAAATTTAAATAATATAAATTTTAATAGCATATAATATAATTAAGAATTTATAAATGTATATTTATATTTTATTTTAAGTTATTTAAGTACAAAGGACAAATGCATCTGAGTTGTTCAATGATAATGAATTTTTCTTGAAAAACTCATTTTTATTTATAGTCACATCAATACAATTTTTTTATTAATTTTATTTTGGTACAACTTTTGAATTGAATTTAACTATGGTTACATGGATTGTGGTGCAAAAAGTGAATTGAAAATTCATATATATATATATATATATATTGTGAATTAGGTGGGACCGTTTTATTAAAAAGCTCATAGTACAAATGGAGTTACAGTCATGGGGAGCAAGAAACCGGGGAAGCAAGAAGCTAACTGCCACGGTTTCAAGATGCTGTCAAGAGAAGCAAAGGAGGAACAAGGAGCCAAGAATACATAAAAAGGCTCTAACCAAAGAGGTTAGAGTTCGCAATACGAAGTTTCTTCCCTTTCTTTTTTGTGACTTTAACCCAGCCTTCAGGGGGCGAGTGGATTGAGATCACCTGAAGATTGTTGCAGGTCAGCGAAGGAGAATCTTTGTCCGAATCAGAGGTGTTGGACTCATGCGAACGTTTCTGAAGAGTCAAGGAGGCAGAGGGCTTCTCTGGGACGATCGGGGAGAGCAGTTGTTGCTGAGTATTAATTTCCTCATCTGAATTACATTCTTCTTCGTATGAGCTGGAGGAATCAATGACCTCCATGGGAGGCAGAACGAAGGATTTCCAATTTTTATCTTTCGTATTGCAAGTGTTACTTTTATTTTGGGATTGAAATAGAGCACAAGAATTCTGAAGATGTCCAGTTTGATGGCAATGCCTACAGTGGAACACAGTGTTTTCAAAGTCTAAAGTCTGTGACCAAGTGAAATCCCTCACTTTGAGAATGATATGGTCAGGTAAGCCTTTGCTGATATCAATCTCTACACATAATCTTCCGTAGGTGTAGATACCCATCAGGCCTCTCGATGGATCTGTAGCCAGAAAGCGACCTGGAGAGTTTCCAATGGCTTGGAAGACCTCACGATGCCAAAGGTGAGCGGGCAGGTTGGGAAGCCTGACCCAGATTGGAAGTTTGGTGATGACTGCTGTGGAAGGATCAAATTCGGGGAACCAAGGGGTTAGGAAAATCTTGATGTTTCCCCAGAACCATGGACCACCTGTATAGGCAGTTTGGTATTCCTTGCTGTTTGCGAAGATAACGATGAAGAATCCCTTGGAGCAGAGAAAGACCTTGCAGTGTTTGGTCTAGGTGGAGTGAATCCATTTGTATAAGTCTTCTGTGCAGGGCCAGAGTCCATTGAACCTGCAAATGAGGGCGTATTTTGAAAAGAATTGGAGGTTTTCAGCCAGAATTGGGTGGGAGAGTTCAACAGAGGGGACCTCCTCCATTTTGTCAACCAAGAAAGGCTTGGGAGCCTCCGAGGGAGGAGCAGAGTGCTTGGGTGGCTGAGCATTGACCGCTTCTTTGTAAGAGAAACCCTTAGGAGTAGAGGTTTGGCCTGCTGCACCTCCCCTAAGACGGAGGGAAAGAGTCACCGTAGCATTCTTTTCTATTTTGTAAAATGACAGAGGGGGATAGTTATCAAGCTGTTTACCTGCATGAAGGAGGCATAGAGATGAGGAGGGGATCCCCAGCTTGAGTTCTAGGGTTGTTGAGAGAAAAAGAACCAGGTTCGAGGATTGGACCCACAGAAGCAGAGTTTTGTTTGTAAGAAGAACGATTTGAATCTGAAATGCCCGTGACTGTGGAAACGAGATTTCTTTGCCATCTGAGCAGAAAGATTTGAAAGAAAAAACCAGAGGCGGAGGGCATGAAAGGAATGAAAACCAACCATCGCAAAGAGAACATGGGGCGCAGCCTGCCTGTGCGCGCGAAAACAGGCCATCCTCAATATGCCGAGGAACCAACCTTGAGCCGTCATCAAGGCTACGCATGCGCTGCTTGGAGAAGGATGAAGCGGTCAAAAGATATCTCGGGCCCGAGAGAGGGAGGACCGTGTTAGCATAGTCGCCCAGACCATTGATTACAAGGAGGAGCACCCTCCGTGGCACTAGATCAGGGTGAATGAGACCTCCCAAGGCATCCAAGCTTGACTGAGACGCGGCGGCAGCAGGGGAGCTGAAGATGCAAACAACGCAAACCCTAGGATCCATAATCGCTCGCCATAAATATTATTTTATTGGTTTAAATATTATTTTATTATTTCCTTAGGAAGCCCATTTTCGACCTCAAAACTCCCCTAATGATGATTATTATTATTAGTATCCATGATATTTCACAACTTCTAGTTTAAGGTCAAGTTATGAGCAAATTTGAAGTGAAGTAGTCTAGTTGTAGTAAGTGTAAGGTAGATTAAGATAGATCTATACTTATCTTTAATAACATTACTTATATAAATTTCATATCTCTAGATATAGAAATATTCTTATTTTTAAGTTTAATAACAAATATAGATATATATATACATGTGAAAATTTTTAGATTTTTTTTCTATGATATATAATATTAATAATATGGATAGTTAATTTAATCAAAACACACACACACACACACATATATATACATTATTACTGCTATTATTATTGTTATGATTATTATTTTTAGTATCTAAGAATCCAACAATTTATGTGGCTCTATGGCTTGTCTTTTTTTGGGTAAACTAGGGATTTGAATCTCGGATCCTTCAGTTTTCACATTATTTTGATCACCAATTGAACTACTCCCTCGAACATATCACCATTATTATTTAAAAAAAATTGTACTTTCAAATTTAATTCATTTAATTTATTTTAATTTATTAAAATGGTATTATAATCTAATTCATTAAATTAAATTAAATTAAATTCTAACCTACTTAATGATCAATGATTTCAAAGCAGACTTTTCATGTATTCACCTCAACATTTCCCAAAATAATTTACGGTGAAAGCAATTTGTAGAAATAACAACGCTTTATTTCAAAATCTCTATTGAGCTGTTTTATTTCGATTGAGTTTTATATTTTTGTAAATCTATCATGCAATGCTATCAAACATTTTAAATATACCGTGTGAGTTGAGTTTTATATTTTCGTAAAGTTGTCATGCAATGGCATCAAACATATTAAATATGTCGTATGAGACCTGTTGTCGCACAAAATGTCTAGGCATCGTGACAAGAACTCAGATTGGGGGTTGTCACCTTGATCCCCAATCTCTCTATTTAAGTTGTCTCCTTATAGCAGACTTCGAGGGGTAGACCCTATGGAAATGGAATGAATGAGAACTAGTTGGGAACCAACCAGTTCGGGAGACACAGTTAAACGATCAAATACTTGTAATAGATTTAGAAAGATTAAAGGATTTGATTAGATTAGAATGATTGATACCAGTGCCTTATGGAGTAAACTATGTTGCTAAGAATTTTAGACCAAGTACTTGATGAGAAACTAGTGCTTGGATGAATAACTACCCTATATGCAATGCTAACTTAAAATGCAGAATGCATAGAAACTGATTTGAAGAAAGACCGAGATGAAGCAAGCTTCGAAGATGAGAGGTCATGTTAAAAGCCTAAAGCACTTAGATTACAAATAATCTGATCTAACCACTAAGTACTTAAGCAAGAGTGCCAATTATGAAAATGCCAAAATTGACTCAATTAAAAGAGATTCAATTTGTCACAGATCTACAATAGAGCTCTGAAAAATATTGATCACAATTACTTGAAAATATTTCCCAAACATTAATATTCAATAAACATCCAATATTTCAAGTAAATGAAACAAGAGTTAATTATACGATAAACGATTTTAATTGATAGAAAACATAAAAAAAATTCAGATGCTAATGATCATCAAATTCAGCTGAAGCATATGAAAGTAACTAGCACTTAAATCTCAATAATAAAAAAATACCATGAAATTTCGATACTAAATAAACACTTCGTCTAACAATTTGTGGATTAAATGATTTTCTAAAAGAATGCAAATCCAAGAATTTATTTTCTCCTATAATCAAACTTAGGATATTAAAAAGTTAAATCATGTCAACCATAGGAATTTCTCCATAATTAAATATCTTGCCAAGCCTAAAATTTAAATGGCTCAAAACCCTAATGTCAAAAAGTCTAACTTCAAAAAATAATTTTTCCAACAAAGAATTGAAAGGATTAAATGGAAAATATTTTGGAATATTTTTTTAATTTTTAAAAGTCAAAATTTAAAATCTTTAAAAAAGGATTTTTTTTTTGAATGTTTTAAAGTTAGAATTAAATTAGATTTTTGAGATTTTTTAATTTTCTTACAAAGTTTAAACGTTGATAAAATAAAATAAAAATTTAATGCAAATCGAAATGGAAACCTTTATACAAAATAATAATAAAAAAGGAAAAATGAAATGTTAAAAAAATTTTAAATGTGAAAAAGTCAAACTTAGAAAAAATTAAAATCGAATATTAGAAAAAAATGAAGTTAAATGTTATGTTATTTCATTTTTGAATTTAGGTTAGAGTTGAGCATGAAACTGTTGGGGCAAGGAAGGTCAAGCGAGAGCTTTGGAGAAAGCGGCCGACAACAGGGTTGAGCAACGAGAAATGAAGCTTTAGAAAACACAAGCAGATGGATGACGCAAGCAAGGGATGGTAGCCGTCAAAGATTACGAAAGATGGAGCGGAATGGAGCTACGGGAAGAAAGGATTCAAAAAGGAGCAAGGAGAGGAGGCAACGTGAAGATGAAGCACGAGGGGTAGGAGAAGCGGAAATGGAGAAACGATGGGAGGTGACTGCGTGAGGAAAACAAAACATAGAGGAAAAAGGCAAGGGATGCAGAGCATTGCAGGTGCAGGAATGAGAAAGAAAAGGCGGCAGCAGGGAAGAGCAGTGCAAGGGGAGGCAACCATGGAATGAAGGGAGGAGCTGGATGTTGAGATTGCAACAAGATGATGAGCTTAGTGGAAAGAAGTCGCCTTCACTAAGTGGGCCCGCAGGCTATTTTTGGCACAAAGTCTATTTTTAGACATATGGATCATGTTCTATGAGTTGCAGGATGCTATTTGTGGATGGTTAGTCGTTTTGAAAAAAATAGATGGACTTATATTTTTAGACATATTGGGCGGAATCTAATTTTAGATTGCTAGTCTAAAAATAGATATGTCGAATATTATTAGCTCTTAATAATATTTGGACTATAAACATTATCTTATTCTCTTGGAGCACTTCAGTTAAGTGCACAGATGTGGCACAGGAGCTGACAGAAGGAATTATGCTATTCTTGAGGGTTAAGTGGAGCTATTGCATGGATACTTCAGTTAGAACTCATGTGACAGAGTTTGGTGGAGTTGATTGAGGAAGTTAGTGGAGTTGTATTCAGTTTAACTAATCTAAACATAGTTGAGCTATTTGTATTCAGCTTAACTAATTGATACAATTAGTGAGAGTGGTGTGAATTAATTATTAATTAATTCACTAATTATAAACTCATTAATCAACTAAAGAATGCATCAGTTAACTTCAGTGCATGGACAGTTTCAGTGGAGACTAGTGCAAAAATAGGTGAAAGAGCAGGTTAACTATCAGTTGTGACTATACAGTAGCTATTTGCAACACACAGATAGGTGGAGAATCCCATGAGGATTGTGCAGTACAATCCAGGTGGTTTATGTTATTTAATGAGCCATCCCATAGCATTGAAACGCAATAGAGGCTGGCTATCAAGTGGCAAAAGATTGGAGCATGTGCTTTGCTAGATCTAGCTTGATAGTGTGTAGCAATTTGAGGTGGTGCTGAGAGCTTGTGAGGAGCTTTGTACTATGATTGTTACATGATCTCCATGACATATAATATACAGATAGTTGGGGTTTTCAGCTTTAAGCTTTCCCATTAAATACTGTGTTCATATGTGTGATTGTTTGTGGTTTTAATGTGTGCATGCAATTGATTTTATTTCCGCATGTAATGATCAACGGTAGAAGAGATTTTGTATTATGCATGAAGCTAAAATAGTGTGTGATCAGGAGAATCTCGGTGAATAATATATCAGTTATTCAAATTTCTACATGGTATCAGAGCGATATTGATCATTAGAGCAATTGCAAAACATTGAAGCGGTTGAGTTTTGTGTTGGTGGAATTCAAATTTGCAGCAGTGTTTTCTTGGTGTTGAAGTTGAGATGTCTTTCAACGGATTGCGATTGGAGTATGCCCTTGAGGGCAGCTCGAATTATATTGCATGGAAGGACAGGATGGAGGCGGTGCTGGATGAAAATGGGTTGAAGGAGTTCATAGATGCAGAAATTCCAAAGCCTACTTCTAGTGATGCTGCCGTACTTGACGCATGGCAAAAGAAGACAACAAAGTGTTGAAGGATTCTGTTGGAAGGTGTGAAGGATCACATAGTATCTAGCCTTCATGGTAAGGCTTCTCCATTTTTGATGTGGAAAGCTTTGACAGATTTATTCCAAAGCAAGAGTGATCAGAGGAAGTTGGCGTTCAAGGATAAACTCAGGAACATAAAGCTGGAGAAAGGCGACAGTATGCCCAAGTACCTCATGAAGTTCATCCAATTCAGGGATGAGATGGGAAGTGTGGGGGTGACTGTTGATGACGAGGACTTAGTGAGCTTGGCTCTCCTTTGGCTTCCGAAGAGTTGGCACTCCTATCAGGACTCTGTCAATGGTCGGGAGAAATTGCCAGGATGGGAGCGACTTTGGTCGGATCTTGTGCAAGAGGAGATAAGGCGAAGTACTAGGGACAGATCTTCATCAAAGAACTCTGATGAAGAGAATTGCACTTTGGCTGCCAAAGCAAAGAAGGGGAAGAGCAAGAAAGCTTCTCAATCCGGTGTGAAAGGCAAGAAGCAGGACATGTCCAAGGTGAAGTGCTTTCACTGTCACCAAAATGGACATTACGCCGCTAGTTGTCCACAGAAGAATAAAAATAAACAGGCTGCTGGGACTGCAGCTAGAGAGGCCTTAGCCTCGCGGTTTGAGCTAGAATTTTCGCTGATCGCATGCTTGGTCTCAAGTGTGACAGGTTCAGTGTGGTTTATTGATAGTGGTGCATATTTTCACATGAGAGGAGATCGAGATTTGTTTATTGATTTAGATGAGAAAGATCTTGGAGTGCAGATAGAGATGGGCGATGATGGTAGATACAGTGCGACCGGTATCAGTACCATTTCCTTTGAGAGGGAGTCTGGTAAACCCTTCGTATTGAAGGAAGTGATGCATGTTCCAGGATTGAAGAATAATCTTATCTCTGTGGCGATGTTAGAAGACAAGGGATATGATGTTGTCTTTAGCAAAGGAAAGGCTTTCCTGCGTAGTAAGGAAACTAGTGAGACCCGGAGGATAGGGGTTTGAGTTAAGAACCTTTATCAATTGCAGGTAGGTGGCTATGCAGCAATGGCATGCAAGGCAGAAGGAGTGGTGAGCCGGGATGATGGTGAGTTGTGGCACCGGAGATTGGGCCACCTTCACCATGGAGCTTTGAAGATACTACAACAGATTTCTACTGGGCTTCCTAAGGGTACTCTTGCGCAGTCAGATCAGTGCAAGGGATGTACCTTGGGAAAATTTGTGAAAGCCACCTTTCACGAGAAGGATAGTTGTGCCACGACGATCCTTGAGAGAATTCACACAGACGTGTGTGGACCTTTCTCAGTAGCTTCGACAGCAAAGCACAGGTACTATGTGATATTTGTTGATGATTTTTCTCGGAAGTGCTGGATCTTCTTCATGCAGAAGAAGAGCGAGACATACTCAAAGTTCTGTGAGTTCAAGGCACTAGTTGAGAAAGAATCGGGGAAGAAGGTGAAGGCTCTTAGGAGCGACAATGGTGGTGAATTCATCTCTGGCGAGTTCAAGGACTTTTGCAGCGCAGAAGGAATTCGAAGAGAGCTCATAGCACCTCATAAACCACAACAGAATGGGGTTGCTGAGCAGAAGAACAAAACGATTGTGGGTGTCAGACGGTGATGTTGCATGATCGTGGCCTACCTATTCACTTCAGGGTGGAGGCATGCACACGCAAGAGTGCGTAACCGTTGTCTCGTCAGATACTTGGCATGAGTACACCAGGAGGCGTTTCCGTAAGAGGCTCGATATTTCCCATTTGAGGATTTTTGGTTCACCACCTTCATGTACTCAAGGATGCCAGGAAATCTTGTACACAGATCGGCAGAGGTTGGGATATTTGTGGGGTACATCGATACACCCCACAACTATCGTGTGTATTTTCCGTATACGCAACACCGTTGTGCGACTAGATATCACCTCTCATGAGGAGAAAGCCATGAAGTGTTCGCTTGAGAGGGAGCCACACTTGCATGCAGATGAGGAGCTATTAGTTCCTAAGGATGAGTCTCAGGATGTGGATCAGCCACAAGATGAGGTTCATGGAGTGGAAGAGACCACTCAGGCAGCGCCAACCATCAGAGGGCGGAAGCGCACTACAGAAGCTGAGCGACTGGCTCAATATGCAGAGAAGGTTGAAGGAGCACCTACATCACAACGTAGATAGAGACAGTCACCTGACCGGTATACTAGATACATGGCTCTTATTAGCAAGTGTATCATGAAAGAGCCATCCTCTTTCGAGGAAGCTGTGGAGGATCCTGCATGGGTAGATGCCATGGTGAAAGAGTATGATTTGATTGTCAGAAACAATGCATGGGAGATTGTCCCGAGGCCGGAGGGGAAATCAGTGGTGGGTTCGAGATGGATCTACAAAGTGAAGCAGGTAGCTGACGGGAGTATGGAGAAGTACAAGGCAAGATTTGTTGCCCGAGGCTTTTCACAGATTGAAGGGATCGATTATGAGGAGACCTTTGCACCTGTCGCAAGGTATTCTTCCATACAGACGATTCTTGCTCTCTCAGTGCAAATGGGGTGGCACATTCATCAGATGGATGTGAAGACTGCGTTCCTCAACGGAGTCATTGAGGAGGAGGTGTACATAGAGCAGCCTGAAGGTTTTGAGATCTTCAGCAGCGAGTCGCATGTGTGCAGGCTCAAGAGAGTGATTTATGGGTTGAAACAAGCACCTCGTGCTTCGTACACACGGATAGACAGTTATTTCATCGGACTTGGATTCTCCAAGAGTGAGGCGGATCCTAACGTATACCAGATTGTGGTGGAGGGTAAGTTGCTGATCATTGTACTTTATATAGATGATTTTATTCTGACAAGTGATGAGCTGTTGATACTGTCATGCAAGGAGGATCTTGCTAGAGAGTTTGATATGAAGGACTTGGGCCTCCTTCATTATTTCCTGGGATTGGAAATCTTTCAGCGCAGTGGTGGACTGTTTGTTTCTCAGTATGCCCGGAGATACTAGAGAAGTTCAACATGCATGGCCGCAAGCTCGTTGATATTCCTCTTCCCGTGACGGAGGAAGGAGGATGCTAGCTTCATGAGGTAATTGATGCCACTCACATCGACAGATTGGTGGGTCACTTATGTATCCGGTCAATACACGACCCGACACATGCTATGCCGTTAACCACTCACAGTTATGGCTAAGCCTACTTCGTTTCCCATCGAAGCAGGTAAGCATGTATCGAGATATCTCTAGAGGGGTACACGGATATGGATTATGGCAATGCATACTTGATGAGGTGAGGCTATGTGGTTTCAAGCGTGCATTGGGCAGAGCCCAACTGCATTTAAAGAGCAATATCCGAGGGGATTCTTTCGCATCGGGTCGACAACAGTTTCTTGGTACAACAAGAAGTAGAGATCCGTGGCACTCAGTTCAGCAGAGGTCTAGTATATGGCAACAAGTTTGGCTGCATGCGAGGCTATATGGATGAGGAAGATCCTAGTCGGGTTGTTCGGTTCTCACTTGGATCCTACTGTGATTTATTGTGATAATAAGAGTTGCATCAAACTCTCAGTTAATCCAGTATTTCATGATATATCTAAACACATTGACATCCGATATCATCATATCAGAGATTTTGTGCAGCGGAAGATCATGTTACTTTCATACATTCCCACGGAGGATTAGGATGCTGATATCTTGACGAAGGCACTCACCAGGAGAAAATTCGAATACCATAGGGGCAGGATAGGGGTTGCAGATAATCCTTATCTTGTTGAGAGGGAGTGTTGAGATTGCAACAAGATGATGAGCTTAGTGGAAATAAGTCGCCTTCACTAAGTGGGCCCGCGGGCTATTTTTGGCGCAAAGTCTATTTTTAGACTATGTCTATTTTTAGACATATGGATCATGTTCTATGAGTTGCAGGATGCTATTTGTGGATGGTTGGTCAAGTCGAAAAAAAATAGATGGACTTCTATTTTTAGACATACTGGGCGGAATCTATTTTTAGATTGCTAGTCTAAAAATAGATATGTCGAATATTATTAGCTCTTAATAATATTTAGACTCTAAACATTATCTTATTCTCTTGGAGCACTTCAGTTAAGTGCACAGATGTGGCACAGGAGCTGACAGAAGGAATTACGCTATTCCCGAGGGTTATGTGGAGCTATTGCATGGATACTTCAGTTAGAACTCATGTGACAGAGTTTGGTGGAGTTGATTGAGGAAGTTAATGGAGTTGTGTTCAGTTTAACTAATCTAAACATAGTTGAGCTATTTGTATCCAATTTAACTAATTGATACAATTAGTGAGAGTGGTGTGAATTAATTATTAATTAATTCACTAATTATAAACTCATTAATCAACTAAAGAATGCATCAATTAACTTCAGTGCATGGACAGTTTCAGTGGAGACCAGTGCAGAAATAGGTGAAAGAGCAGGTTAACTATCAGTTGTGACTATACTGTTGCTATTTGCAACACATAGATAGGTGGAGAAGCCCATGAGGATTGCGCAGTTCAAGCCAGGTGGTTTATCTATTTAATGAAGCCATCCCATAGCATTAATTATGCAATAGAGGCTGGCTATCAAGTGGCAAAAGATTGGAGCATGTGTTTTGCTAGATCTAGCTTGATAGCGTGTAGCAATTTGAGGTAGTGTTGAGAGCTTGTGAGGAGAATGCATTTGCTGATTTTTACATGATCTCCATGACATATAATATATAGATAGTTGGGGTTTTCAGCTTTAAGCTTCACATTAAATACTCGTGTTCATATGTGTGATTATTTGAGGTTTTAATGTGTGCATGCAATTGATTTTATTTCCGCATGTAATGATCAATGGTAGAAGAGATTCTGTATTATGCATGAAGCTAAAATAGTGTGTGATCAGGAGAATCTCGGTGAATAATATATCAGTTATTCAAATTTCTACACTGGAGCTGTGAGGAGGAGCAACTGACTGCATGAAGAGGAAAGGAGCGTGGAAAATTGAGGGTTAAGGTAGCTGCGTGAGGGAGATGGGAGCATGCAGTATCACGACAGAGCTGCGAGGAGATGCGACAACCATAGGATGAAGGGAGGAGATGGAGCTGTGAGGAGGAGCATGTTGGAAATATTGAGAGGGGGGTGAATCAATATTCCTTTTAATTAGAGCATTAGTTAATCTTTAATTATTATTAGTGTTTGTACAATGATAGCAGTAAACAAAAGGAACACAAATGCACACAGTTTTTAAGGTGGAAACCCACTCTGAGACAAAAACCACCTAACACTTTTCTAATTTCTTTAATATTCAACTCCAATTGAAAATAAAGCCCCAACTTCCTAGAATATAGAAAAGGATTATTCTCTAGCTCTCACTAGATGTATGCTCCAATGCCCAATGAGCTACAACTCACCGTAGCACCACCCTACCACCCTGAAGTTTTCACATGCTTGAACCTATTGGTGACTTCATGCACCAGCCTAGCACCACCCTACCACCCTATAGAAGGATAAAAGAAAAGTGGACTCCTATACCAGGGAAAATGGTCCACTTTACAATGATATAGAATGATGTAGAAGAAGATGACACACTAGACCATAACCCCAACTATGACACAACCACCTAATGATGATCCTAGACCTCCTGACAATGCCTCTTCAACTCTTGGTAGATAGACACTAGTACAATTTTTACAATAATGTATTTACAATGACTTAGTACAATGATACCTTTACAGTGACTGTATGCAGTGCTACCCACTTGAAGACTTCATGTGATGAACTTCTTGCTATTCTACACCTTGATTGTTGCTCTTGTCATGCTACCCTCTGTTGCACCTTGCTTTTCTTTTCTGTCCTAGAAAGTCTAGTCCTTTGCAGCCCTTGACAACACATGATTTAGCATTCTCTTACCTTCTAGGAGCTCGATATTGAATCTGGTGTATCTCTATTATTTTAGATCCCCAATATTTTATTTTTGGCCCTATAGTAGTCCTCTCAGTCTTCTTTCCAATGCCATAGGTCTGACCCAATTTGGATTCTTCAAGAGAGAGTTATGCCCAATCTCTCACAATGCCCTATTATGGAATGTTTCAGTAGGGAAAACTTGTACATTGTGCCACGTGCCATTGTTTCTTCATTCAGCTCTGAAATTGATACGAAAAAAAATACAATCCATGCACTATCTGTCACTTTTTACAAAATACCAATCCGAAACTCAGAGAGATAGTTATGATGATTTTCCCAAGGTCACTTCTTTGAGATGAATTTCAAGAGCCTGCAAAAACACTAACTTCCATAGATCATATCTCCGAAAATATTGTGCACCTTGATCTGAAATTTTTACAGGATCTTCCTTAGGATTTCAGCTTCGCCTCATAAAAATTTCAGCTTATGAACCTTCGTAGAAAAAAAAATTAGAGTGAAAATGCCTGCATAAGGAGGATAGTGAGGATTACAATTTATATAAATGCTTAGGTTGAGAGGGGCTTCAACAAGTGAACGTGGGAGGGATTTTAGGAGCTTAAAAATTATTAATTATTGACTTTTCAATGACCCATCCCACAAACCCATGGGGTTTTAGCCCACTAAATAGGGTTACAAACTTCAAACATGAATATCTCTCAAACCGTGAAGAATTACATGGCGTGCCATATATAAACGGAAACATCTCGACAAGTAGAAACCATCAAAAGCATTATTGACCCAGAATATAGTAATTTTGTAGGTCAAAATTCCCATGCAATATTGGGGTAGCCCCTGGTGCTGCTAGGGTTGACATCAATGACAACCACTGATAAAAAATCTCCCCCTTTGGCATTGATGAGAACACACGTACTCCCCCTGCGATCATGACACCTCTTTCTACAACATTCTCTCCCCCTTTGACATCAATGGAAAAGGGTAACTCCCCCTGACACACAACCATCTTGCGGACTTGTACACACTTCCACCCCCCTTGACACACAACCATCTCGCGGACTTGTACACACTTCCACCCCCCCTGACACACAATCATCTCGCGGACTTGTACACACTTCCACTCCCCCTTATATTTTGAATAAGGAAAATCTAATGAGAACTTGGGAGAATCCCAAGCTTCTGGCGAAGATATTCCAATACTTCATGAGTACTCTCACGATCATCAACGCTTCCTTTCGAATCTGCATCTATAAAGGCATGAATAATGAGTTTTTTACCCCTGGGATACCACAAGACATATTCTGTTGTTCCCTTTAGATATAGAAGAATTATTTTGATGGAAATAATATGTGATTCTTTTGGTGCTGCTTGGAATCTTGCTACTTATCCAACTGCTTGCATAGCATCTGGATGGGAGGCTATAACATATAGAATACTACCAATCATAGATCTGTACAACCTTTGATCCACATCCTTAGATGAGTCGTCTATGCTCAATTGCAACCTATTACCATTGGAGTAAGGATGGGTTTGCAATCTTCCATTTTGAATTTCTTGAGCATTTCCTTGATGTACTTGGCTTGACATATAAGTATTCCTTTCTCTTGCTGAGATATTTGAAGCCCTAAGAAGTATGTCAGCTCACCAAGTAAAGACATCTCGAAATCACTTTGCATATTTGTAGAAAACTTCTTACTTATTCGATCATCATTGCTACCAAATATTATATCATCCTCTTTAGCTATTAGATGTGCTTTAGTTGCTTCATCCAGAACATATATGTCGTTTGGATCTTGAGTTGTTGTAGCCACAATTTCACCATACCTGCCTTTTCTGATTTCACATTTTGTGTAGTTGAATAGTATTGTGTGTCCTTGATCACACATTTGTCCAACACTTAGCAGATTGTGACTCATGTTTTCAACCAATAGAACATTCTTGGCTAGAGCATCTTTGCTTCCGAGAGTGACGGTACCTGATCCTATAAAATTTGAAGATCCATCATTTCCAAAGGAAATGGTTCCATCCTTCTTCTCTTTCAGAGATACAAGTTTTTTTCCATCTCTAGTCATATGCGTTGAGCAACCACTATCAACATACCACACATCTTTGTTGTTTTGAGCCTTGAGAGTGAGACCACAATTATCAGTATTCTTCTTCGTCTTCCATGTTCGTTCGTTCTGTGGCTTCGAAGATTCTTCTGGAGGATTTTCAGGTCTGCAGTCTCTGGCTATGTGTCCAAAGTTTCGACATTTGTAACATTCAATATTATTTCTTAAATGTTCAAATCTATTGATGTTTCGTTGAGCCCTGGGAGGTTCATATTTGATAGATCTCCTGGAATTGTATTGGTTCCTTGGGTACGTGCAACATTCTACAAATTTATGTCCAAATTTTCCACATGAATAATAGTAGCCATAAAAAATATGTTGGTACCTGGATGGAAATCTTCGTCAAGGAATTGTCTTCCAAGGTTGTTCTTGTGAATATTGTCCAATGAAGTCTACATGCATGTAAAATCTCATAGGTTCATTGTATTTTGTTTTAGAAGATCCTGCTTCTTCTTCTTTGTAACCGAGGCTAGTTCTGTCATTGTAAGATCGTTGATTATTGATAAGTTCTTGCAATGCCCTTGAGCTATTGGCACAGTTTTGGATAGTTTTTCCCTTCTTCACTTCCTTATGCAATGAGACTACTTTGGCTTCTAATTCTTCCCTTTCTTGGTTTCTTTCTTCCAACTTCTTTTGAAGTGACTCTTCAATGCAATTGTGTTCTTCAGCTTCAATTTTGAGACCTTGAAATTGTTCTTCAAGAGTATTGGAACGGATCTTCTCAGCCTTGAGCTCTTTTATAAGCTTGATTGCCTCCTTAGAAAATTATTCTATGGTCAACCCTTCTTCTTCATTGTTTGATACCTCTTGTTTATTGTGCTTGACCATAAACAATACTCTCTCATTGGCTTCTTCTTCACTGTCATTGTCTTCATCAGATGATGAGCTATCTTCTTTACAGAGAAATTTCCTTTTAGATCCTTGCTTGTTGAATTTATTAAAGCCTTTCTTTCCTTTTGAGTTTCCATCACTTCTGTTTGGACATTTTGATGTGACATACCCAACCTCACCACAGTCGAAACATATCAATGGAAGTTCACCTTTGAATTTTCCCTTACCAATTTTTAGTTTTCTCGTAAATTAAGCATATTCTTCATCTGAAAGACCTTCTTGATCATCTCCCTTTTCTTCACACTTGCAGGTGCATGTATTTTCAATTGAAGGTTGTTTGTCCTTATTGGTTTTTTTAGATGCAACTAATGTAGTTTCTAGATGCGAAGTACCCTCTTCTTCATCAAGTCTCATTTCATATGCTATGAGAACTCCATGTAATTACTCTTTGCTGAGTTTTTCCATATTTGCACTGTATTCTAAGACCGATACCTTTAGGTTGAATCTCCCTGGTAACGTTCTAATAATCTTTCGTATAATATTCTTCTCGTTAACTGGTTCTCCCAATCCTTCTGGAGTATTGTTTATTTCATCAATGTATTGGAAGAATGTAGCAATGTTGCAATCTTCTTTCATTCTGAGTTGCTCAATTTTTTCTCTATAGCTTTGAAGCTTTGCTTCTTTGACATTTGAGTCACCTACATATATATTCTCAAGCTTGTCCCATACATTTTTAGCAGTTTTACAACCCAACACCTTATGTTAAGTAGATTCAATAAGTCCACTGATAATAATATTATTTGCTTTTGCATCATTTACCAAATTCTTCTTACCTTGTTCATCCGCGGTTGATGTAAATCCATTTTGAACAGTGTCCCATACTTCGTAACCTTGTGCCAAGAGATAGACCTCCATTATTCCTTTCCAGAGTTCATAATTATTTTCATTGAATAGAGGTACACCATTATTGGTATGCTCCATGACCTCCTTCCAATTGTTAAACTGCTATTGAAGGAAACAAGCTCTAATACCAATTGTTGGAAATACTGAGGGGGGGGGGTGAGGAGGGGGTGAATCAATATTATTTTCAATTAGAGCATTGGTTAATCTTCAATTATTATCAGTGTTTGCACAATGATAGCATTAAAAAAAAGGAACACAAATGCACACAGTTTTTAAGGTGGAAATCCACTCCGGGACAAAAACCACCTAATGTTTTTCTAATAATTCTTTAATATTCAACTCCAATTGAAAATAAAGCCACAACTTCCTAGAATCTACAAAAGCATTCTTCTCCAACTCCCACTGGATGGATGCTCCAACGCCCAATGAGCTAAAACTCACCCTAGCACTACCCTACCACCCTGAATTTTTCACAGGCTTGAACCTATTGGTGACTTCATGCACCAGCCTAACACCACCCTACCACCCTATAGAAGAATAAAATAAGAATGGACTCCCGTACCAGAGAAAATGGTTCACTTTACAATGATATAGAATGATTTAGAAGAAGATGACACACTAGACTATAACCCCAAATATGAAACAACCCCCTAATGGTGATCCTAGACCTCCCGACACGGCCTCTTCAACTCTTGGCAGATAGACACTAGTACAATTTTTACAATAATGTATTTATAATGACTAAGTACAATGATACCTTTACAGTAACTGTATGTAGTGCTGCCCACTTGAAGACTTCATGTGATGAAATTCTTGCCGCTGTTCTACACCTTGATTGCTGCTCTTGTCATGCTACCCTCTATTGCACCATGCTTTCCTTTTTTTCCCTAGAAAGTCCGATCCTTTGCAACCCTTGACAACACATGATCTAGATTTTTCTTGCCTTCTAGGAGCTCGATATTGAATCTGGTGTATCTCTATTATTTCAAATCCCCAATATGTTATTTTTGGCCCTGGAGTATTCCTCTAAGTCTTCTTTCCAATTCCACAGGTCTGACCCAATTTGGATTCTTCAAGAGAGAGTTATTCCCAATCTCTCACAATGCCCTATTTATGGATTGTTTCAGTAGATAGAACTTGTACGGTGTGCCAAGTGTCACTGTTTCTTCATTCGGATCTAAAATTGATATAGAAAGAACTACAGTCCATGCAATATCTGCCACTTTTTTGCTGCATCCACCGATTCATTCGCAGAGAGAGTTATGACGATTTTCCCAAGGTCACTTATTTGAGATGAATTTCGTGAGCCTCGCAAAACACCGACTTCACAGATCATATCTCCGAAAATATTGAGCACCTTGATATGCAATTTTTAAAGCAGAGCTTCCTTAGGATTTAGTCACTTTCGTAAAATTTCAGCTTCTCGAACCTGGAGATTGGCACCAGAGCTAAATTCCACAATGACCTGTTTAAGATAGCGCAAACTTCGTACATGGAGTGAGATATGATAGATCAAAATTCTATATAAATGCTAGGGCCTATAATACTTCAACAAGTGAACGGGAGGATTTGCTTGGAAACTATTATCTATTGACTTTTCAATGACCCATGCCACAACCCCATGGGGTTTTAGCCCACTAACTAGGGTTACAAACTTCAAACATGAATATCTCTCAAACCGTGAAGAATTACATGGCATGCCATATATCAACGGAAACATCTCGACAAGTAGAAACCATCAAAAGCATTATTGACCTAGAATATAGTAATTTGGTAGGTAAAAATTTCCATGCAATATTGGGGTAGGCCCTAGTGCTGCTTGGGTTGACATCAATGGCAATCGCTGATCAAGAGAGCAACTGACTGCACACAGAGGAAAGGAGTGTGGAAAATCGAGGGTTAAGGCAGTTGCATGAGGGAGATGGGAGCGTGCAGGTAGCATGATAGAGCTACGAGGAGATGAGGCAACAAGCGTCGAGAAAAAAAAAAGGTTGCAGAGCAGCTGAGGAATGGAGCGAAAATGGAGATGCGAGGGTATGATGTAGTGAGGGAAAGGGCAACGAAAATGGAGAAACAACCAACAGGGACGTTGTTGTGGCTCATTTTCATTTACCTTTGAAATATTCTTCAAAATTTATCTGTTGGTACATTAACATTACGTGATAAGATGTGAAGGTGGGTCGAGTCAGGCTCGTTCACGTGAAATTTTTTTTGAATTGTGCCCAGATCCAACGGCAACCCGAGAGCAAAAATTGCCCGAGATTTATACCAAGGAGTGCCCCCGCAAGCTTGCAGATCGACGACTGACATCAACTATGGGAACACTCTCTTCAAATTCCAAAGACCGCTTAAGTGCCCCTGCAAGTGGTTTCAGGTTTCAATGAAGACATTACATGGTGATAACCGGAGCCCACGCCCTTCACTTCCAAATTAGAGAAGATAGAGAATTGGCATATTTCCCTTAAACACTTAAGAGTTTTTGAGGAGGTGCAAAGGGAAAAATGGATGGTTGGGATCAAAGCGCAGAACTGGGGCGGAGAGATAAACGACGGAGATCAAATCGCAAATCGCCAATCGAAAGTTTCAAAGGATATCCATGAGAGGTAAATGTTAAAAACGCTGAAGGGAGATATGCGATGTGGTGGGGCCCGATCTCAAATCACAAGTTTTAACGAATAAGAGCAGAGGTAATATTTAAATTCGTCGAAGTGCGATGACAGTGGGACCCGAGCGCATAGCGCAAATCGCAAGTCTTAAAGAATAAGTGCGGAGGTAAATGTTAAAAGTGCCGAAGTGCGATATGTGATGTGGTGGGGCCCGATCGCAAGTCGCAAGTCGCGAATTTTAAAGGATAACCATGGGAGATAATTGCTAAAATCTCCGAAGTGCGATGTGTGGGAGGATGCGACACGGTTTCAAAGGTGAATTCCAAAGGTTTTCAGATTCGGAAGTAAGTCATTTTCGTGTGTTAAACCATGTCGGAGGAAGAAAAGAGTGTTATAACGTGAAACTGATAGACCGCGGAAAACAAAATCGGGTAAGTGACCTGACTCAGAACACAGGAGAAGAGGCAAAGTCAGGTAGTAGGTGATATGATTAACAATGTTTGAAGCACATGGGCATAGGCAGAGTCGGGAAGAAAAGCGTATAGCGGCACTGTTCGAGGAATGATATCTGGGTCAAATCAGGCATTAAGGTGTCGTTTCAGAGGTGTGTAGCCATTGCATCATGACCAGAAAGGCCACCTCAGCACTCTGGGAGGACGCATCAAGAACAATAGATTCAACAAAACGAATAAAATTTCCAGTTTTAATCTGCTTTCTCAAATATGATTGCATAAGTAATATTAACAGTTTAGGTATTCGAATAGTTTCAAGAAGTTTAGCAGTTATGAATCACTGTGATGTATTTAAGTATATAGAAATGAAGAAAAGGGATTCCGAGTTTTGGACCTTTGGAGGACTGTTACTGTAGAACTGAATTCTCTGAGAAATTACTGAAAGAAGATCAAGTTTCCTAAACCTGTTGATGTTGATACGTCTTTCCTGTTTCACTCTGTGTCTATTCCTCTTTGAATGAGGTGAAGTAATGTAGCAGCCAGTCTCTTAATTACATCTGTGAGTAAGAGTTAAATCACCTTAATTTTCACTCCTTCACCTCATCTCCTCTCTCTTCACAAACTCCTGATGAAACTTTAAAGTAATAGATTTTGTGATGCAACATATTATTTCGAATTTCTTCTTTTCCATGAATTTCCTCTGAAACTTAGAAGTGGTAGATTCTATGTTTTTAGCATATCATTTACAGTTTCATTTACAGTTCTTCTTTTCATTCCATTAGAATATCAACAGTTTATGGCATTGTGAAGGCTTTCATTTGATCATATTATTGAGGGTATTAAGTAATGGAATTCCAAGGGTGTTAAACAAAGGCCATTTGATATGGTAATTGTGACATACATTTATAAAATGTCTTAAGCATTGATTCCTTACCACAGCCAAGGGATTGTTTCTTGAGATACAACATTTTCTGGCACCGTTTCTAGGGACAAAGAAAAAAAGTTTGTTTTCATTGGGTTTTTTGCATTATTTCCTCTGGTTGTTTAGTGAGGAGGAAATATTCAGTCGTATTTGTTATTTTCAAAATTTTGGCTTCCAAAAGGCCTCACACGAGGTAAAATACCTCACAGTAGGTAGTCCCTACTTTTCTAGATCCATAAATATTGGTTTCCAAAAGGGCTCAGAAACCTCAAACTCCTTCAATGCCTGATCCTACATTTTCTGCTCCTGGCAGCAGTTCTCATAACGCTTTGTTTGAAGATAGTTCCGGGGAACTCTCTTTCTTAGAACAAGATTCTCCTTCCACACCCATTTATTTTCAAGGACCCGAGTTAGAAGAACATCCTTTTGAGTCTCTTTCTTTTACCTTCATTCAAGCTCAGCCAAATATAGTTTCTGGTTCTTCTTCCATTGTTCATCAACTCACTCCCATATCAGTGTTACCTCCACCTTCATTCACTTTCACAGTAGGTTCATCAGCCTCAATTGCCCAAGGAGCAGTTAACCAAGTTGTGAATATGGTAGTACCAACTTTCTTAACAAACATATATGCTCCACTAAATCTTGCACAACCAATGAACGCCGTGCCTCAAGAATACCTCAAATTACTTCCTCGTTTCACTGGAGAAAATGAAGTAACGATAGAACAACATTTATCTTTGTTTTTCACTTTTGCTGAGAATTTGAATGTAGAACACTTGGATGTTGTGCTGAGACTATTTGTGCAGTCTCTAGATGGAGAGGCTAGAAAATGGTTCAAAGGGTTACCAAATGGTTCCATAAATAACTGGGAAGAGTTATAAAATAGATTCACTCAGAGATGGGGAGAAAAGAGAGATCATGGTTACTCATTGACAGAGTTTAATGCAATTAAAAGAAGGCCCAATGAAGAAATTTCTGATTTTGTAAAAAGATTCAATAAATTTTACAATAGTTTACCTTTAGAGATGAAGCCCCCCCTATAGGAGAAAAGGTAGTTTTTGCGAGGGCTTTTGAAGTTGATTTTAAAGTTACATTGAGAGAAAGAAGAGCCCCTACACTTGAGCATATACATACAAACGCTTTAGAGATTAAAGCTAGTATGACTGCAGCTGCAAAGGCAAAGGGGAAGCAACCAACCCAAGAGAAGGGGAAAGAAAAAGAAGAATCATCGCAAGATTTGAAGATAGAAGATATGGAAAAGGCGATAAAAAATCTGACAAATAAGCTATCTAAGATAGAATTAGAAAAAAAAAACTCCCAAAGGCACATACAACAAAACCGAGGGGGTTTCAACCCTCAATTCAGAATACATCCCCTGCAAATTTTGTAGAGGGAAAGAAGAGATCAAGAGCAGGTTCAAGCACTGTTGTATATAGAAGCAACACCCACAGAGCCAACAGAAGATGACCAAAGGGAGGCAGAGGATCAGGTATCTGCTATGTACACAATATAAGAGGATGAAGAGGAAGATTACGAGGGAGAATATGCTGAAGCCAAAGTATCTTTTGATCAAGATGAGATGGATGAATACTGTAGACAATTCACAGACTTCATGAAGTCTGAGTTACATAAAAAGTATGATTTAAGGTCTAGAAAGAGATCTAGAGTGCAGGATAATGCATATGAACAACAAGGTTCCATTCCTCCTCCAATGGTGACTCCACAACAAAAGGACCCTGTGAAACAGGTCAGTAATGGGAAAGAACCTACAAACTCACTTAAGAGAAAAAATGTGCAGCAGGCTGAATCTTCCTAGGAAAAATCAGTTGACACTAATATTCTGGAGAGAGTTGTTCCTGTACACGAACAAGTGGCAGATTCTAGAAAGAGTGAAGAAGAACCTGAAAAAGTTGTTAAGAAAAATCATGCCTTCAGTGTGGCGAAAGAGTTGGAGAAGATTAAAATTCAGGTACCTCTTATAGAATTGGCTAAAATACCAACTTACAAGAAAGAAATTTTAGAGTTGATTAATCTCACATAGGTGGAAGATATAGGTGACATGGTGAACCTACAAGAATAAAATCTAGTGGTCACCTTTTGCCCTCATGTAGAAGAAGTAGATCCTTATGTTCCACCCTTCTATATTTCTATGTTGCTTCATGATTTTACTCTACATAATTGCATGCTAGACTCGGGAGCGTCCCATAACCTCATGCCATTGTCTGTTATGAAGGAGCTTAACCTACATATTACCAAACCTTATAGGGATCTGTATTCATTTGATTCCAAAAGGGTGAAATGTGTTGGGTTGATTAGAGATGTAGCAGTTTCATTGGCATAGATCCTCGTGAAGAGTATAGTCATGGATGTAGTGGTTGCTGACATCCCAACCAGGTTTGGAATGCTCTTGCTAAGGTCTTGGGGAGCTAAGTTGGAGGTGAAATAAATTTAGATTTCACTTATGCTATCATTCTGGTTTTTAATGGGGAAGAAAGGAGATTATACCATGAAACAAGGTTTGTGAAGACTACCTCTAAGAAATATGCAGGAAATTCCCCCATTTATAGTCAAGAAACAAAAGATATTTCTTGTTTCATGTTGCATGTAGATGCAAAATTTGCAGAAGACACAGGGAAGAAACTCTCTTCAGCAGTTGTAAATAATGAGCTAAACTCAAGGAAGATTTGGAAGTGCTAATTTGATGGTGCCTACTCCAAGGAGGGCGCAGGCGCTGGATTCTTGTTGATATCACCATAAGGTAACCTCATGCCTTTCTCTTTTAAACTAGAATTTGATTCAACAAACAATGTGGCTGAGTATGATGCCTTAATCTCAATCATTCAAGTTTCCAAACATATGAGAGTTTAATGCATTTCAATTTTTGGTGACTCTGAATTGATTATAAGGCAGATTAAGAATCATTGTCAAACCAAGCATCTGAGATTAAGATCGCATAGGAATGCAATTTGGGATCTGATAGAAAACTATTTTGAGGCCTTCAATCTTCAGTATATTCTTAGGGAGGAGAATAGATTGGCCAATTCTTTAGCAGTTGCAGCCAACACCTTCAAACCTCCCACAAATCCCCGTATAAGGTACATAATTGAAGTTATACATAGGCCTTCTATCCTTGACAATGTGAAACACTGGCAGGTGTTTGATGATGATGAACAGATAAATCAATTCTTGAAAATGATTGGAAACTTTGAAGAGGCTGAGATAGACAGAGGAAGAACAAACATATGAGAGAACAGAAATAAGAAACCTCAAGCAGTAAATAGGTGAACAAAATATCATCCAATTGAAAGATAATGTGCTCCCTAGAGGGTTGGTTCCCCTTGAAATATTGTTCGATGCTAATGATGTTGCGGTTGATTCGAAGAAAAAACATAAAGAAGACAAGATGGAAGATTGTAATTTGGGAACTCAGTAGGAGCCCAAAATAGTGAAATTATTGAAAGGGGTTCCCAAAAGCTACAAAGAAAGATACATTGATCTTTTTAAGAATTATATGGATGTGTTTGCATGGTCGTATGAAGACCTGAAAAAGTATGACAAAATCATTATTGAGCATAAGATTCCATTGAAGGAAGGGATCAAACCACACAGACAGAAGCTCAGACAGATCAATCCATTTTTGTTAGCTCCAATTGAAAAAGAAGTGAAGAAACTGTTGTAGGTGAAAATTATAGTCCCTCTCAAATATTTAGAATGGGTTTCCAATCTGGTCCCTGCAAGAAAGAAGAATGGAGAGATAATATTGTGTGTAGACTTCAGGAACTTGAACTGAGCATCTCTAAAAGATCACTATCCTTTGCCGAAAATGGATTATGTCTTACAAAAGGTGACAGGAGCTCACAAGCTATCTACGGTCGACAGATTTTTTGGGTATAATCAGGTAGCAGTGGAAAAAGAAGATGAGAAGAAGATTGCTTTCACTACACCCTAGGGCACCTTCATGTATGCAAGGATGACATTTGGCCTTATAAACGCAAGTGAAACATTTCAGAGGGCCATGGACATAGCCTTCATTGGTGACAAGTTTGTAGTTATATATCTGGATGATGTAACTATTTTCTTGGGGTCAAATGATGAACACTTGGAGCATTTGAAAAAAACTTTTCAAAAGTGTAGAAAGTTTGGTCTATCATTAAATCCAAAGAAATATTTATTTTCCTTGGAAGAAGGTAAGTTATTGGGTCACAAAGTTTCTAAACAAGGAGTAAAGATTGACCTAGCAAGGGTGGAAGCCATTCAGAATATTTCTTTTCCCAAAAGCAAGAAGGATTTCTAGAGATTTTTGGGAAAAATAAACTTTCTAAGGAGGTTTGTGCCCAATTATGCTGAGATCGTGAGAAGTATAACGGATATGTTGAAGAAAAATGCAGAAGTGAAATGGGATAAGGAAGCAAGAGATGCATTTTTTAGAATAAAGGAAGCACTGTAGGATGCTCCAATTCTGATTATTCTAGACTATCAAAAAGCCTTTCAGGTATTCTCATTTGCATCCCCCACTACTATTGCTGATGTCTTGTCGCAGAAAAATGAAGACAATAAGGAGCAGCCAATTTCATTTTTTAGTAAAATTATAAGAGATGCTGAGCTCAAATACAATATTCTGGAGAAACAAGTATATGATTTGGTCAAAGCACTGATAGCCTTCAGGACTTATGTGTTGCAATCCAAAATAACCGCTGATGTTCCTAATTTTGTTGTGAAAGACGTGCTGGTCCAAAGTGATGTTGAAGGAAAAAGGGGGAAGTGGATAGAAAAAAACCAAGAGTATGATTTGGACATCAAACTCACCAAGCTGGTCAAGGGACAGGGTTTGGCGAAGTTGTTGATAGAGACAAATTTTCAAGCCTTGGGAATTAATCTGTTGGCACCAATGGATGGAGTTGTTAATGAAGAAGGTCAAAGCAAGTCCAAAACAGGTATTCAATACAAATTTTTGTGCTCTTATTGGTATAAGGATATTGTGCACTGCCTGTGTTTCTTTTCCTGTCCATATTCACTAAATAGAACAAAATACAGAGCTCTCAAGCTCAAGTCTCAGCCATATGTTATCATAGAAGCAAAGCTATACTGGAAAGATCCTGCTGATATTTTGCTGTTATGTTTGACCGAAGGAGAGTTTATTGAAGTCACCAAACAATATCAGGAAAGTCTGTGTGGAGGAAATTATAGCTGTAAGGTCACTGCTCATAAGATTCTCAAGTCAAGCATCTATTGGCCAACCCTATTTGCAGATGTTTATAGACTGGTCAGACGTTGTCATAAGTGTCAGCTGTTTGTTGAAAAGAAAAAACTGGATCCATTACCTCTCATCCTAGTATTTATTGAAGAACCTTTCAGGCAACGAGGATTGGATTTTATTGGAGAAATCAATCCATCATCAAGTGGATAGGTCAAGTAGATTCTGACTGCCACTGATTATTTTACAAAATGGTTTGAAGCAATACCCACGAAGAAGGAAAATGACCAAGTAGTGATGAAGTTTCTGGAGGAAAACATCTATAGCAGATTCAGATGTCCAGTCAAAATTGTGACTGATAATACTTAGGTATTCAATTCTATTCGTTTCAATAATTTCTGTCAAACATATAATGTAATCTTATCACATTCCATAGCATATCATCCTCAAGGGAATAGATTGGAAGAGTCCTCAAACAAGACATTGTTCATGATCTTGAAGAAGACAATTGTTGAAAATCAGAAGGATTGGGACATGAAGTTGAAGTTTTCCCTCTGGGCAGTTCGAGTCACTACCAAGAGATCTACTGGAAATTCCCCCTATGAACTGGTTTATGGAACTCAAGCATTGTTTCCTACTCAGTTGGCTAAACCAGTGATTTATTTCCTTCAAGAAGCTCAGGAAGAACCTAATGCTCTAGTAAGGAGATTGAAAAAAATTATTGAATCAAGTGAAAACAGAAAAAAAGTCAGGGATAACTTGATTACTTATCAGGAAAAGATGAAGTCTATATTCGACAAGAAAGAAAAAAAGGTTCTCCTTCAAGCAGGAGATCTGGTACTAAGATAGGACACCAGACGAGAATACAAGGGGAAGCACGGTAAATTTGATCCTCTCTGGTATGGTCCATACAAAATATTTAAGGCAAGGACAAGGTCAAATAACACATTTATTTTAGAAGGTCTAGATGGAGAGACAATACAACTGCCTATGAATGGGCAGTATCTGAAGCATTATTTCCAGCACTAAAATTCAACACTCCACCATTGTAAATACTGGATTTTTCATTGTTCATATGCGACCAAGAAATATTTGACTCCATTCCCAATGGATAAGGCACTAGTCTATGGTTCTTAGCACTTCCGTGGAAGAAAGAACTATCCCCAGGTGGAGCTAGATGTTGTGGCTCATTTGCATTTTCCTTTGAAATATTCTTCAAAAACACCAAAAAAAAACATATATGTTAGAAAAAGTAAAATATTGCATGTCAAAGAAGAATTTTGATTTATCTGTTGGTACATTAACATTACGTGATGAGATGCGAAGGTGGTTCGAGTCGGGCTCGTTCACGTGCAGAACAATTTGAATTGCGCCCAGATCCAATAGCAACCCGGGAGCACAAATTGCATGATATTTATACCAAGGAGTGCCCTCGCAAGCGGTCTCGTTAAATTTTCTCACCTGCGAATCGACGACTGACATCAACTATGAGAACACTCTCTTCAAATTCCAAAAACCGCTTAAGTGCCCTCACAAGTGGTTTCAGGTTTCAATGAAGACATTACATGGTGATAGCTAAAGCCCACACCCTTCACTTTCAAATAAGAGAAGATAGAGAAATGGCGTATTTCCCTTAGAAAATTAAGAGTTTTTGAGGAGGTGCAAAGGGAAAATTGGATGGTCGGGATCAAAGCACAGTACTGGGGCGAAGAGATAAAAAATTTAGATAAAATCTCAAACCGCCAATCACAAGTTTCAAGGATATGCACGGGAGGTAAATGTTAAAAGCACAGAAGTGTGATATGCGATGTGGTGGGGCCCGATCACAAATCGTAAGTTTTAACGAATAAGCGTAGAGATAAGATTTAAATTCACCTAAGTGCGATGAGGGTGGGACCCGAGTGCGTAGCGCAAATCGCAAGTCTTAAAGAATAAGTGCAGAGGTAATTGTTAAAAGTGCTGAGGTGCGATATGCGATGCGGTGGGGCCCGATCGCAAGTTGCAAGTCACAAATTTTAAAGGATAACCACGGGGGATAATTGCTAAAGTATCCGAAGTACGATGTGTGGGCGGATGCAATACAGTTTCAAAGGTGAATTCCAAAGGTATTCAGATCCGAAAGTAAGTCCTTTTCGTGTGTTAAACCGTGTCGGAGGAAGAAAGTAGTGTTATAACGTGAAACCGACAGAACGCGACAGACAAACTCGGATAAGTGACCTTACGTATAAAAAAGGAGAAGAGGCAGATTCAAGTAGCAGGTGATATGATTAAGAACGTTTGAAGCACAACGACATAGGCAGAGTCGGGCAGAAAAGCGTATATCGACATTGTTCAGGGCACGACAACTGGGTCAAATTGGGCACTGAGGCGTTGTTTCTGAGATGTGTAGCTATTACATCATGACCAGAAAGGCCACCTCGGCACTTCGGGAGGACGCATCAGTAGCAACAGATTCAACAAAACGAATGAAATTTCCAGTTTTAATTTGCTTTCTCAAGTATGATTGCATAAGTAATCTTAACAGTTTAGGTAGTCGAATAGTTTCAAGAAGTTCAAAAGTTATGAACCACTGTGTTGTATTTAAGTAGATAGAAATAAAGAAAATGGGTTCCAAGTTTTGGACCTCTGGAGGAATGTTAGTTTAGAACTAAATTCTTTAAAAAATTAATGAAATAAGATCAAGTTTCCCACAACTGTTGATGTTGATATGTCTTTCATTTTTCACTCTGTGTCTATTCCTCTTTGAATGAAGTGAAGTAATGTAGCATTCGGTCTCTTAATTACATCTGTGAGTAAGAGTTAAATCGCCTTAATTTGCACTCCTCCACCTCATCTCCTTCTCTTCACAAACTCCTGGTGAAAATTTAAAGTAATAGATTATGTGATTGCAGCATATTATTTCGAGTTTCTTATTTTCCATGAATTTCCTCTGAAACTTAGAAGTGGTAGATTCTGTGTTTTCAGCATATCATTTAGAATTTCGTTTACAATTCTTCTTTTCATTCCATTCGAATATCAACAATTTATGGAATTATGAAGGCCTTCATTATATCAAATTATTAAGGGTATTAAGTAATTGAATTCCAAGGGTGTTAAACACAGGCCATTTGATATGGTAATTGTGACATACATTTATAAAATGTCTTAAGCACTGATTCCTTACCACATCCAAGGGATTGTTTCTTGTGATACAACATACGTGAAGGATGGAAAGGAGAGTGCATCAAAGGAATGAAGGGAAGAGATCGAGGACTCACGCAAAGAGGATAGGTTGCGAAAAGAAGTTAAAGCCAGGCAACCGACAAAAAATCACAGGCATGTTGGTGCATAAAAAAGAAATTCAAAATTTTCCTTCTGTCCAACAATTAATTTTACCTAGAAACTTAGATATGAAATTTTTAAACTTGAATATCCCTGCAAAAATCTTTATTTTGAGATCAGATCTTACCCTCCAGGGTCTAGATTTGTCTCAAATTCAAAAAAAAATTCTTTGAAAACCCCCAAATGTCACCTGCACAAAACCGGAAACCCAACACATATACAAAAATCTAAAATTGAAACCTTGAGTTAGAAATCAGAAAAAAAAAAAAAAAAAAATTTCTAAATATTTACACTATTAAAAATACAGATCTATACAATGTATTTACAAATCTATGCACAAGAGTTGCAGATCTATCAGAGCTGAGGAATGTAAGTCCGACTTCGCTTCCCGATCTAAATATCTAAGGCTCTTACTAGTCAAATCTAACTTTAAATTCAATAAAGGTTAAGATAAGATTTATTATGTAGGCACAAGCCATAGAAAAACCCTGCCAAAAGAGAACTTAAGATAAGCTTGGGGAATTATATCCAAAGGGCTCTTCAGATCTTATTTCCTTAGGATTTAGTTGGTCCAGCCAAGGACTTCCCCAAACACCAAATTCTAAATCTGAAATATTTCTGCACAGTTAAAGTTAAACTGTTAAATCAATAGAGAAATAAGATAAAAATAAAATTTTCAAGAATTAGAGATACCTGCTAATTCAATCCAATTAAAATTTCTACCCTAAATCGAGTAACCTAAGCAAGATACCTGTGCAATATATTACTCTAAAATATATATTGATCAAAAATTCGTTAAAATAATTACCAGAGGAATATAAAGAACAAGTTTACCATAAAATTCCGAAGAGGAACACGACCATCAAATAAAACCCCAAAGACTTTGTTTGTATTAATCCAGAAAAGTAGTACAGGAGAGCTTCAAGAGCTAGTACACGATCAAAAGATCAGATGAAAATTAGACTGACATTGATCTCTAATTTATAGGTAAAATATCCAATAGCTAGTTCTTTTGATCCCCGTCAAAGTAATCTCGATCATCGGAAAATATTTGATTATATTTTAATCTCGTCCGTCAAAAATATTTTTTTTTTTGGAATTTCGAAATTTACATTTAATTCCTTTTTAATTAACTCAAAAATAATAATTTTGAGTAATTACCTCAAAAAATTGACTTTGACTTAACTATCAAGGCCCAAGGGTCCAAAATCTCTCAAAATTTTCAATATTCCCTTGGCCTGGGACCTTTAAAAAATTATTTTTTAGATACCCACGAATTTTTCCTTTGAAGAATTAAAATTACCTAGGACATAAAATTAATTAAATTTTTGGCTTGGGATTTTAATTTAATTTGGCCAAAAAAATTTATTTATTTATTTTTTTTTCCGAGGAAAAAATTCGTAATTTTTCATTATTTATAAGAAAAATTACATGGTGTATCATCAACATAATCATCTATGCATAGATCATGTAAATACAAAATACTCGATAGAGTCATATATCAGTCGTAGAAACATAAACATAAATGTCTTGTAAAAATAGGAAATGCATGAAAATAAATACATAGATATTTACAAAGCACCGTTATATAACAATGAGACCACAAAAAACGCAAAAATGTGCAGTCTACCTAGATTTCCCCTAGTTCCTCCCTATCCTCAATGAAGAGTCTATGGTAGTATTGATATTCTAGCTATCCAACCTTTTGAAAAATGTGCCATCGTCCCCGTGCTAGCTGTGATGCTTCTTTGGATAATTTATAAGCCATATGGTTCCTCTACCTGTAAATGTGAATAACAGATATAAAGTCAAAATAAAATTGAAGAGCCATTACATCATCCAACAATGATTTAAGAGTATGAACATGATAGCGAGCCGCATTGTTAAGCCAATTGATAATTATTTTTGAATATCCAAAGATCCGAATCATGTTGCAACTTTTCTCTGAGGAAAAAATGAGGAGGAGTCTGAGGCTGTTTAGTTCAACATAGTTGTTAGTTCCAAGTCCAAGTCCCATCTTGAGATGATAGCAGTGAGAATTATAAATGTGAAGAGTTTCACCCCACCACATCCAGTCGCAATGGAGGAACCATCAAAATATGCCCACGTGATGGTTTTGTCAATATATTCAGGTTGTATGATTCTGTTTTGAGTTGTTGGAGCATCATTCGGGATGAGATTATAGATGGAGACTATGTTGCTACTGATGTTGATCCAGTCTGCAGCCTTACCCATAAAAATTGCATGGTTGCGTGCTAGCCAAGTCCCTTATGCAATAAAGAGGGGGATATTGCAATATTTTTGCCTAATTGTAGCATGCCACCAATTTCTCCAGGCCTCAGAGACCGAGGTGCCATGCCAATTCAGGGTGGAGCCCAAGGAATCTATCATGATATGCTAAATATGTTTGCTTGCAGGACAATGTAGAAACAAATGATCCACATCCTTGGCATGGAGATTACATAAGCTACATTTGGAGAGCCCATGATTTTCCCATTTGGTGAGGTTGTCCTTCGCAGGAGTGCAATTTGAGAGGATGCACCACATGAAGAGTCTAGCTTTAGGAGGAGATTTTAATTTCCATAGATGTTTCCACCACCACTATTTCATCTTTGGTTCCTGTAACTCGCTCAGTGAGGAATACCCTTCCTTTGGTGTATATCGACCCCTGGGAGAGATGGCCCATAAGATTTCGTGCTCCCAACCAGTCAACTTGATGTTTGTAGTTCAAAGAGCTCTGAGGTATCGATTCCCGATCGGCTGCCAAAATTTGGGGATATCAAGTTCATGAACATTTTTTTCATGCCTGTGATGCCCATGTGGAGTTGAGTGGGTTTGCAATCTGTGAGATGAAATGAAGACCGGTATGAGCCAGATGTTGCCTGATTCCCAATGGCAATTGATAAGCTTGTCCACTGTCCGACCATGCATCCACACCAAACTTAACATGTTCACCCTGATCCAATTCTCTAGGCCAATCCCTTTTTAATGATGTGGATAGATCTAGTTATGGCTTTCCATATGATGGATGATCTAGAAGAGTGTTGAATGTTTCCTCTGATCCAATCCATAATGGTCCTAGGAGCAATGTACTTGTAATATGTAACCTCTTGCCACAAACTACTAGTAGTGATAAGGTGCCATCCCATTTTTGCAGCTAGAGCCGAGGTGAATAGATTGAGGTATTTGAGTCCCCACCCCGCAATCCTTTAGGCTTTGCAATTCTATTCCAATAAATCCAAGCATATGTTCTGCCATCTTACTTACCCTGCCAAAGGAATCTTCTGCATATTTGTTGGATCCTAGCAAGCACACCTTTGGGGATCTAGGCCAATGTCATCTAGTACACAGGGATGGCTTCAAGGACAAATTTAATGAGCACAAGCCTGCCTACTTTGGAGATCCATATTTGCTTCCAGATTTTGACTCTTCACTCGAGTTCCAATCATTTATACAATAGTCATTTGGTTTCAGATGAAACCCAAGGTATTTGATACCGTCCACCAAATCCTTGCTCTCAAAATGAAAGAGGCCAAGGGAATGTCTGCATTCAAGGGAGGAGCAACAAACCATCATAATAGTGGATTTACAGTGATTGGGGTCCATACGAGCAGCTTTGCAAAAAATATTGAGTATATTCAAGAAAGTGTTGTTATCATGGGAAGTTCCATCAAAAAATATGAGGACATCATCCACAAATAGAAAATGGGTTAGTTGGATGAGATCTGATATCTTGACTCCTTTAATGGATCCATCTTCTTTTGATTTTTCCAGGAAAGTGGAGAGACCTTCCATAATCAATAAAAAAAGTAAATGGGAGAGTGGGTAGCCTTGCTAAAGTCCCCTACTTGCATGAAAGAAATAAGATGTTGCACCATTGATAAGAATGGTGAAAGTTGCAATGGTAATACATCCCATAATCTAGTAAGTGGAGTGTGGAAAGCCAATATGAATCAGGATGAGTTGCATGTAACTCCAATTTGCATAATCAAAGGATTTTTCCAGGTCAATTTTGAGAATGGTACTCTTAAGACTCTTGAGTTTTATGGAGTGAAAGGTTTCCTGAGCAGTACCAATCGCTTCATGAATTTGTCTCTGATTGAGGAAGGCAAATTATTCTTTGGAAATGTGCTGGGATATAATAGGCTTGATACGGTTTGCAATAATATTGGAAATGATCTTGTAAATGAAATTGTAGAGGGAGATAGGACGATAGTCATTTAAAGATAGGGGATTTTCAGTCTTGGGGATGATGGCAATGAATGTAGCATTAAAACCATCATAGACTTGACCAGAGGTTTGACTTGCTTCAATAACCTGGAGAAGATCTTTACCGATGAGATCGAAGAAGGTAAGATATAATTCTATGTGCCATCCATCAGGTCCCGGGATCCTACCCTTCCTAAACCATTTCAAAACCCTCTCCACTTCCCCCAATGTTACTGACGCATTAAGGTCATCCAAGTTGTCCTCCTCCACATATATGTGCATTGACTAGGCAATCTACAAGATCTCTGAAATATTTGCAGTCCTAGGATCCCTATATTGATTGGAAAAGTGTCTAATTCCCATATCCACAAGCTGAGATTGATTTTTTTCCACCCTACCATTCTGATATTTTAGTTCCCAGATGGTGTTAATTATCCTTCTGCCTTTGGCACATCGTTGAAAAAAATTGGTGTTATCATCCCTGACTTGTAACTAGATTGCCCTACTTTTGAGCCTCCACTCTTCCTCCTGTTTCCTAAGAATATTTGCTTTCTCCATCTCTAGATATATGATTTTTTCCTTGGTCTTTGAGGATAAAAAACCAAGTCCGTCTGAACCCGTCATATTCCCAAGTTTTGTCTCAATGTTCATTAACAACTCCTCCTCCACTTTCTTCTTCCTTCTGGCCCAACTAATGGTGAGGGCCTTTATTTTAGAGAATTTGTTGTAGAGGACCTGAGCAGGCTCCAAATATGGCCTTTTTTCACTGTGAGTCCATTCACTCTTGACCAAACAGTGGAATTCAGGGTCTTCCAGCTAATTTGAGTTGAATTTGAAGGGGGAGCAGGAATTTTGGTCTCCCATCTGAAGTTCAAGATATATGGGGGAGTGATCCAAGGAGCCGCCCACCCCGAACCATTGCCTAGATTTTTCAAATTTATTAGCCATAGTAACCTTGATCAGGAATCGGTCAAGTCTTCTAGCCAAAGCAACCTCCCCAGTTCTCTTGTTCCTCCAAGTGGGGTGCTTCTTAGGCATAGAAAGATCTAAAATATTAGCTTCATCAATAATTCTTTCAAAATATGCAGATTTTGGGTCAGGGGTGGCACAAGGTCCCTAGGATTTAGACAGGCCTATGGAGAAATTAAGTTCCCCACCCAAAATAATATTATCTCTCTGCATAATAGAGTAGTGCATCCAATCGTCCCATAATTCCTCTTTGTTTTGGTAGTGACCATATACATTGATCAAACTAATTGGTAGATCAGAATCACAAATAATAATGTCAGCTCCTAGGATTCCTGCCCTGCCCCACCAGTTGTTGACCTATATGGTTCTGTTGTTGAGCCCTAAGGCACAACCACTAGAACGCCCCCTAGCATCTAGGGTATGAAAGGTCCAGCTAGGGAGAAAGGTGGAGAGTAAGTTTGCAATATACAATCCATCACCCAACATACCCTGAAGGAAAACAACATCCGCATGAAATAGGGCTAATAATATCTTTAGGGCCAGTTTTGTTTTAGGACTGGCCAAACCTCTACAATTGAGAGATATGCAAATCATGGATCATTGTTTCCCTAGGTGTTCTTTGCTCTAAGAACCTGATCTATGGAGGTTTGTGTCCCAGCCACAAAATCCATACTAGCCCTTCTAATTGCCTTAGTAATGGAGGAATGTATTCCCCTTGAAACTTTGGGGATTGAATCACCGATGTCAACACCGAGACTGATGTTTTGTGAGTTAATGACCCTGGAGGTTGATCTAACATTATAGCGGTGTCCAACAGATGGACCCGAAAAGTCTAGAATGGATAGGGAGGAGGATTCTCCAGTAAGGGTGAGGGTGTTGGGCCAAGAATCAACGAGGGGGGGGGGAGGGGGTACAGTTGCAATAGGGTAGCTAAGATAATCCATATTACAGTTGACTAAATAATTTTTATAATTAACAATAGATATAGTAGGGGAAACAGTGCGATGTAATTTAGAAATAAGAGTAAGGGAAGTAACAAGAGAATTACTTAGGATCAGAGTGTTGTCCTCCTCCATAGGATGGGAAAAGCAATGTTGAGCCATTGGGTGAGCAGGATGAGCCATGGTGCAGCTCGAGGTAGTGCTCGGTGTGGGTTCAACTGGAGTTGGATCTTGTGCCATAGTCGACTCCCCCAAATTGATTGTTTGTGTCCCCGCATCCACTAGGATATTTGTAGGTACAATGGCAACGATGATGAGATGGCACTCCTTGTACATGTTTCCCACCTCATGACAATGCCTGAATCTAAACGAGACTCCCTTGTAGTCCATAATCTGAACTTGCACGATGTCTTTGTAGTGCAGGTTGAATGCCTCCATGAGACCTTCCCTCGTATCTAGATGTACAAGTATCCGAGTCACCAATATATTCCCAGTCTCAAGACAAGACCTATCGTGGTCCAGATAAATCCCCAAGAACTCTCTAAGGAAACAGAGAGCCTCTTCAGACCAAAATTGTAATGGTAACCCAGGCATTCTGACCCAAATTGGTCCTACACCTGACTTCTCTTTAGCTGGGTCGAATAAGGGCTTCCATCTCTTCAATAATACAAGGGTCATCTCAATGTGCCAATATTTGGTAAGGACCCAGTCAGACATGTCTAGGAGTGGAAATATAAGACAAAACCAACCTATGTTCATCGTTAGAACCCCCGGAAGTTGTTCTAGGATGTTCCCCCAAATTTTTTCAGTCTAGATTTTGAGCCTAGGTGAGGAGTAATTCCTTCCTCGAACCACCCAACCAACACAGTTTGTGATGTGTGCTCCATTTTCTCCATGACAACACCTACCCCAAAGACCAAGTCTCTTCTTCTCTCTCTGATTTTTGTGCAATTTTGCTTCTTTTTCCTAGCTCTAATAGAGGTTTTATCTCTCCTGTTGCCTTCCACTTCCAAGGTATCATTCGAGTCAAATGATTTGTTCTCCTCCGAGGGTGGGACAAGGTGCGTTATGCCTTTGAATCACTTAGAAGCCGCAAAAAAGGGGGGATCCTATTGTCCAGTGTTTTGTGTTGAAGGTTGTTCTCCTTGGTTGATACCAAGATGTTTGAACTCTGAGGATCTTTCCTTCTATCATTTACGAATCCTAGACCTTTCGCTATTAGGCCCAGTTCATCCGGTGTGTCTTGTGCTTGCTGCTCCCATAGTATAAGGACCGACGTCAAGGGAATAGAATAAGCTGGGGATGCCAATGCCACCAAAATATGCTCTGAACTAACTGCCATAGTTGTTGGAAGTGTTTCGTCCAGAGTGTATTGTGACATGGAGGATTTCCTTATTTCCATGGCCACATGTTCCTTGCCCGCAAGGTCCACCTCATGAGATGACCTACTAGTCCGTTGAGGAGACAAACCGACCCATATTTGAGATGGGTCCAAATGGTCCGAAGAATAATCCACCTCATCATCATTCATTTCAACCTTGCAGTAGAAACCGACGTTTCTTGATGAGCCAAAAACCTTGCCTCGCCAACTTTCCCTGTTCCGAGGTATAACTCAATACTTTTAGCTGAGCCCGTATGCTGGGGGCCAGGGATAATGTAACCAGAGGTATGATTATGCCCCTATATTGGTCTGTCGAGACCGTAAAGAAGGAGACGAGGCAGTTTACCTGGGAGAAAACCATGACTGTAGCAGAGAGATGCCCTCTCCTGCGTTGATGACTGTGCCTTGTGTCAGCAAGTAATAGGGGAAATATATACATAAAAACTAAACGAATCCAAAATAGTTGCGAGTCTCAGGAGTAATACAAACCCGCAGAAGAATGTTAATACTAAAAAATTGTTAGCAGAAATCAAACCCGAGGTTCATCTCATCGATCCATGTCGTATCCAGCGACGGTATCCGGTGAGTTCAGCTAGGGAACTTGGTAGTTAGGGTTTGACCGCCATTTCTTAGGCTTGTCCTCCATCACTAAGGTTTAGACCCAACAATCTGTAATAAAATAATATAGCCAATTAGCTAGGACCATTCCCAGATTGCTTTTACAAAGACTTGATAAAAAACAATAGGACTCACTTAATATCCTCACGACAAAATCCACCCTAGCTTTGGGGTGAGGTTGGAGGGGAAAAACTCTGTTGATCATTTGTGTGTAGAGACACAGATGAATCAATGAAACGAAAAACTTCCTAGGATAGAAATCATCACCAAAATACGAAGCTTACTTAGGTTGTTACATACGTGATGGTCTTACTAAGATCATTTAAATTATAAATATGCAGAATGGGTTTACTTTTTTTACAAAACTGTCGACTAAATGATGAAATCTGAATGACATGAACACTCGAACATGATAGATCCCTTTTGCGAAAAAAGGGGGTGTACTACTATGGGGTCGTTGACATAGAGTGGTCAACGTCTGGCTCTACTTGGGAACATGTCGCTTCATCAGAGGAATGTGAGAATCCATAATCTAAATCCAAGAAATACACAAAATTACGTAAGTAGCATCTATCCAAATATCATCATATAACATTAAGCACATGAAAATAGAAGATCTTCTTTTATTGACTATTCTAATTATAACATGAAATGTAAATCTAATCTAACCACAAAGTGAAAATGTTGAAATAACATGGTGTAAGGTTAGAGATACAATACAAAGGATGACCTATGGCATAAAATGTGTTCAATATAGTGCATACTGAGCATTTTCCTGCTTTGAGGCAAGTTTGTGGGTTGTTTCTTAGATGTGCCATGTGCGATCTTGCATACGGTAGGAATTTGTCTTATCTGAAAATCGAGCTTCTCACGGCCATCAGATGCATCAAACCACTTCCTTATTCTTTTTATTTTTCGCTTCAGGCTTTTCTTCATGGTAGACTGTATTTTTGATGATGTGGAACAATGTGCTTAAGAACTTTCAGACGAATTATTTAAGATATTTGTGACATGCCTCTCTTCATTCTACATATGTTCTAGATGCTTTTCAATTTCTTCTCTGATCATGTCATCCTAAAATAAATATTTGTTAATGGGGCCAACCACTTTCTCAGGATATTCACAACAATATGGGACATGCTTTAATGGATTGGGAGAGTTATGATCTGTTGAAATCTCTTTTAATTTTTGTCGTTTGTCTTCTGGATGAGGCTGAAACTTATGTACTTGTGATTTACTTTCTTCTAACCTCTTATGCATGGAACTCATTTCTTTGGCATACCTTAATATTAATTTCGCTTGTTTGAGCTCAGTTTTCACAAATTTGTCTTGTAGGGTGATATGATTTGCCTCCATAGTTTTCATCTCTCGAATGTGCTTTGCTTCGATTGCAATCATATGTTATGAATAATGGACATCTGATTAGAATGATTGACTTCCATTATCTTTAATCTGTTTTCAATGGAATCCATTTCTTCCATATTTATATCACATGGAGCTTGTTTTTTTTCTATGGCCAATAATCTATTCTAAAGATATATTTGATCAACTTCCATGTCCTTTATAATTTTATCATTGTTCAATTTCATGCCCGTGAAGAAATTTTGCATATAGTTTATCTCTTTCTTATGATTTGCTTGCATGGTGGCTAACTGATTGCTGTGATCAAATTCCATGATGGCCATTTCTTCATCATGTCTTTATTCCATAGAAATAATTTGATTAGAGTGACTAAATTCCATTATCGTCATTTCCTCGATATGTTTTTCTTCCAAGGCCAATAACCTGCTCTGCATAGAACCAATTTCCTTGGCGTGATCTGCTGTTAATTTTTCTTGATTAAGCTCCATATTCTTAATGAATTGAGCCTGGTTCAGTTGTATATCCTTAACCATCTGAATCAATTCTTTAACACGATGCTTATTGTTGTCAACATTGAGTTGAAAACTTGTTTCTGCTTCACTGCTATCATGGATTTATGTTGTTGTAGTACAAGTGGATTCATCTTGAGAATTGTCTTGAAATCTCCTGTTGATAGTTGAGTTATATACAATATCAATTTCATTATTTTGCATAGTACTGGGAGCGCAAGGTGAGCCACCTTGTTTTATATATTTATCTTTAAAATCATTGATGATGTGTTGTAAATAATAAAAAGACTCCTCAGGGCAATTTCGAAACCAATTGATAGCATCACCTTTTAAGGAATAGCCAAAGAGACATATCTTGAGATCTTCATGATTATATTGTGAAGGAAGACAATAGCTATTTATTATATGAGTAACCATCAAGAGATTCTTTCGAGTAGTGGCTAAATCACCATTTGAGAAAAAAGGAATTTTAAGAATGGTTTCTTCTGGCATGTCATCAAGGGTATCATCCATGATGACTTGCTTAAAGGCCAAGTAAATGTTAGAGAAAGAGATCCTTGTTCAAGAAAAGTCAAGAGGTCCACAAGAAGCGAGATTCTTAGCGGAAATTCTTGTAAGAAATGAAAGAATTGGTGTCGCCACTTGAAAATGAATCTAATTCTAAAACCAAAAAATTAGTCGAGAGAATCAAATGGATATCAAGGAGGGATTCTTCTCTAGGAGTAAATAGATGAATAAGTGGAGTTTCCACCCAAACAAGAAACCAACTGAAATGTCCAGGTGCTAAAGGTGCAAATAGAGAAGATGAAAGGATTAGTGAGATGACGAAAAATACGGTGATGAAAATATGAAAAGATGAAATGAGGCCAGAAAATGTTATGTCATGTGGTGGGCTAATGAATTTAGAAAAGGATTAGAAGATTTAGAAAATGTCATTGAGACGAAGGAAAGAAAAACTCTATCCCTGGCAACGACACCAAAAAATGTTGTCGCACAGAATGTTTAGGGATCGCGACAATGGCTCAGATCGGGGGCTATCACCCTGACCCCCAATCTCTCTATTTAATTTGTCTCCTTATAACAGACTAAGGGGGGTAGACCCTATGGAAATGGAATGAAGGAGAACTAGTTGGGAACCAACCTGTTCGGGAGACACAATTAAACAACCAAATACTTGTAATATATTTAACAATATTAAAGGATTCGATTAGATTTGAATGATTGATACCAGTGACTTATGGATTCAACTGTCTTGCTAAGAATTTGGGACGAAGTACTTGATGAGAAACTGCTGCTTGGATAAATAACTATCCTATATGCAATTTTAACTTAGAATGCAGAATGCAGGGAAAATGATTTGAAGAAGGAGCGAGATGAAGCAAGATTCGAAGATGAGAGGTCATGTTAAAAGCCTAAAGCACTTAGATTACAAATAGTCTGATCTAACCACTAAGTACTTAAGCGAGAGTGCCAATTATGAAGATGCCAAAATTTACTCAATTAAAAGATTTACAATTTGTCACAGATCCACAATAGAGCTCTAAAAAATATCGATCACAATTACTTGAAAAGATTTCCCAAACATTAATATTCAATAAAAATCCAATATTTCAAGTAAATGAAACAAGAGTTAATTATACGATAGACAATTTTAATCGATAGAAAACATTAAAAAAAATCACATGCCAATGATCATCAAACTCAGCTGAAGCATATGAAAGTAACTAGCACTTAAATCTCAATAATAAAAAAATACCATGAAATTTCAATGCTAAATAAAAACTTCGTCCAAAAATTTGTGGATTAAATGATTTTCTAAAATAATGCAAATCCAAGAAATTCTTTTCTCCTATAATCAAACTTAGGATATTAATAAATTAAATCATGTGAACCATAGGAATTTCTCCACAATTAAATATCTTGCCAAGCCTAAAATTTAAATGGCTCAAAACCTTAATGTCAAAAAGTCTAACTTCAAAAAATAAATTTTCCAACAAATAATTGAAGGAATTAAATGGAAGATATTTTGGATTTTTATTTTTATTTTAGAAGTAAAAATTTAAAATCTTTAAAAAATGAAAATTTTATTTTTTGAATGTTTTAATGTTAGAATTAAATTACATTTTTGATATTTTGAGATTTTTTTATTTTTTTACAAAGTTTAAAGGTTGATAAAATAAAATAAAAAGTTAATACAAATCGAAATGGAAACCTTTATACAAAATAAAAAAATGAAAAATGAAATGTTAATTTTTTTTTAAATGTGAAAAAGTCAAACTTGAAAAAGAAAATCGAATGTCATAAAAAAACTAAAGTTAAATGTTATGTTATTTCATTTTTGAATTTAGTTCAGAGATGAGCGTGAAATTGTCAGGGCAAGGAAGGTTGTGTGAGACCTTTGGAGAAAGCAGTTGACAACAAGGTTGAGCAGCGAGAAATGAAACTTCAAAAAATGCAAGCAGATGGACAATGCAAGCAAGGGATAGAAACCGACAAAGAGCAGGGAAGATGGAGCGGAATGGAGCTACAGGAAGATGGATTGGAATGGATCTGTGGGAAGTAAGGATTCAGAAAGGAGCAAGGAGAGGAGGCAGGGTGGAGATGAAGCACGAGGGGCAGGAGAAGCGGAAATGAAGAAATGATGGGAGGTGAGTGCGTGAGGAAAACAAAATGTAGAGGAAAAAGACAAGGGAGACAGAGCATTGTAGGTGCGGGAATGAGAAGGAAGATGCAACAACAGGGAATAGCAGTGCAAGGGGAGGTAGCCACTGGATGAAGTGAGGAGTTGGAGCTGCGAGGAGGAGCAATTGACTACACGTAGAGTAAAGGAGTGCAAAAAATTGAGGGTTAAGGAAGATGCGTGAGGGAGATGGGAGCGTGCATGTAGCACGACAAAGCTACGATGAGATGAGGAAGCAAGGGTCAAGAAAAAAAATACTGTGGAGAAGCTGAGGAATGGAGCGGAAATGGAGATGCGGGGATATGATGTAGCAAGGGAAAGGGAAGCGGAAATGGAGCAGCAACTGGCAGGGACGTGAAGGATGGAAAGGACAGCACAACAAAGGAATGGAGGGCAGAGATCGAGGGCTCACATAGAGAGGATAGGTTGTGGAAAGAAATGAAAGCCAGGTAACCGATAAAAAATCACAGGCACGTTGGTGCATAAAAAAAAATTCAAAATTTTCCTTCTGTCCAGCAATTAATTTTACCCAGAAACTTAGATCTGAAAATTTTTAACTTGAATATCCCTATAAAAATCTTGATTTTGAGATCATATTTTACTCTCCAGGGCCCAGATCTGTCTCAGATCCAAAAAAAAACTCTGAAAACCTTCAAATATCACCTGCACAAAACCAGAAACCCAACACATATACAAAAATATAAAATTGAAACCCCGAGTTAGAAATCAGAAAAACTAAAATGAATTTATAAATATTTACACTCTTAAAAATACATATCTATACAATGTATTTACAAATCTATGCACAAGAGTTGCAGATCTGTCAGATCCGAGGAGTGTAAGTTCGACTTTGCTCCGAGATCTGAAGATCTAAGGCTCTTACTAGCCAGACCTAACTTTAAATTCAATAAAGGTTAAGATAAATTTTTTTATTTAGGCACAAGCCCTAGAAAAACCCTGCAAAAACAGAACTTAAGATAAGTTTTGGGAATTAGATCCGGAGGGCTCTTCAGATCTTATTTCCTTGGGAGTCAGCTACTCTAGCCAAGGACTTCCCCAAACACTCAATTCTAAATCCGAAATATTTTTGCACACTTAAATATAAAATGTTAAATCAACAGAGAATTAATATAAAAATAAAAATTTCAAGAATTAGAGATACCTACTAATTCAATCCAATTAAAATTTCTATCCTAAATCTAGTAACCTAAACAAGATACATGTGTAATAGATTACTCTGCAAGAGCTATTAATCAACAATCCATTAAAATAATTACCAGCAGAATGTAAAGAACAAGTTTACCATAAAATGCTGAAGAGGAACACGGCCATCAAATAAAACCCCAAAGACTTTGTTTGTATTATTCCATAAAATTAGTACAGGAGAGCTTCAAGAGCTAGTACACGATCAAAAGATCGGATGAAAATCAGATTGACATTGACCTCTAATTTATAGGTAAAATCTCCAACGGCTAGCTCACTTGATCCCCGTCAAAGTAATCTCGAGAGTCAAAAAAGATTTGATTACCTTTTAATCTCGTCCGTCGAAAATATTATTTTTTGAGAAATTTCAAAATTTGTATTTAATTCCCTTTTTGTAACTCAAAAATAATAATTTTGAGTTAATTACCTCAAAAAATTGACTTTGACTTAATTATCAAGGCCCAAGGGTCCAAAATTTATCAAAATTTTCAATATTCCCTTGTCGTGGGACCTTTAAAATTTTATTTTTTGGAGACCCACGAATTTTTCCTTTGAAGAATTTAAATTTACCTAGGACATAAAATCAATTAAATTTTTGGCTTGGGATTTTAATTTAATTTGGCCAGAAAATTTAATTAATTGACTCATAAGGGGATTAATTATTTTTCCACCCCTCTTTACATAAGATTAATACATTAAACCCAGGAGGGGAACACCCATTCGTAATAGACCCTCAATAATCTACCCAATTCTGCGACTCAAAATATGATCTAGTAGACCCAACAATTTTAATAAAATGATCTATCCAATTAACTAGGACCATTCCTAGATTACTTTTACAAAGACTCGATAAAAAACACTAGAACTCACTTAATATCCCGATGGAAAAATCCAGCCTAGCTTTGGGGTGAGGCTAGAGGGGAAATACCTTGTCGATCATTTGTGTAGAGACACAAATGAATTAGTGAGATGAAAAACCTCCTAGGATAGAAATCGTCACCAAAATAATACGCTTACCTAGGTTGTTACATACATGATGGTCTTAATAAGATCATTTACCTTATAAATATGCATAATGGGTTTACTTTTTTTACAAAACTGTCGACTGAATGATGAAATCTGAATGGCATGAACACTCGAACATGATAGATCCCTTTTGCGAAAAAATGGGTGTACTTCTATGGGGTCGTTGACACATAGTGGTCAACAAGACCTATCAAACATTTTAAATATATTGTGTGATACCTGTTGTGCTTTATCTTGGAGTTGTCTTTAGTGTGAATTTTTGGATTTTTCGGTGCCAGAATCTGGTAGAAACAATTGAGGTGAAATATTGATTTGTGTTCTTTAAACTCGTTTTTTACTGTATATATGGATTCATAACCTTGAAAAACCCCTAGGAAATTCGATTGTGCATGGTTAACCATCAAGCTTTTGATTGCAATAAATTCCTGCCAGATTTTAGAGAAATTAAATCGGAAAAACCAACGAAAAAGCTTTCAAAAAGTCTCATTAAAGACAACTTGCTTTAGATTGTATCATTTTCATGAGCCCATTTGAGCCTTTCGGTTTTCTCAAACACAACATTATTAGAAGCATGTGAGCTTTTGTAGTAGTCAATTTAATTGTTTTATTTTGCTTCATTTCACTCGTGTATAAAATTTCTAAAATATTTTAAAGTATTTCTTAAAAAAAAACCTCAAACTTGTGACTTGTGTTTACCCAACTTACTTTGATAGCATTCATCCCTAGTTTTCCTGTGGATTCACCAATTTCCAAACTTAGACATGGTTTCACATCTCTTCTTTTAAGCTTCGACAATGTGTTTTGTTGTTCAAAATGGATTTGATTGATGAGAAAAACTCGTCAATGTTTCGTACCTGAGATACACGTCCATTATCACGATGAAAAAGCATCCCTAAATCATTTAGGGAAGTTCGGTAAATCATTCAGGGGAGCTAAGTACTATGAATGTTGAAGTGAGTTCTTATATTAGTCATTTATAAATAAGTATATATCAGGTTCTAAGTTTAGTTATATATATATATATATATATATATATATATATATATATATATATATATATATATATATATATATATATAATTAAACTTAGAACCTGATATATACTTCTTCTTTTTTCTAACAATATCGGTTATGTTGTATTTCTAAAAATAAAGGAGGAGGAGAGAAATTTCTCCATTACAAAATTTCTTAATTTTATCGTAGAAAGAGTTCTGCTTGGGTGCTATTTCTTGGCTAGTTTTACTTGTTTCCCTCTTTTCTCCCCTCCTCTTAGAACTGGAGGCGGTTACAATGGTACTATATTATTTAACAAACTGGAATAATAACACAATACATTTGAATTTCATTATAAACTAAGGTTGTTGCTGAAACTTAAAACTGAAGACATAGATGAACAGAGCTTTGATGGCCTATTTGTTGATAGTGTTCTCGCTTCCACGTTGCTTGCTTCCTTGGTCCATTGAAGTTGATCCTTGCTCCGATTTTTTATTCAGTGCTTCTTTGATGATGTCAATTGATTCTTGTATATGACTGCAATTTTTCCTCAGATCCCTTATTTCTTCGTTGCATGCCTTCCATTGAGATCTTATTTGTGCCATTTCTGCTTTAATTTTTTCTTTGTCTTGCAATATCTGATTTCTAAGACTTTCAATCACAATTCGGTGTGACTTGCAGAATGCACATGGATGTGCTCTATTCTCCATAGGGTCCATAATTTTCTTTCCTATGTTGTCGATGTAAATCTTGACTGCTCCTTCTTTCTTTGCTAATTCCCACAGCTGCCCTTCTGCCTTACTCTTGAATGCTCTCTTTGAAAAAGATTGAAGCCTCTTTCTAAATGCTGAGCTGCTCTTTTCCAGAAAAGCTCTCATAAACGAAGTCCACTTTCTAAAGCTTGAACAACACAAACACTAGTGAAAAGGATGAGTAAAAAACAACAAAGATGAGGGCGACCAATTCACAAGAGTTGGTGACAACGCTGCAAAAGGAACATCGATCACGTTTTAGGAGGATAAACCAAGGAAACAACTTGAATGGATATGGTGAGAAGAGTAAAAGGAGGCGGTGAGTAAGGGAGGAAAAAGAAGAGAGCGTGGGAAAAAACAAAGGGTGAGGAGAGTAATCGAGGCAGAGGGAGAGCGCTGCTTCTGGAGAGTAAGGGACGCAGAAGAGAGATGAGGAAATAATAGAGAGGAGCATGAAATTTGAAGGGAAGTGTGGAGGAAGAGGGGCAGGGCAATCACGTGGAGCGTGATTCCATGGAGGGGAAAAGTTCAGAGTAAAATCAATCCATAGATTTTGCAGGAGCTATTGAATATTTCATCTTTTTCTTGTATTTTGGTGGGGAATTTGAAGAGAATATTGATGATAGCTTTGGGGATGGCTATAATTTCAAAGGGAATTTTGAGAACTGCTTTGAAATCTTGGTTTGAAATTGTTTGGGTATTGTGCATCATGGAATAAAAGGATGGATTAAGGGATAGGGATTTTAATATTAATTTCTCCAATTTGAGCTTGACCAGAACTTTGAATTACTCCTCTGTTTTCTTGTTCATATGCTAGTTTGTTGTTCTTCCGTAGAATGTGAAAAAAATCTATTTTACCAATTTGCCTTGATATTTTTTGTGCTCTCTTTAAGATTTGGTTTAGCCCTGCATTTTCCGAAAGCGTGTCCGTTGCCATTGCCTTAATAATGATAGCCAAGTCCCCCAAAAATGATGGCTTCATTGATTTTTTTTTTTGCTTTTAGAATTTTAAGTCTGAGCCAAAGCCCATATGCCTCTGCTTTGTTGTTTGTCATCTTTCCAAGGCCCCAGTTGTAATGTGTTTGTATTGACTAGTTTTGTAGCATTATAATTCCTCCAGCTCCTGCCTGACCTGGGTTCCTTTTTGAAGCCCCGTCAAAAAAGAGGCATGCTTTGTTAAGATTCTTTATCCAGACTTGAAATTCTTCTTCGGTTTTCCATATTTTCCAATTTTGATGCCTTGTTGTGCTTTTCACTTGAGTATTTTGGTTGATCTTGTTTGCAGCGAAGCTTATCCAATCCCTTTCTTCTTCTTGGATTTGGCTGATGCTAATTCCTTTGGCCCCTTTTTCTGTGAAGAATTCCACCATAAGTCCCAAATATTTTGAATTAACTTTACTTACTGTTGGAGTAATGTCTTTGAAAATTGCTCCGTTTCTAGCTAGCCATAATTGCTAGCATAGAAACGAAGGTAGGCTGTTCCAGAGTCTTTTGATTGTTTGCTTGTTTTTGAGGGAATAGGGATACCTGATTTTCCATCTGGTTATAAATTGATTTAATGGGACATTGTAATTTATATTTTCTTCTATGGGTATCACCATTTCCTCCCAGCATTTTTTTGAAAAGGAGCACTCCAGGAAAAGGTGTTGAATTGTTTCTTCCGCCTTTCTACATAAAGGGCATTGAGATGGTCCACTTATTCCTCTTATTTTTAAGTTCTTTGCAGTCAATGATTTACTGTGTAGTAAAGTCCACATAAAATTTTTATTTTGGGGAGGGATTCTATCTTCCATGTTGATCTCCAATATTGCCAGTCTTGCTTATTTTGCTTCTCATAACGTTTTTGATATCCTGTTTTTACTATATAATCTCCTCCTGTTGGTTCCCATATGTGGATATCATCCTTGTTTTGGTCTATTGGAGCTGCTCCTGCTAGTAAGACAATTAGTTTATCCCATTGATTAGTTAGATCGGATGGGAGGTTGGGGGTGCTCCATTGCTTCCATTCTCCATTTATCCCCCAGGTGGAGATGTTACTCAGCTTGTGGAGGCCTTATTTTGTCATCCACTCTTTTAATTCCTGTACGCTTGTGTTGGTTCCCAGGGGTGGGCGCCCCATTATATTTTCGTTCCAGATGTTTATTTGCTTCCCATTTCCCGGTCTCATGGTTATATGATCTTTGATGAATTGTGTTGCGTTGATGATGGTTTTCAATATCTGAGTGCAGGGACTTATCGGGGGATTCCCTTCCAGAATTGTGGACCTTGGACCATTGAGATATTTTGCTTCTAAGGCAGCTTTCCACCACAATTTTTCCCCTGATAGGAACCTCCAAGTTATTTTACTTCCCAGTGCTGTGTTCATCAATCCTGGAAGTTTTATGGATAGGCCCCCCTATTTGTATGTAGCTGCTACCTGATTCCAATTAATTAGGCTGAATTTCTTTTTTTCTCTTTTCCTCCCTGCCATAGGAAATTTCTGATAGTTATTTCCATTTGTTTGTGGATGCTTGCAGGAGTCGATATAAGGGAAAATTGATATAAAGGCAGAGCTGCTAAAATGGACTTTATTAACGTGATTCTTCCTACTTGGTTTAGCCAGAGCATTCCCCAAGCCTTGTTTTTTGCTTTCATTTTTTCAACATATTTGCTCCATATCTCGTTCTTCATATTTTTCTTGCTAATTGGCAGCCCCAAGTATTGAAAATGATTCTAGCTGTTTTGACAGGGGATGTTCAGAATTTGTGACATTTTCTGCAGGGTTATTATGGGGGTATTCCAACTGTACAAGCAGATTTTGCCATTGTTGACCAAGCCTCCAGAGACCTCCATGAAGCTGTCCAAAATGGCTTTGAATCTTTTTGCCACTATGCAGGATGTTCCTCCCATTAGAAGAGTATCATCTGCAAACAAAGAGCGGTTTATTCTTTTAGTGCCTCTGCTTATGGATAGGCCTGTTAGGGTTGAGTTTCTTCTGCAGTGTTCCAACCTTCTGTTGAGAGAATCCGCCATTATGATGTAGATGAAGGGGGATAAAGGGCACCCTTGTCTTAATCCCCTTGAGCTTTGGAAAAAATTGCACGGTCTTCCATTGATGAGTGGAGCTATCCATGGGCCCATTATGCAAGCTTGAATTAGTTCAACAAATTTTCTTAAAATCCAAATGCTCTTAAGACATTTGCAAGAAAGGATAGATTCACTCTATCAAAGGCATTTGCCATATCCATTTTTAGAACAAATCCTTTTTCGTTGTTGTTGAGAGTGGTGTGAATAGCCTCTTGAACTAAAATGATATTATCCACTATCTGCCTATCGGGAGCAAAACCTCCTTGATTTTCAGTGATAAGGTTGGGGAGAAGGGGTTTCATCCCGCCTGCTATAATTTTGGATATGATTTTGTAGGAGTTATTGCAGAGGGATATGGGCCTGAAGCGATTTATAGTAGAGGGACAGGGATCTTTTTGAATTAAGGCCAAGAAAGTTGAATTTGTGTATCCTCCAATCTTCCTTTTTCTCATTACATATCTGACCATTTTCAACAAATACTTTTTAATGATTTTCCAAAAGGTTCTATAGAAGGCTATAGGAAAACCATCTGGTCCTGGGGCTTTATCCGGTTGAAGATTCCAAACTACTTCCTTTAGTTATTCTTCTGTCACTTCCTTAGTGAGTGAAATGTTGCTGTTGTTGTCAATAATTTCTGGGATATATCTCAGGAATTATTTAGGATTTGTCTGGTTGATTGGAGCTGTCAGCAGGTTTCTGAAGTGGTTGGGGGCCTCATTTTTTATTTCCTCTTGCCCTTCTCCTCCTATAATTGTTTCAATGTTGTTCTTTATTGTTCTAGTTTTTGCCGGGTTATGGAAGAATGTTGTGTTCTTGTCTCCAGAAAACATCCATAACTATCTCGACTTGAGTCTCCACGTCTCTTCCTCTTTCCTGTTTCTTCTGTAGATTTCCCATTGAACTTCCTTCTCTCTTGCTTGTTTTTCTGTGGTGCTATCACTTTTTTCCAGTTCCTCTTGGATTTGCTTTAGCTCTTTTTGAGGTGCCCTTTTTCACTATATGGTTCTTTTTATTTGTTTTTTGCCCAGTTTTTCAAACTTATTTTTGTGGCTTTTATTTTTGTTTCCAAAATATATGTTGGGGAATCACTTATTTTTTTCTCCCAATATTTTTCCACCTCTTTTTGAGCTTCTTCGTTGCTGCCCCAAAGCTGATTATATCTAAATGGCAGTGGCCCGTAGCTTTCTGCCATGCCTAGCTCCATCAAAACAGGTTTATGGTCAGAAAATGCTGATGGAATGATTCTTGAAGTAGCTCTGCTGTAGTTGAGGATCATCTTATCTCGAATAAGGATCCTATCTAGTCTTTCCTTAATGTTTTCCCTACCTATTCTTCTGTTATCCCAGGTGTATTTCCCATTTTTGGGAGGAATATCAAGTAGATTGCTTTGTTCCATTATCTCTTCAAGAGTTTCTCTATTTTGGTCCAACAAGAAGTTCCCTCCTCTCTTTTCTTCAACTTTGAGAATTAAATTTAAAGAGAGATCTCCCCCTACCAGAAGGTTATCTTCTCTGTCATTCCCAATGCTCTCTTTTAGAGTTCCCCAACATATTTCCTTGTCCTTATAATAGTTGGGAGAGTATATGTTGTAAATTCTTGTTGTCCCGCCAGTTTCAACATTCTCCAGTTTAGTGTTTATCTAATGGTCTTTCCTTGTATGTTGTTGCAGTTTCCATTTCCTTTTTTCCCATATGGTGCTTATCCCTCCTGAAGCTCCCATGGTTGATATTGCTAATCCTTCATAGATCCTAGATTTCCCTATGATCCTAGATGTCAGGTTTTTCACTTTTTTATCAGGTCTTTTAGAAAATTTATTTTGGAGGGATGACCCAACCCTCTACAATTCCAAGAGACAGCTATCATTATTTATTGTTTTGGGTGGTTGTGGGACCCATTCCTTTGTTTGCCTACTGTGCTTTGTCTTTATTCTTTGGTCCTTTTTCGAGGAAATTGTCCATTCCCTGTTATGTTCCCAATGAAATGTCTTTGGCTACTTCTTCATCTCTTATTTCTTTATTTGATCTCCTTCCCACATTTTTGATATTCTCAATGTTTTTAGGGGTTTCTTTTGTTTGATTTCTCGTTAGTTTTCGGTCCGGTAATTGGGTGAGAGTCTTGTTCGCCTGAAGAGGGGAGCCTGGAGGGGTGGGTATGGGAGATGAGAGGTGATTGGGGGAGGAGGTGGAGATCAGATCGATAGGGGTAAGGGCTGAAGTGAGGATATCAAAAGAGTTTTTCCCCACTAGGGAGGTTGTTTGGGAGGGGATGGTAGATCCCAGCGGCGGAGGGGGATGAGAGCTAGAGGCAGGTTTAGATGCAATTTTTTTCTTTTTTACTTGTTCCCATTTTGGATTTGATGTTTCTTCAATGTTTTTTTCAGGTTCTTCTCTTTTACTACATCTATTGGCGAAATGACCGTATTCGTGACATACCTTACACTTGAAGGGGATTTTTTCGTAGTCTAGCTGTTGTATGTGGATCCAGTTGTCCACCTTGATTTTGACTGCTTCTGGGAGGCCCTTTCCTAGATCCACCTCCACGCAGATTCTTGCGCATGCCTGCATGTTGTCTTTGGGCTCGCTTCTGTCGATGTATTTACCCACTCCATTTCCTATTGCACAAACCGAGTCATCGCTCCAGCAGTGTAAAGGGAGGTGCGACAATCTTACCCACACTAACACTACATTGGGTACATCTAATTCTGGATCAAAATCCAGATTCCATCGGTTTAGATACAAGCCTCTTATATCCACGAAGTAAGGCCCACTTCTAAATATAAAATCTCGATCACTTTTGGTCTCAAAATGAAAGGTGTAATATCCCTGGCCACAAAATCTTATGGCGATTTTCCCTTGAATAAATTGGATCCAGTTCCTCTCTACCCATTTTTGCACTGTTTTGGGTGATGGCCATAATCCCGTGAACTGGCCCACAAATCCTTTCTCTGCCAGAGCGATTTCAACTTTCCTTGGAACCGATGGATGTAAGGAGATTTCTGGAATGGATTCCAACTTTTTAAAAAATTTAGAGGCTGCTTGTCTGGTTCTTTGGGGTCCCAGAGATCCTATGAGAGAAGCGAAAATGGTTGTGTCTTCATCCTGTCGCTGATTGTTCGAAGTAGCAGCTGCTGCTGACGGAGAGGGCGGCCCCAGATCCAACTCTAGGGTGGCCATTCGATCTTGATGCAGATCGTGATCAGAAGAGCAGGGGCTTGGCGTCGGCTAGGGCACGCACGCGTAGCTCAGAGCTTGATCGATTCGTGTTTTTTCCTAAGTTTACTTATATATTATTGGAATATCTTTTGTCTATTTGAATGGTTTAAATTTAATAATATAATATAATTTGTAACAATTAAACAATATAGTTATAAACGTAGAACTATAGACATTTAGGATTGAAATCAAGTTGTTACTAGTATATACAATAAAAAATAAAAGGAAAGACATCTAGTTACATGGAGAATCCACCTGAACAGTATCAGGTATGTTGTCCACTTCTTGAGAGGAATAGAATTCCAAGTTTACAAGCCTTTTAGCTAAGGTCGATACCTAATTGATCAACTTCATCATCTACTTTTACATTTTATCAATGTACACAAGTATCTATTGTTGGGTTTTAGAGTGTCTCATTAAAACTTTGCCCATGATGGTTTTTAGTTTCCAATAGATATCACGTGTTTGCATATATCTTATTTTTTTAGCTCTTATAATCTCAGCGTTAGACATCCATCCACTAACCTCCTCTTCTACCTCAAAATTTGTAATAAACCTTCTATGAAATTTAGCCTCTCATTTTACTCCCCTTATCTCTCTCTGAATTTTAGGAGGGGTGGATTGCACATACACAATAACATACTTCTCTTGCAAAAAATGGGTGGACGATATCATTGGATAATGTGGACGGTATAACTGGATAATTCCATGGTACTCGAGGAATAAATGATTTCTTTAGGTTAACATGTTATGCTTATGCCTATGAGACATGTCATTTGAATGATTGCAATATATTTTTCATTTAATATATGAACCTAAATAATGAGAAAAAAAAGGTTTAGGTAATGAAAAATCATGTTAGTATGCATTCCATTGAATGCATGTTTATATATATGCACATGAATTTGATAGGTAATTAATTGAAAGGATAGATTTGGTACTAACTTGTGAAAGTGAGATCTTCTCACACATTGTTAGATATTGCAACTAGGGATAGTTGCATGTTGATGAAGTCACACATGGTTGGACTACAAGAAATCCCTTTTTGATATGCATTTATGAAGGAATGAAATGAAATACAAATATAAACAAAAAAAATAGAGCTACAACGAAAACATAATTTCAATTCATTAATAACGAAGTACTAAAAACTATTTATATGCATACTGAAAATAAGCTAGCTTAGGCGATGGTAGCTTATATCTTAGAAGAGATGTGGTGACTACCTGCCTTCTAAAATGAATTATGATGAGGCTTAGAAGCCTTTTTATCATAAATAAGAAGTGTGAAACCCTAACCCTAGAAGATGAAGTGCCAATGGTTTTGAGCCATATGGAGGTAAGTTGGACTATCAACTTCCCAAGGTCGTAACTTTGGCATATGAGCTCCATTTGGATATCATAATACCTCGTTTCAAAGATATCCACGAGGAGGAAAAAAAATAATTTGTGATATAGTTTTTGGCACTTTTTTGGTCTCTCAATTTTCCCAGAAAACGTCTTTTAGTACCTCAAAACGACTTTGGAAGTTAAGACTTGATAAACTGCCAAAAAATGAAATTTGTTCTAGAATTAAGGAAACTGAAAGGAAACGATGTTAGTGGTCCAAGTGGAATAGGCAGGTGGCCACCAATATCTACTTAGATTAGTTTATAAGGAAACACAGTTATGAAACAATGAAGACAACAACTAAGCATTCTGGTGCTTATATTAATTTGATCTACTAGTTTACATTTGATTGCATAGGACTAATATGTTAGATACTAATATGGTCTTGTAAAGTGTCTGTGTTGTGTAGAATGATGGGTTGAATCTAGAAGGAAATGACAAGCCCATTTGACAAAAATTGGTCAAGGGAAATGGATCAAAGTTTCTTTAAATTCTAGGAAATGCAAAAGAATTAAAGGGGGGGAACCTTTGACTCTCTTCCATGCTAATGCTTTATTAGAGATGAAAAAATTAAAATGTAAAGAATATATATGCTTGATAACTTTAATGGAATCAGAATAGGAAAGTAACTGAATATGAGAATTACACTAATAAATGCATCAAGAGAATGCTTCATAGGGTGCATGCAAATGTGTTGAGGCAAGTGCTTTATGATTGACTTGATAAGTTAATGCAATTTGAATTTTCCATGTGACTAAGAATGGTTGAAGATAATTATGATACAATTTCCAAACAACCTCATATAGAGGAAAAAGGGGAAAGGATGTTCATTGAAACATTGATGAAAGGAACATGTAGTTCTCATAAATTTGATATTAAAGATCACTCATTGCATTAGTTTCTGAGACAATAAAGTGCCTTTAGTCATACAAAGAAACTTGAGGGTAATGATAAGAAATTTCATGTCAAAGAAGGTTAAAAAAGGATCCATATTGACTCCTAGAGAAATCATCAACTAAGTATGAATAATGATGGCACCATGTAAGTATGGAAAATCAACCAAGCGAAAGAAAAAAGGTAAAATAATTGAGTAAGAATTCCTTTAGGCTAAATTCATATCTTTATGGCATGCTTTCACTTAAGTGCATGTCTTGCATGAAATGCCCGAGATGGGTATGATTAATGTAGAAAGCTACCATCACATAAGATTTGGTAAAATCTTAGAAATTCGTGCACACTGTCTTGACTGAAAAGAATTAGATCTTTGAATAATACAATCACATGTCTAAGATATTTTATGATGGATAGTACATTAAGGGAATGCATGGATATGTATAATGCTAAGAGTCCTCGCAAGGCACATTAATATGAATTGTGACTATTCTCATATGTAAATGCATGTCTTCCATAAAATACTTAGTGGAATATGATAGTGATATGGTTACATTTGACATGATTATGATTTTTGAAAATTTAGTATTCTATATGTTTGATGCACTAAATGCATGCATGCTTGTGTTGGACAAGCTTTAAAATGATTGAGTTTCGTGAAATTCAATGATTGTTAATGCTTATTAGAATATATTAAGTGTTGAAGTGAGTGGTGTGAATATTTTACTCTCGCATAAAGTGAACTGGCTAAAACTAACTACTAATAAGATGGATATCTTAGTGGAGAGAGTGAATATGAAACTCTTAGCCCTTAAATAATTTGATTTGTTGGCATGAAAAGTTTGATTGTTATATGAATTCTTTGGAATGACTGTGATGATATTGAATGAATATATAATAGAGTTATGTATTTTCATTTGTATGGCCAACAAATAAAATGATTGAATGATTGGCCATGTGGATGGTTTTGAAACCAATTTAGAGGCTATTGTAGATGATATATTGAAATGATTTTCTGCATAAGATACTAACATTATTTGGATGAGTGAAAATATAGATTGCAGATAAAATTCCTTGGGTATGGCATGGAGTGTAAGCCCATAATAAAGGACAAGAATATTTCCACATGTGAAAAACTCAAATTTATGAGAAGAGTCTCATGTTTGAGAGACCTAGCTTCTATATGAAGCAAGTTGGAAAACAAAATTTCTGATTAAGAAATTTTGGAATATATCATGAGAACTATAATCTATGATACAGGTGAAATGATGAATCTATCGAGGGAGGATAGATAAAGGCTTTGAATTAGGAGGCTAAGGAACAATCTCATTGCAGTGACATTGCATACGTATGACATGCATTGATTTCCATGAGCAAGGACAAGTGAACTATGTTAGAGCAAGAAAAAGGGATGCCTTGGATATAAGACTCTAATAGTTTCTTTGGTCTTCCTATGCAAGAAAGACTTGGTCTGGTAGATCACCCAAAAATAGTGTAACATAGAAGGGGATTTCCAAAACCAAAATGGTGAGTGATTGTAAGTAGGAGGAGACTTGAAAGAAATTGCTATGAAATTTTTCATGTCATATGCTCAGTGGGATCATCAGTGCATATGGGTGTGTTTGATCAAGCAATGAATTGAATTATTATTTGCAGAAACCTAGTGAAGTAAAGGACAAACATACATATAAAGTATTGAGTTTAAAATTTGATTAATTGAAATGCATGTTTATTTTTGGAAATTAATATCTCCTATGGAAAATATTTAATTAATGTACATGGAAATGGTCATAACACATACAATCTTTTGGATTTATGATATAGGTACTAGATGGAACACCATACATTTTGAATTGAGTGAACAGTGAAGACAAATTCCATTGCTAAAGTAGTGGGAAGGGAAAAGAACATGAAGAGGACAATGGAGTTGATGTAGCTGAAAGAAAGTTGCCCACATAATGTTTTGGTGAGAAAAAGGCACCTAGAAGTATGTGATGTTGAAGAAGACACATGGGATGGTGTAATTTGTTGAGAATGACACCTGAAATGGTGTGAAAATCGAGGATAATGTTCTGTAAAATGGGAGGGGATTGTAACACCCATTTTTAAACCCCAAGTTTTGTAATATGCAACTAAGACTGAAAATTTTAGAATGACCAACATTGGTACTTTGATAGAATTTATTTCATGTAAATATTAACTCTTATTTAATATATTGCTAAAGTTTAAGAAGAGAGAAAAAAACGTAGATCCTAATGCCTGGCAGGGAATTTGTATGGGGGATTTCATAAGTTTCCTATCTTAATTGAATTAATTGTTTATATCTTTGATCTGGAATTTAAACTACCCAACAACAAAGAATTATGAGAAGAATCATGGGAAGTGGTATTGAACTTCTCCAATAGTATGCCAGGCTATGTACCCATTTTGGAGACTTTTGGTTGACCACATAGCTCGAGGAGGGAATCTAATTTCTAATACTAGTAGTTTGTGTATGTGTGTGTGTGTGTGAGGGACTGACATTCATGGGTGTGTGAGAATAGATATAACCAACATATAGAGAGAATCAAGGAGAGAGTAGCCAAGAAATGCAAGAGTGGTGTGAGAAGGAAAGAGAATGTGAGACAATGAACTAACAAAATTCGTGAGGAAAAACTTAATCACATGTGAGGCTATGAGTTTGACTCTGAAAAGTGGGTGAAAAAGAACCCATTGTGTCACAATAGACTTATGTGGGATTGTGATTTTAGTTAAATTTTTTATGGAAAACAATGAGGAATATTTCAACCTCAGTTAGAGGTCTAATAGGGAATTTTGAATGGTTTTCCTTATTCAAGCACATAAGGCACTGATAATAGGAGAAACATTGATGGATTGATATATTAATAAAGGGATACCTTTCATGTTATGAATGCCCATGGTGGCCATACATTTCTATGTTAATAGATCCAAGATCAATAATTGAAGAGTAGAATCTAGGTTCCTGTATGTGAAGGAGAGTGCCCTTCATATCCTTTGCCATGATTTGAAATTGTAGGAACATGAGAGAAGCTTCATATCAAGACATTGGATTTTTCTTGGGGATTGGTATTGCAAGAAATCTATAGTGTAGACATGCCTATGGTTGGGTGGAGAGTGGCTCTCCCTTATTTAGTTTCCAACAAGTTTAAGTGAATTAGATAAGTGTATCTATTTTTTTGCCAATGAAATGAGCTTGTTGTTCAATGTTTCATCATCATTGCTATGTTGGTTACTTTGTATGTTTGTAATGATATAATATAAGTCATTATGCCAGTTTATCAAATATGTATGAGTGATGAGCTAAATGTATTGCATAATTTTTCTCGGGTTCCAACTATTACTTCTTTCATGAATGCATGCTATATATAGAAATTTTCTTTAAATCAAGTTACATGTGATGAATATGGGATGTTTTGTTGGTAAGGTGAATGTATAAGTTGACTTGAGATCTGAGGCTCTTTGTGTATTTTGTGATGTGAATAACTTTTACCAAGCTAGTTGTGGGTTGAAACAATTGTGACGATATCCCTGTTTTAAATTTAGAGAAGACTTGATAGTTTTTCAATGATGACCTTGTTTCCTCTGGAGGTAATATAGAAGGATGGCCTCTTTATTTTTAAGAGTTTGGAGTTGATAATGTAATATTTTAGTTTGGATTCCAAAAGAGTGATAATGTCTCATATCAATTGGGTGAATTTGAGAAGATTTGGCCATTGGCCATTTTATGTATTTCTTTTATGAAGATTTCAAGTTGAAGGTAGTGTTGTGGGATGCCTTCATAGGTTGGAGGAAATTTCAAATCCTTTAAAAGTATTTTGGAAAGGTTTCTTCCCTATAAAAATTGATTTCATCCCTCTGAAATTGGCTTGGGAACTTAAAGAAAATTTCAAAATTTCGAGGTTGTTAGCAGAAGTTTTAGAAATTTAGATATTGGTGGCTTTGGACCTAGCCCCTAGTCATATGGTTTTGGTGAGTGGTCGTAACTAAGAGCTTATTCAAAAGGATCTTAATACTAAATGACAATATATTAGGTTTTCAAAGTATTGGGCTATCTAAATTTGGTAAAACAATAAAAACCTCTAAATGCAAACCTGCAATATTGATAGATCCCAAAATGTATATTGACTAATGGATATTAGCTCCATTAGTTGAAATCCATTATTATATTGATTGATAGTCGTGAGAAAGTTTTATTTTTCACGATGACCTAGTGACTTATTCGATTGAATATTATGTTGATGGAAAAAAGTGGATTTATGGCAGTTGATGGTCCATTAATTAGATCGGGCAAGATTTGTCAAAGAATATTTTAGCTTTCTCCAAGTGACTTGGTGACCTAGTTAATGAGAAAGTTTATTGAGTAACAAATAAATTATCATCAAATACCTATGTTTATCAACATTTTAGATGATTGACTATTGGGAGGTTGGGATATTTCCTTTCAAGATATCAAAAGATTAGGCATTAGGAGGTTGGGATAATAGATTTTAGAATTTTGGATGATCGAGTTATTGGAGGTCAAGATATTAACTTTTGGGATATTGGACGATTAGGTATCGAGTATATTGGATGATTGGGTATCGAGTGGTTATGATATTATATTTTGGGATATTAGATAATCATGTATCAAGGAAGGTTGGAATAGTAACCTTCAAGGAATCAAATGATTTGGTATGAGTAGGTCAAAACATTAACTATTGGGTTTTCCTCCTCATAATTTCAGAACCCAATAATATTATGACATGACATGATATCATGGTGATTTGACATGACATAGAGTTATATGGGTGGAAATGGGGCAAAAAAGGATTGCCAAATGTTTACCATGTGGCAATGGTACAAATGTTGTTGATGAAATTGGAGGACAAATTCAAATAGGCATAACATTGTGTCTAGAGCTTAGATTTTTGTTAGGATATTCTGACATATAGGAAATAGTTAAGAATAACTTAGTCTAGTGTATAGTTAGGTAAAGTGTGTTTCTTTACTATGTACCTTTGTAACTTATAATCTGACGGTCACGATTTGTAGTGATCTGATGGTTCACTCTCTCATTGGTATTAACGACACTTGTTGCGTGGCTTAACACTCGATTGGTCCATGATCTCTATTTAAAGAGCATGGTGGGTCATTTGTCCGGTAACTATTTATGAGAGAAACATTTGTAATCTTTCTTTATTATTAATAAATTTCCTGAAGTGATCGTGTTGGCTTAGGCCGTGGACTGTTTCCCTCTTCGAGGGTTTTAACCACATGATAATAATGGTGTACTGATTTGTGATCTGTTTTTGAGCGGTGACCTTTGGTTTTTTATCTAAGGAACTTACCCTGTAAATTCCTACATGGTATCAGAGCTATTTTGAGGGCCACATCCGTTGTTGATCCAAATCCAAAGACGGTTTGACTGCATGCGACTGTCATTTTCTAGATCTACTATTTCTAAACATTTCGGGCCTGGAGAACTGCTCTGTTGTGTCTGGAGTGTATGTTATAGTGAGGAATGCCTTTCTTTTCATACGAAAAATTTTCCGGTTTCCCAAGTTATGTCAGTTTAGATCTGGAGGTATAAAATATCTGTTTTGCAGTTATATTTGTTAATAGTTCTGCTTATTTTGGTTCCCTCTATTTATTTCGGTTTTTAAGTTTGATTTATTTGTCAGATCTATACCCTCTTCTTTGTGTATGCTCTTTTCTTTGTGTTGTGTGTGATCTCAGCAAATCAGAAATTGGAAGAAGGAATTGTTTTTGCTACGTATGCTCTTTCCCCGCGTGTTTGTGCGATCAAGGGAAATCATAAATAGTGAAAAAATAGATAGTTGCCAGTAAAGCTAATCGAAATCTAACGTTCTGTCATAAGGTTTGTATTTCATTTTTTTGCTCGGATTTTGTGTTTTTTGTGCAGGAAAATGGCAGGCACACCGAAGACTAATAATTAAAAAAAAAACCCTTCCTCCTTTCAAACAATTACATAATTCTTTTACCATATCACTTGGTGAGAAGTTAGTTTATGAGAATAGAGGTCTTGGGTTCAAGTCTCTTTTTCAAGCTTCTTTTGCAAAAAAAAATTGTTAAAGGGGTGGGATTTTTTGTTTAAATTTGAACTTCATCATCAAATTTCAAACAGTTCCCGTAACTATTCAACATCTACAACTCGTTTTTTCAAAAAGGCATAACTTCTTCATTTGGAAACCGTTTTTTGAGCCATTTTTTTTAATCGGCCTAATTTTTCGAGATATTTCCATTGGAGCAGTTAGTTTCAGCTTTATTTTTTTTTAAATGGAAAGTGCATACCCGGTTATTCTCAACAACACCAATTATTTCCAATGGATACCTCACATGGTATATTTACTTAGAAGTAAATGGATTTATAGAATAGGCATAGGACAAGAAGCTGAACCTTTCGATGATGATAAAGTCGCTAAATGGGAAATAAACAAGATCAAGCATGAGGGTTGATAGGAATGTCCATTTCTCAAGATATTCGATTTCATATCCTTGAAATTGACACCCCTGATGAAGCCCTGAAAAAGCTAAATACTGTTTTTGGAATTCAAAATCAAATCAAGGCCCACCAGCTTGAAAATGAGTTTCTTACTTTGGACCCCAATAATTTCTCCTCTATTGAAGATTTTTTGTCCAAATTTAATACCCTTAGACTTCTTTTAGAAAGTTGTAAGGTAAAAAAGGACGATGGTAGCCTCATCTATTCCATTCTTGCTAAGTTTGGCCCTGCATACTCTGTATTTGTTTCTACCTTCCATTCCACTAGAGAAGCCATCATTTCTTCAGGAACCTCCTACAAGAACCCCTCTTTTGATTCCTTTTGCGAGTCTTTGATAAGAGAACAAGAAAAACTCTTACACCTTGGTCTTATCACTTCTGGAAATGATTCTAAGAAAGCCTTAGTAGCCCAAAAACAACTATAACATAGGAATCCCAAGAAGCAATATCCTAAAATGTATGGTCCAAAACCAAACAAGGGTCTTAAGCAATTTCAGCCACAAACTGAAAAAGCAACTCACCAAAATGATAAGGAAAATAAAAACAAAGGGAAAAAGACAGATAGACATTGCAAATTTTGTAATTGTGATGGCCATATAGAGTCCAAATTTTTTAATAAGATGAAAGCCTTAGAAGTAGCAATGAAGAAGCACAACATCAATTTGGAGCACTCTTCACCTTCATCCTTAGGAATGGCACTTTCTGCTTGTGGTTGTCAAGCATTAAGATCTAGTTATACATTAAATGTATCTTCTTCTTCTCATTCTTATGAGTGGCTCATTCATTCTGGAGCTTCTTACCACATGGCTAAAAATAAAACCATGTTTTCTTCTTTAAATGATTGTAACACCAAACATATTTATGTTGGTGATGATAGATCTCTTAGTGTTGTAGAATCTGGAACCATTCATCTAGATAATGGTCAGTTTAATGATGTACTATGTGTTCCTACCTTGTCATGCAACCTTCTATCTGTTTATCAGATAACTCATTCAGGTGAAGGGAAAATAGTAGAATTCTCACCTCAAGATGTTGTAATCAAGGACCTCAAATATCCTAGAAATATTTTAGCTACTGGCATTGTTGATGATTCCACAAGGTTGTATAAGTTTGACAAATTTGTGTCTTCATGTCTTCCCTCTGTTTCTGTTGCTCATAACGATGAAGTGAGAAAACTTTGGCATGAGCGATTTGGTCACTTAAGCTATCGCTCTCTTCAAACTCTATGTAAGGAAAATATGGTGACGGGTCTTCCTATGGTATCCTGTCGGGATGGTGTTTACTCCGGATGTGTACTCGGAAAACATCATCGGGATAGTTTTGATGTTCGAAAGAGCCTCTTCCTTATTGGCTCAAGTTCCAGAAAATCCTGATCTAGACAACTTTGAAGAAGCTTCCAATCATCTAGATTGGGATGAAGCTATGAATGAAGAATATCATTCCTTATTGGAAAACGATACTTGGGATCTTGTTCCTCTTCCAAAAGGAAGAACACTTGTCAGATGCAGATGGGTTTACAAAACAAAGTTTGGACCATATGGAAAAGTGGATAGACATAAAGCTCATCTTGTTGCTAAAGGATTCTCACAAGTTGAAGGCATTGACTATACTGAAAATTTCTCCCCTGTTGCCAAAATGAATTCCATCCTCCTTGTTCTTTCCCTTGCTGCCTCCTGTAAATTCCTACAATTTGGATGAGATTTATATTGTTGGAAAGTTCTTAACGAGCAGAGGATGATGGCTATCTCTGAAAATAGGTTTAAGTTGATTAAAGAAAAATGAAAATTGACAACCCCATATCCATAAATTAACTTTGGAGGTCAGTTCTGGATAACCTATATCCTGAATTAGGAATTATGGGACCATGTTTGTGACAGCGTGGTTGATTTGAATGGAAATATTAGTGTTTGTTGTGCTAAGATCCAATTCATAATTTAAAGATAATGCTTGAGGATGATGAGGTTAATTTAAATTTTAACATGAGTTTTTATATGTTTTTGTATGAATTTCATGAGAAAATTAACATTAAAAAAATGAACAACAACATCTAACAGAGATGAACATCACCACAAACAGTAACAAAACATCACATGATGAAGGATTTCACCTCGCCTGGGCTACATCTCCTTAGTCCAACTTCCAATGGCTTGGCCCTCTTCTATTATGCTCAAAAGTGTGATTACATGTGTTTACAATGTTCAAAAAACTCTTAAAAATGTTCCATCAGCTTCAGAATGCCCAAAAATTCTTGTGTAGCCTCTTTTTGCCTCAAATTTGGCCAAAAACAGACTTAGTTATGAATTCCCAAAGTTCCTGCACTATTCGCTCCACATTTTCCCCAAAATCTAGCATCATACTATAAATTTTCCCGGAATTCAGTTAACTGAGCGCTAATTTCGCCAAACACCTGGTGAAATTGTCGAAGCGCTTAAATTCCCAATAATGCTTACAAACCAGATTTCAAACATATAGTTATATGGTTATTAATTTTTTTTTTATATGGAACCCGCCAGACAGTTTGATAACCGCCGATGGTTAAGCTGGAATGGTTACATGTGGTGGTGTTTGTTTGCGGTTATGGTTAATGACCATTGGGGGGGGCGTGGGGCTAGTGTCTCACCCAAGGTCTCGCCTCTGGTGGTGACCAGGGTTTGGGCTATACCTCGACCCCCTCCCCCCATTGTGCAATATATGTTACAAAAAACGAAATGAAAACATACATACAACAACGAACAAAGAATAATGTAGTAGTAAAGGCTTGTCCGTGGTTTGTCAGAGGTTGCGAGTTTGACCCCCGGCACCTTTGCTCGGCCTCCCACTAAATTTGGTGGTCCTAGGGCTGCCTCGTGGTGACCCCTTGTTGGCCCACGTGGAAGCCTATGGTTGGCCACCAAATCAACCAATCACAATTCACCACTTCAAAGTAATAACAGAGTGCCACTTGGAACCACACGATTCGATAGGAAAAAACATTGACCAAGTCAACCTGCATAGTCACCCTGCCACATAGGCATGCCCAGTCAGTTGTAAATAATGCTAACTGGGTTGTCCTGCATTTAAAAAAAAAATTATTGTTTGACAAAGTGGAAAAAACGTGTTTCTGGGAGAATACAGTGTCGATTTTCCACAAAAAAATTTCTCTGGAATTAGAATGATGAGATCTATGCAATCGTTCAAGTTCCACACCATTATGAAAAATTTAATTTTTTTAGCATAATTTTGAGCTCTCAATCACTCCTCCCCACTGGAAGCTTTTGGACCCAAAAATATCAATTTCAATTGTTCAAAATATAAGGGTAAATTTCCCTCACCTTTCCAATCTCGATCCATTTGGCCTTAGAAGTATTTGTTCCATTGAGCCCCAGACGAAGGTAGTATACACTACCTCATTTTTGTCCTTGTTCTTCGATCAAGAATTGTTTCTTGCTGAAGCTCATCAAGGTATTCAAGAGAAAGATATTCAATAGAAGGAATCTTAACCTGTTCTCCATGATATTCTATCAAAGGAGGCTCATACAACCTCAAGTTCTCAACATTAACAACAGAGTAAATTTTGATGTATGAAGGAAAACTAACTTGAATGCATTTTCACCAATCTTTTCCAAAATTATGAAAGGACCATAAAAAATTGGATTTATTTTTTTACCTTGTCCTTGAAGCCTCTCTTTGCTGATGTGAAACCAAACTTCATCTCCAAATTGGAACTTGTGATCTACACGATGCTTGTGATGCCTTGCTTTGTACTTGCCTTGGCTCTTTTCAAGCTGATCTTGAACTGTTTGATGTATCAATTGGATTTGTTCTATGAACTTCTTGGCGTTGTTTATGTTGCTATGGCCATCAATAGCAAAATCCTTCCCAAAAATGAAATCCAATGGTGATCTAGGAAATTATCCAAAACATGCCTCAAACAACAGTGTTTATGTAGAGGAGTGTTTTGCACGGTTGTAAGCATGTTGAATGCAGTGCAAGTTTTCATCCCACAACTTAGAATTCTTGCTGAAATATCTTAGAAGATGTATGATTGTTCAATTGACTACGTCAAATGGACCATATGTTGTAGATGAAAGGTTTTACTCTTCTTCAACTTGGTATCCATCAAGTCCCATAATCTTGACCAAAATTTCACAGCAAATCGAGAATCTCGATCACTAAGAATGGATGTAGGAAAACCAAAATGAACCCAAACATGCTGAAAGAATAAGTGAGTTGTTTATTGAGCTGTGATTTTATTTTTACATGGCATTACTAGACACATCTTGTTGAACCTTTCCACAAGTACATACAAATAATAATGACCTATTTTTGAAAATGGAAGACCTCCTACAAAATCCAGAGAAACACTCTCCCATGGACATGAAGGTACAGGAAGTGGTGTGTACAATCCTAAATTCCTATTGCTAGGCTTACTGAATACACATAATGAATAAAATTTAATGAAACGTGACACACTTTCAAGCATACGAGGCCAATAACGATACCTCTGAATATGTACCATTGTTTTGCTTACACTGAAATGTCCAACAATAAGAGAAGTGTGTGCTTCCCTTATGACATTCACTCTCTCCCCCTGTGGGATACAAAGCTTGCCCAAATTATACAACAAGTTATTATGTACATGGTAATCCAATTCCTCTACTTGGTTGCCTTGAATCAAGCTTGCATAAACATATTGAAATTCATTATCAGATGCATATTGCTCAACATAACTTTCATGCAAAACATAATTATGCTTGAGTACAGTAGTTGCACTAATAATAAGCCTAGAAATCATATAAAAAACCTTGTTGTATATACCTTTCTTATACCCGATGACCAAGTGGAATTTTTGTAGGAAACACATCCATCGAAAGTGCCTTGATTTCTGCAACTTAGTTTATGATTGCAAGTATTGCAATGGTTGGTGAATATCGATGTGTATGATAGTTTCCTTTCCCATCAAGTAGTGTTTCCATTTTTTCACACTTTGAACCTATTATCACTCCAATAATTCTCAAGGGCTGTTAATATTTTTGGTTTAAAGAATATTAGAGGTAACCACAATCCTAATTTTAAGCTTTAGGATCTAGCCTTCCTAATGCTAAGAGAGGGATCTTTCTATATGATTTATCTTTGTTGTTTTTAGTTGATTTTAGGCTAGTTATGTAAGATTGATTGGATTTTTATTTTGGGTTTGGTTTGGTGGTGGAATCACTAATTCAGATGGATAGATGTAGGTATGTATTCCATTTGGCTAATGAAGTCAATGTGTCAAGAAACAGAGTAGAATCGATGTTCTAAAGGGAAGTGTTCACAAAGCAAGATAGCTGGGAAATTTCAGATCTTTAGGGTGGATGATGAAATGGTTTCAATTGGGATGAGAGAGAAATTAAGAATTCTCAGATCTGGATAATGAGGGAAATGACAGAGGTCAATCGAAACTAGGGAGAAATTAAGAATTCCGTAATCTAGATATCAGTAGAAAACATAAAAATGACATAACAGTTCAAGACAGAGTGTTTTTAAACAAATTCTGAAATAATATTCCTGTTATACATTTAGATTTAGAAAACATGCAAGTATGTGAAAGCTTAAGATAATAACAAAAAACAATTGATAATACTTCACTAAAGTGGCCCAACACATGAATCTAGTAATATAATGTCTTTATTGCTCAATCCAGTCTGCTGACTTGAAAATGGTACAAAGAACCCTCTAGTTCAGATCATGACATATATAGAAATGTTTAGCAATCCATAATCCACACAGAATACTTCCAATTGTGAAGTATTTATACAAAAATGTAATACAAGATATCCTAAAATGTCTTAGGAATTATTCAAGGAAAAATAAATATCTTCATGCAAGAAGATAGAGACAACTATCTAACTAATGCAAGCTATCCATGCTTTTACTGATTTTTCTGTTTGTTGTCTTTGATCTTTTGCTGATTTATTTCTGATTGTTTGCTCAACGAAGGTTATTGTTGAGTGTGCTTTATGCTGGTTGTTTATTTACGTTCAACTTTTCTTTGAATTTAAACCTTATCTTTCAACTGATACTCTTTAACTGTCTCTGTTTTCAATTTAATCTTGACTTCTCTTTCATTGTTTTACCTTTTATCTTTCAAATTAAATCAATCAACTTCTCCCAATCTTCTGCATATGGCAACTTGATCTTCACCATTCTTCTGAATATCTCATCAGCCTCTGTATACTTTGCAAAATTAGGCTTGTTAATAAATAAATGTTTTACCTCATGTTGTATGTAAAAGAGGTTCTCAAAACTTTTATAGAGTACTTTCCCTGTTGGAATTCCTTGCATCGCTGAGTTATTGGCTTGTTCCTTTGCCACTTCTCTGGTTTTCTTATCATAATCCTCTTGTTTCATCAATATGTCATTAATAACCAGAGGATTTGGATGGCCTTTATGCCTCAAAATATCAAACTTCATCATGAATCTAGTTATGCCAAGCTCCATGTTCTAACATTCTTCTTCAAGTTGAACCATTAAGTTTCTCTTTGAAATCACCTTCCTAACTTCTAGGATTGTTTTTGTCCTGTCATTAATTCCAATCTCTTCTAATTCCTGTTTATTCTTGGAATTTAGAAACTTAATGATTTCATTAGCCTCTTTTGGCTTCTTACCAAGTTCTTCCTTGATTTTCTCGATGGCTTCACTTGCTAATTTGATGAGATCTTTCTACTCATAAATGACTTGAATGGATGGCCAAATATCATTGAAAAATTCAATGATATTGGCCCATAGCTGCTGCTTGGCTTGTGCCATTGGTTCTTTCAATGTCATTTCTTTCTCTAACTTCTGCAATTTCTCATTCAACCTGTTTGTCTTCTGTATTTTGTTTTTGTGCATAATCTGTACTAGTTTCTTCTCATCCTCAAGACTTTTCAACTGTTCTTTAATTCTATTGATTTCATTTGTCTGGATGGACATTTTTTTCATTTATTTAACTATTTTTCCTGCTTCATCACTAGGCTATGTTGTTGCTCTAGATGAATCTGTTGCTGAAGTAGTTGCTGATGTAACAAGAAGCGTTGTAGCTATTGGAACTGTTGGGGCCAATGATTCTGCTAAGGTAGAAGGAACAGTTGTAGTGACTATAAGAATAAAAGTGACATGGATTTCTTCTAAGCTGGCCTTTTTCTCTTGTACTAACTTTTCCATCTCATTTTCCATTTCTTTTAGTTGGGCAGTTAATTAAAGAATGAGGTTCATCATCTCATCTTTTGGCTTGCAGCTTGTAATAATTCTTTGGCCTGTGGATGTTCAGTAGGAGGCAATTTGAGCTTATTATTTAATGCAACAATGTCTGCATTCTTCTTCTTTATGAGTTCTTCTGCAACTTTGACATTCTTGGGATCATATCCTACTTCAATACCCAAATCTTCTAGTGATTTAATTATGTTATCTTTAGCTTGTGAGGATGATTTTTCTAACTTTATTTGACCTCTGATGTTTTCAAGAGTGTTTTGCAGCTTCTGTACACTCATGGCTTTATTGGTCATGGTAGAATACAACATTTCACTAGCTTTCTTGTGAAATTATATCTGGTCTATAGGATGAATATCTTTGGCTTGAACTTCATATAATGTCTTCTTATAATTTGTTGATGACTTAGGATGGTTCACTATTGGTTGTAGGAAGGTCATCTACATCTTCCTATTCTTGTAGTCAAATGCAGAAATCAATCTGCTTTGGTCACTAGGTGACTGCTTCCAGTATTGGGTATATGTATCAGCCTTTAATGCCTCATTTCTGATCTTGATCTCTTTATACTTCTACATAATATCCTGCTCTTTTTCTGCTGGTTTACTGGATGAAGACACTTCAACACTATGCTACTTCTGAATAATCTGAGTGTTATATGTTGAAGGCTAGTGAGTTTCTTCTGAAACTACTGAAGGTGCATTATATTTTACCATTGTACCAGTATCAATCACTTCAATATTTTCCACCTATTCAGTTACATGATTTAATTTGGGCTTCTTCCTGTACATCAGTTTAAATTTAGTTTCAGTGGTAGTTTCAACTGAGTATGATCCTTCTTCTCTGACTCTTTTAGAGTTCCTATCCTGTGGGGCTGGAGTCTGCAATATGGAACTAGTATCACCTTGCTTCTCTGCCTCTTTCAAAGTGTTCTCCAGCCATTTAGACTGATTGGAGTATTTTTAAATTTCTAGCTTTGATTCATGTACATAAGGAGTTAATTTACATTTGACCCTTAACTTTCTTATAACTCCTAAAGGATCATAATACCATTGCAAAATTTGACTGAACTTAAATTCCTGCAAATATTTTTCTTCTTGTTGACCTGCACTTCTACTATTGAAAATAAAAAGGCCAATCTAATTCTTTATCTTAAACTGTGTCTTCTTTTTAGCTGACAAGAAATTTACTTCATCAGAGTGAAGGATCTGCCTGATATATTCAAGTGCAAATAACCTCATTGGGAGGTATTTGGGCAGCTTATATGGAAAGATATTAGATCTATATACCCTAATCTTTGTGTGGTTCTGATAAAGGTACCAATCTCCTATCCTACTATGTTATGATAACTGCAGGACCTTTTTAATCTCATCACTGAATCTTGGTTGAATGTTCCTATTCAGCATGTTGACAATAGGATAAATGAATGATTCAATAAAGTATGTGTATGTGGACTGCGTGGAGTCTTTCCTGATTAATGGAGTCCAAAATATTATTGATTGTGGATTACCTTCAACATCCAGTTTCTGAAGGTTGATATCAAATCTTTTAGATTGGAAGTATAAAACATGTGGAATAAAACAGATGAATACATGAAGACACCTTCTTCAGGCATTTTAACAAGTTTTTCATGGATTATATCAGCAAGGTACTGGGATAAATTGAATATGGTAGCAGGAGGCTAACTAGGGGAGAAAATAAACAGAAACCCTAGGATGGAAGCATCAACATGCTCATTAGTGAAATAACCCAGAAAAAAAGACAACATTGAGATGACATACTTGGTTCTTTAAGAAAATATAGCTGCTAGATATGGAGGGTTGGTTTTGGGAGTTTCTATTGATGAGGGAATGAATTTTTGGAATATCTAGAACCTCTTGGGGAAGTCCAGCTTCAAATATAACTCAATAAGGATCTCAATGGACAGTGGGGTTTCATCAGGCATAGGCTGGATTTGTAGCATTTGGTTTATTTATTCAGCTGTAATGGTAAATAAGATTTCTTTTCCAGGGGTTAAAATGGCTCTTTGATCAGACATATAACTGGTTTGACAAAGTCTGATGACCTTTGGACACTGGAAGGTCTGTGGGACAATGTACTTGAGAAAATTGGATTCCCAAAGGAAAACATCATCAGCTTGGTCAATTGATTTATCATGGCTCTAGCAGTGGAGCTCAAGGACGTTAAACTCAGTGACAAGGTCACTAATTTTAAAGTCTTTGTTTGCTAAGGGAGTGTGTTCTACATCCACTACTGGAGGTTGTAGGATATTTACTGTTACAATGCCTTGGGAAGCCATAGATTGTTTGATTTTATTCAATTAATTTACTGTTTTGGCTTAGAAAACAGTCTCAGGATTTTAGGAGCACCTATGAAAAATTATTACAGTCTGCAAAATGGTTTGGGAGGAAAAAATGAATTTTCCTCTAGTCTACAATGCTTCAATTGATCAAATAATTACTCTCTGTGATAAAAAATAGTCTTAGGACCTCGGGAATTTTGTGAAAAGATGACTAGGGTCTGCAGTAAAGGTTTGGGAAGCAACAGGGGTTTTCTTCTGGTCTACGAAACTCCTAAACTGATTCATTTATTGTTTACTTTCTTACTGTAAGCACAAGCCTTAGTATTTCAGGAATACCTGGAGAATGAAGGCTTTTATGTTTGCAGAAAGGTTCTCGGGGGGGGGAGCGTAGTGCTTTATGAGTCTTTATATGGCTTCAAATCGGTTCTACAGTGTTTTTGGGAGTGAAAGACTTCAATTCTAGTTGAATTTGCTTGATATCAGGTCGACACCAGTCAGATGGCTCGGAAATAGGTCGATAAAGCTGTATTTGCGCTAATTTGAATAGACAATGGTGAAAAGTTATGGAAAAGGCGGTCTTATGCATTTTAACCAATCAATGGTTAACTTTAATGTGCGGGGTCAAATTCAAATGACAGAGTGGTATTGCTAACGGGCGAAAAACAGGCTTGTGTTTTTCACATCAGCAAAAGGTGGTAGGCAGTATTATTTTGGAAGATGTGATACAATCAAATCCTACCACGTAGCATGGAGCTGGGCTGCGAAAACCACTTATTTTTCAAGGTCTCGGAGTTGTTAAAAGTTGGGAATTTGGGATGCGATAGAGTTTATTGGTCGTCGGATCTGATCAATGTTGATCTGGCAGTTGGGAAAATAGCAGGGATCTATCAGATATTTTGATAGGCATGGGGCCCGGGTTTTAAGTCAATGTGGGTTATGTGATATATGCAAAGGGTTTATATTACAAGGGTTGGGACTTTATAAAAGGCGGGGTTATATATATATATATATATATATATATATATATATATATATATATATATATATATTGGGCCCATAAATATATATTGGTGGGGCGATAAAACCATATATTAAATTAATCATAAAGGGTTGGGGAAATATAATTAAGCGGGATTTCATACATACGGGTTATAGGTATTTATGGGAGTTAATATAATAAAATTAATCATGGGATTAATATAAATGGGAGGGTTAATATGAATATGAATGAATTTAATTAAGGGTTAAAATGAAATATGATGCGGGAATGTATTATTAGTGTGAATGTAAAATACACTAAGTATGAATAACATCGGGTTGGGATTTTCATAGTGGGGCCCGACATTATTTAAAACAAATACTTAGGATAAATGTATTTTTGGGGTATTTTGAATGAAAAGGGAAGTTAATAAAGGGATTTTACTTTTCCAAATGTAATATGCTTTTTTAACTAAGGAAAAGGGATTTTTGTAAGGAAAAATTTGTGATGTAATGGGGAAAAGTAAATATGAAGGGGAAGGGGTATTTTTACAAGGGGAATGAGTTTGGAAGGGAGTTAGTAAATATTAATTGACCAAATTTTGTTATCCATTCCTTGTGAAAACTACTTCTGCCTACCCATCATCTACCCTAACATTTTTTTTTCATTTATTCGAGTGCATTTGAGCTTGCAAACCCTTTTTATTTTTCTCTTAACAGAAAACTATCTAATTCTGACCTTATTACTTCCAATGGCTCAGATTGAACTGTTGAGCTCATTTATTATTCTCTACCTAACTACCGATCTGCCAAGATTAAACAGTTTGGCTATATATTTATTCTCTATTTATCAGCATGAAATTTAAATCATGAATAATCAAGATTAAGTCGTTTGACTATCATGGATTGTGGCATTTTTGACAAGTTGCACACAATCTTATTTTGCAAAATAAAGTAAAAAGTAGTGGTTTTTGAATTTGCATCACTTTCATGATCTATTTTTATCTCTTTTTTTTATTGGGGTTCATTTTTTATATTCTTTTTTGATCTTTTTCTTTCAGTCCTTTGATTTTTCTTTTAGGATTTTTACAGTCTTATATTTTTTATTTTTAATATGGGAAAATAATTTGTAGAAAGCAAAGTATGTACATATTACAAGACTAATCATAGTCAATTCAAAATTATGAATCCTATTATTATAGGACCTTAACAGAACCAATGCATAAAGCTCTTTGTCATAAGTAGGATAGTAAATCACTGCACCATTGAAATTTTTTGAATGAAATGAAATGGGCTTACCATGTTGCAAAGGGGCTACGCCCATGGCATAGTCGCTTGAATGAGTTTGAATCTCAAAGGGTCATCTCAAGTTCGGTAATGCAAGTATTAGGGTTGAGATTATCTTCTCTTTCAAAGCATCGAATGATTTTTGCTTCTTGCGTCCCCACTGGAAGACTTTTTTCACACTAGTCAATGCATGCAAAGGAGTTGCGATAGAAGAGAAGTTAGAAATAAACTTCCTCCAATATTGGGATGCTCCCAAAAAACTTCTTACCTCGGTGACTGTCTTGGGCGTTGGCCAATTCAAAATGACCTGAAAATTTGAGGGGTCTATCCTCAACTCACCTCCTCCAACAATATGCCCCAAATACACCAAAGAAGTTTTCCCAAACTCACATTTTGACATCTTCAAAAACAATTGTTCTTTCCTTAAGACATCAAGTACTTTTCTTACATGCATGACATGTTCATCAAGTTATTTACTGAAAATTAAGATATAATCTATGTAGACGATGAAAAAATCATTAAGAAATGGCCTCAACACATCATTCATCATATGCATGAAGGTAGCAGGAGCATTACATAAACCAAAAGGCATAATAAGCCATTCAAACAAACCTTTTTTGATGTTAAATGTCACCTGCCACATACCTCCTTCAATAACTCTTCTTCGATGAAAGCCACTCATTTTGTCCCTCACAATAAAATGCTTTCCATTCTTCTTGGGCACAAAAACCATAGGTGCACTACATGGCGAAAGAATAAAATGCTTTCCATTCTTCTTGGGCACAAAAACCATAGGTGCACTACATGGTGAAAGATATGGTCGAGTGATTCCATTGTTTAAGAACTTTTGGCTTTGCTTTGGTATTTATTCACTTTCCATTTTTGACATCGGATGCATGTCAATGTCACAAAGAGAAAATTCTTGTTGCAAAGGTTTTTCACGTGGGATTCCATTCTTCTTGAGAGGCAATCCCTTCACATCCTAAAACACCTTATCATCATGGCTAATTACATCAACCAAATCATAATTGAAACATGTATTACAACCATCAAACAATTCATAATCATCATCAATATTGGGTTTGATCATAAGAAGCACTAAATTTTTGCTTAAATTGACTAGTCTTTTCATTTTCCCTGCATTAACTAATGAAAGATTTAGTTTCTTGCGATGAGTTCTCACAATATACTCCACACCATTTTTGAACAAGTGGTACTTATTTTCATGGAGATAGAAGATGGATTTTCTATCATAGAGGTAAGGACTTCCCAAAACAATTCCTGAAATATCAAGCGGTACAACATCTAATTCAACTTCATCAATGAAGTTTGTTGTGATTGCAAACCGAAGAATGCACTTTCTTGTAACCTGTAAATTTGTGTTCTTTCATATCCAACCCAATGGATATGGTTTATGATGAGGAATGGTTTCAAGATTAAGTTTCTTGACTAAGTCTTCAAATATCAAATTGGCTTGAGACCCACTATCAAATAGTGTGTCAATTTTTGTATGTTTTGAAATAACCCTCACATGAAATAATTCAATCCTTGTTTCTTCATTTGGAGTACTAGTGTGATAATTTGATGAAATAATGCTAGAAATATATTCTTTTCCTTGCATACCCATGGCTGTAATTTTAGTTTCATCACCCGAGTCCGATCCCAAATCTTGTTGAGTGGTTGCAACTATTTTTTATTTTCCCTTGTTGTTGAATTCTTGGGCCTCATCTCTAGATGAAGATTCCAACAGTGCTCTTCATCGTGACCTTGTTTGGAACAATGTTTGCATGTCATTTTATCTCCTTCATTTTTAACGGATGCATTTTTCTTTCCCTTTCCTTTGAAACCCTTTCCTTTTTCTCCACCCTTAAATGGCTTCTTTTTACCCTCTTCTAGAATGTTTTCCCCCCTTGCCTCAAGGTAAGTGGCTTGCACACAAACCTAATCTAGACTAGTGGGATTGAACATAAGGATAGTATGCCTTAGGTAGCTATGTAAACCCCCTATATACTTCAGCAATGTGTCTTGTGAATGCAAATCAACACCTAACATAAGAGCTCTTTTTCTAAATTCCTGGGTGTAATCTTGCACACTTTGACCTTTAAGTTGTCTAAAGTTCTGCAAATTCATGATGGCTTTTTTCATATATGATAGAGGGTAAAATTGTATTTTAATTTAAGAAATGAAATTAGACCAAGGGAGTGAGATCTTACCATGTTTTTTAATCTCGCCTTGTGTCTTGGCTTCCCACCATACTAGTGTTGCACCCTCGAGTCTCAAGGAAGCTAACTGAATATTTGTATCATCATCTTGAAGGTTTTGAATTCTGCACCAAACATTCAACTGACGAACCCATTTTTCAAGCTTCTTTGCATTCACTTCACCATTATACATAGGAAGCTCAAATTTAATATCAAGTTTTAACAAGGGTTGTTTACAAATTCCTTTTGAGGTAGGTTGATGAGTATGAGTAAGGGTTGTAGTAGTGGAAGAGTATGAAGATGAAGGTGAAGATGGTGGTGAGGATGATGGTGAAGTAGATGGTGGCATATCACCATTTCTGTTACCTCCTCCTCCTCCTGGAGAACCCTCTCCTCTTGGAGGCCTGGAGATTTCACCTTGCAACCTTGTGTTCCTCTCTTCCTAGAGTACCTTCACCATCTTTTTCATATCAAAGAAAGCCTTCCTAAATGCCTTCTCATCCTCTGACATGTTATCATTTCCTCCATGAGACATGCTTATTGAAGCTTCTACTACAATTGGAGGTGAATCTTGTGGTGGAGATTGTGGCAATTGTGTCCTCCTTCTCCTTGCTCCAACTAGATAACCTGCACCCACAATCTTGCCTTATCCTCTCTTGAGCTTAAACCTTGTAAGCATTTAAACACTTGCAAAACAATTAAATCTTCCTTGCACAAGTAAACCTAGTGCATTGATACCAACTTGATATGAATGGGAATATTAGTGTTTGTTGTGCTAAGATCCAATTTAGAATTTAAAGAAAGTGCTTGAGGATGATGAGGTTAATTGCAAGTTTAACATGAGTTTTTATGTGAATTTCATGAGAAAATTAACATAAAAAAAACACCAAAAAATAGCATATAATAGACATGAACATCACCATAAAGAGAAACACAACATCACATGATGAAGGAGTTCACCCTGCTTGGGCTACGTCTCCTTGGTCCAACTTCCAATGGCTTGACCCTCTTCTATTATGCTAAAAAGTGTGATTACATGTGTTAACAATGCTAAAAAGCTTTGAAACCTATTCCATCAGCTCTAGAATGTGAAAAAATGCTTGTGTAGCATCTTTCTACCTCCAATTTGGCCAAAAACTGACTTAGTTATGACTTCCTCAAGTTCCTCCACTATTCGCTCCACATTTTCCCCAAAATCTGGCATCATCCTACAAATCCGCCTAGAATTCAGTTAACTGAGCGGCAATTTTTCCAAAAACTGAGTGAAATTGTCGGAGAGCTTAAATGCCCAATAATTCTTAAAAACCAGATTTCAAAACATATAGTTATATCATTAATATTTTTTTTATATGAAACCCACCGGACGGTTTGATAACTGCTGGCGGTTAAGTTGGAATTGTTACATGTGGTGGTGTTTGTTTGTGATTATGGTTAATGACCATTTGGGGGGGGGGGGCACATAGGGCTAGCCTACCTCCCATGGTCCTGCCTCCGGTGGTGACCAACACTGGGGTGAGAGCCTGACCCTCTGACCCCATTGTGCAATATATGTTACAACAAAATGAAACAGAAACATATATATAAAAAGGAACAAAGCGTAGTGCAGTGATAAAGGCTTATCCGTGGATTGGCGGAGCTCACGAGTTCGAACCTCAGTGCCTCTGCTTGGCCTCCCACATAAATTTTGGTTGCCCTTGGGCTCACACGTGGTGGCCCCTGGCTGGGCCACGTGGTAGCCTATGGTTGGCCACCAAGTCAACCAATCATAATTCACCACTTAAAACTAATAACAAAGTGCCACTTGGAACAATAGGATTCGACGGTAAAAAACATTGACCAAGTCAACCTGCACAGTCACCCTGCCACATAAGCATGCCTAGTCAGCTGTACGGACTACTGACTGGGTTGTCTTGCATTTTTTTTCTTCTTTGACAAAGTGGACAGAATGTGTTTATGGAGGCATATGGTGTAAGTTTCCGCGAAAAGAGTTGCGCTAGATTCAGAACGACGAGATCTACACGGTCGTTGATGTTCCACACAATTATGAGAACTTTAATTTTTTAGCATAATTTTGAGCACCTGATCAGTGGTGTACCCTGTAGCTTGAAACATAATATTAAAAAACAAATAAGAAAAAATATAACTGTGAAAATGTAATGTCCCCAATTCCTAATCTTCATGATTAATTGTAATTAACTATGTATATGTATTTTATGAAAATGTTGAATAGTTGACTAAGGCATGAGTTCCTATAAATACCATAATACCACGAGTAGGGAATAGTCAAGAGGGAAAGAAGTTGTTTAGTGTTCTTAAGGTTCCTAGCTACCTTTGCTAATTGTTTTTTAACCCAAATTAAAATTGTGATAAATTATCCTCCACTTTCCTTGTTGACTTAACAAACCTATAATTTAGTGCAGTAGGTGGAGAATCATCTTCCACTTTAATAAGAGGAATGTGATAATATCCCATTGCACTCCAAAAGCCTTATCCTTTCCTTGGGAAAATACACCTTAGGGAAAGTGTGCCCATGGAATTGAAGGGCGAGCTCCAACGATCATGGAGACGGTTAGAGGGAGAAGAGAAATAGCACAATGCATGAGTGTTGGGGAAGAAAACTGATGTGCTAGTTTTATGAGTAACATGCAAATATTACTATGTGAAAATTTCAACTTGAAATCCTACTACATTATCTGATGTTATTCCTTCTACTTATTATTCAGAAATAAGTTACTTGCATAAACATCTTTAGTAAATACCGAAATAAATTCAAATGTAGACTTCACCATACAATTACTGAGCAAAAAAATAAGGAAATACTAGCACAAGAATGACACAAATATTTTGGACAATTGTCCCCAAAAAAACCCAATGCGGGAAAACCAGTGCAACAGATGAGGGTTTCTATTATTCAACAGTAATTGTCTTGTACAATTTACAATCAGTAGTAATGAAGAGAGATTCTCTATGATAACACTAGAGAAATTTCTCTCAAAAATTATGATGAGAAATGACCCCGGAAGGACCCTCCTGGGCCTCCTCCATCACCACTACGCTGGCTCTACGTGGGCACTGCACAAAATTGCATCACCCCTCTGCGTTGTTCCCTTCCAGCCTTTGCTTTGTCCCTTCCTTGCACTACGTACCCTGCTCCTGCACCCCGAATTTATGTTGAACCCTCTCTGCCTCTCCTCCACCTACAACTCTTCCTCTGAATCAATTTTATCTTACCGAACTTCAGCCACTGAGAAAATTGATTTACTCAGGAAATTGAGTATCTGTGCATGTGTGTCTTCCAAATGACCCTCAAGTCTTCTTTTGTAATCTTCTCGTTGAGATATCAACGAATGATATTAAGTCTCTAATCAACGGGTAAGATCATAACTTGACTTGATCCATGTTTTCTATAATATTCACACTCTGGTTTATTAATGTCGTTTAATTATTTAATTTACTTAAGTTTAGACTCAGTGTCTCCATTAAAATAAATTAATTATTTTAATAAAACATGTTCCAAGTGGAATTTCCACAAATGATTTATGGGTTCTTTGGAATACATGTGTCTAAGCCTCTCAAAAAAAATTTAGACTTAGAGAACTTCTGATGCTACCAAAAATCAATAGTCTCTCTTAGTGAGGAAATTGCTCTAACAATATGTCTGTTGCATACTACTATGACCTTGAAGCATCCTTTGTGCTGCTTATATATGTCAATCTATCCATGAACCACTACGATGTTGCTTCTACTGTATTGCTTCCCATGAAACTACCACTGCCACTAATGCGTGCGTACTACAGCTCCCTCTCAAGTGTGATGTCATCATTTACTTAAATGGATTTTCAACCATCCACATCTTTTCCATGAAGTGAACACAAATTTTTCTCCCTAGGGCCTTGGTGAAAATAAATGCCATATGATCTCCCGTGGGAATGTATTGCAACTATATTTCTCCCCACTGAACACAGTATCTAATAAAATGACACATGATGTCGACGTTCTTCGACCGATCATGAAAATCAAGATTCTTAGAGAGATTTATGCAACTTTGATTATCACATAGAATATTGGTTGCCTCCATCTTCCTTCTGAATAAATTCACGAGCAATTTTCTAAGCCATATGGCCTCACACAAAGTTGTGTTGTCTACCATATATTATGCTTCAGTTGTGCTCAGTGCTGCATACTTCTACTTCTTATTGCACCAAGAGGTCATACCTGATCCAATTTTGAAGAAGTACCCTATGGTACTTTTCTGATTTACCAAACTTCCTGCCCAATCTACTTCTGTGAATTGACGCAGAATGATGTCATCGCCTTGGGTGTATTTTAATCCATATCTAACTATTCATCACACATATTAGAGAACGTGCTTAGCAGCTTCCTAGTGTTCTCTCTTTGGTTCCATCATGAACTCATTGAGGGAATTAACATCATAGAAAATGTCATGGCTCGTGTTGACCAGATACATGAGAGTGTAATGTTCCCAATTTTTAGCCTCAAGCTAAAAGGAACATTATAGTTAGCATATTTTTATTTTGTTAAATAAAATGGGTAAGGAGAAACCTTAACCCCTTTTGATGAAGAAATAACACTCCTTGTATGAAAGGAGGAATAATAAAGCAATTGGATTGAGCACCACATGGTGTGAACAGGATTAGATCAAGCTTGATCTAGTCATTTTGACCAAGTCAACTAAAACTGTCCAGATACATTGCACCTACTTGGACAACGCAGTTTTAGTGGAGGCTTCACTTGCTTGAGCTAGAAGCAAGTGTGAATGGGACCCATGGTGAGAAAGGTTCCTTTGCTTTATAAGGAGGAGATGGCAACCCATTTTCATTATGCATTGGCTTATTATTTTCATAGGGTCTGCAAAGACTTGCATCCTCGGGCTATTTAGCAGGGTTTGTAGTGTTCTTCACCCAAGGGTGTTCCCGGTCGGGAATCCCCACCTCATCCTCAAGGAAGGAGAGGGTTTGAGCTTCATTTCCTCATTCTGGCATTTGACCAAGCTTCTCTCTATAGCTACAGTGTTATTTCTGCAGCAGATTAATGTTGTGTTGTTGGGTGCAACAACATAGGAACACATAGAGTCATTCTTCGGCTTGTTTTCCAGTGGAGGGCTCAGCTATTCATTGGAGGATCAGTGAGGAGGAATCCCGGGCTTATTTTCATATCTTTTTCATCAGGCCAAACACTCACCATCTCTCACAGTGTAGTCAAGGGTAGAAACTACGTTATTTTCAGAGGCAGTAGCTGGGAGAGCCATTTGTGCTTAACAGGAGGAGTGTTTTTTAGTGAAAGAGATCAACCCTTTACTTGAGAACATTATCAGAGGAGGGCATGCGTATTTCAGATCTGCCATAGCCTCATTTTATATTTGATTCAGTTGCAGTGACAATTTACTTGTCACATTGTACATTTCCCAACATTTCTAGCAATCTCTCCTAGATTGGCTAGAAATCTTGTATTAGAGCCCATTCTTCTATTTTGGGGAATTTCTTGTATATTTCAGTCATATTTCATGTATGCACATATATAGCAGTAGATACACTCCTATAAAAAGCGTTGTCACTACTTTCCAGCATTTTATGTAGTGGTTGCAGCTCTTGTATTTCATGTGTTAATCTTTGGAGGATGATTCCCATTGCATGAGGGGTTTATTCCTCATGAAATTTATGTACAATGTTTCTGATATATTAATGTACATGATGGCTGTAATATATTTTACCTTATGTTGCATTCAGTTTTGCATAGTTTGATGATTATGTTCATGTATTGTTGTAAGCTCTCTATTTGAGCATTTTATGAGAGATCCACTTTGGGGAGATCTGTATAAGCCTTCTAGGTTTATTTATTTGAGCTCAAATTTCTGAAGAGAAGTGTTTTATGAGTTAAAAAGGGGATCTCAGCCCCATTTCTTCTTATTTTCACACTGCCTTCCTTATACAGCATCCTTGAGGACCAGTTTGCAGAAATTCCCGAAAAAGGAACATTACAGTGGTATCGGAGCATGATCTTTGGCTCAGCCTGTGGCTTCAAGAAAAAGTGATGAATCCATGAAGGATGAAGATTTCAAAATCTATAGACAGATTCTGCAAATGGCCAGGTAGCCTCTGGATCTCATCCTTTGTTAAAAGGTGACATATCCAGTAAATGCCCCTGCAGTCAATCTTTGGAATAGAATTTTGATATTCCTAAGAAGGGAACTTTACAGCTGTGCAACCAAGATAAAATGCCATTAGAAGGAGAAGCTCTTAATTTAGAAGAGGATATGTACAGAAAAATAGGAATGATGGAAGAGGAGGTTTCCCTTCTTCTTTTCTAGACCCTAGAGGGTATCATTGAAGACCTTGAGGAGAAAGAAAGGGAAAACTGGAGAGATTTTCTGAGAGGGTTTGTAGATGAAGAAAGCCCTAGATATTATTATGATGGGTGTGAGAATTCAGCCACACATGCAGATCTACAACGCAGTTCATTTCCCACTTGCACAGATGGAAGGATGGAGGAAGGAGATGAGGCCATTGGAGTAGCAGCGTTGCAACTCAAAGGTATGGCTCATGATAGTTGGTTTAAAAATTTTGTTTCATGTTGTCATGCAAATGTAAAAACATATGATGAGTTCAATAAGGGTTTGGTGAAGAAAATTGATGGGAATCCATGTGAATCATCAAGTATCATAACTTCAAACACTTTGCATGCAATGGGTGAAACCATAAAACCAACTCCATTCTTTACTTCCAAAGGGGATGAAAACACATATGATGACTTGCTAGAGGCAAGACCCCAATTGTATGAAGGGAACTCTTCCATTTGTGATAACATGGAGATCCCTCTTTTAGAAGAAGACCAAAATCCATGGTCTCTCATTAAAGGGGAGTCATACTCACATATGGGTGAAGAGAATGTGCATAGAAGGACCCACATCGCTGTATCATTGGAGGAAGATCCATCACCACATGGGGATGAGAAAGGAGTCATAGCCTCCATGGGGGGAGTCATTGTTTGTATACAAGAGATTCCAAGAGGTCCAACATGTGGGAACCAAAGCACAATTCCGAAGCCATTTGCATCAGCTATTGGGGATTGTGAGATGGAGGGAGAGGAGAAGGATCAACAACAAGGGTTGATACACCCTTATCCATTCCAGAAAATCTTTGCACATGGGAGAAAGACTGTACAACGCAGTGAAGAGAGGGACAAATCAGTCCTCTTATACATACAGTGCACTTCCGAGCTTGATGTCTCACTATATGGAGGCATTCCACCTGGGAGGCCACCTTATCTAGAGTTGATGATAGGCATCTTGTCAGTTGGTTCACCACTCTTGGATTCTGGAGAGGTGAAGACATTGGAGGAGTCTAAAATAGCACAGATAGTTTGGTATAGACCCAAGGAGGAGAGAGACACTCTCTTATTTTCATTATCACCCACTCTCACCAGTTATACTGTGTTGACCGAGTTTGCTGCAGGGATGGAGGATTGCATCTTCATGATGCAGGATGACTACTCCACATATTTGATGAGGAGGAGGATACTTCCTTTGAGGAAGGACTCTTTCACACATGGGAGTAGATGGAGGTTACTCATGCTTACATTGATCAGGATCGGGAGATTCCTTTTGGATGACACCTTCTCAAGGGAGGCTAGCTTCCCAGGATCACCATTATTATTTGAGCATGAGCAGTTGCATGATGGGCATGGAAACATTTTTGAGGATGAATTTGGCATGGGGGATTTCAAGGTAGCAGGAAGAAGCATGAGGGGAGCATCACATTTCAGATTACCAGTGCTGCCTAGGTGGAGGATTGATCCGGGTTGCAGGACTTAGCTCTTGGTGAAGTGCTCCCAGGATCTTGGTGCATGCATGATTCTTGATGACCAGGAGGGAGATGATAGATACATGGTGGATGATATGGTAATCTATTTTTATGGCAGAATCTTCTTGGCTAGAGTTTCTAGTCTCAAGGAGAAACTATTGCATGCAGCACATGAGGACTTCCTAGCTATGCACTTGGATGCATATCCTGCTTTGCTAGAGGAGTTAATTTGGGAGGGAATTTAGCATGATCTATATTAGCATATGGACAGATGCATAGCCTAGATTATTTTTGAGAGGTTGGCACAGCCATTTCCCTACTCATTTGAGGTGAGGGAGAGCGTACAGATGAGCCCTTTCAGCTCAAGGACCAGAGTACATGGTAAAGGAGGTATATGTTTTCATTTTGGTTTAACTTTATTTACATTATATGAGCATCTTGATGAGCTAAGGATGACTACATCTCCTTATGCTCCATATTATGATGTACTTGTGGCCCATTGCAGCAATGGGAGTGGCTATTTTTATGATGGTTTGTGGGGGAAGCCACATATTTCTTGGTGTGCACCATTGGCACCAATTTGTACTTTCATAGTTTCATCTTATGAGATGTTTGTGGCAGCAAAAAAGTGGCTGGAAAAGCACTTGTTGTTTTTATTTTTGATGCAGGAAAGATGTGCACTGCGTTTGTCCCATGAATGGAGCAGTGACCCACTCTCTAGTTGTCTTGTGACAACTTGTTTTCATTGCATGTTGCCCTTGTATTGCTGATGTTTATACATTCACAAGGAGCACTATTGTGAGAGTGTTGTATATTTTGGGACAGCCCATTGGGAGCATGATTCTCCCCATTGTATATGTTTTATATTGCAGGAGACACCATGGGAAAACCATGATTTCCACATTTCTACTTTTCTCTTCTTGTGGGAAAAACCACTTGGAGAACTTGAGGGGGAACTTCATGGCTGATTTTCTTGATGGGGAAGCTTGGGCCATTCTTGGAGGCCATACCATTTCAGCCCAAGGACAAAGGCAGCCGCATGTGTACCACAAATGGAGAGAGAAACACCATGGGAATTGTTAGCTCCCTGTAATCAGCAAGATTGGAAAAGTCCGAATGCAGGGAGAAACACTATTTCAACCACTTTGGGATTCTAGGATCTAGCCCTCCTGAATCCAGAGAGGGATCTCTCCAATAAGTGCAAAGATGGATTTATCTTCAAAGCTTTTGGGTAATTATATTAGGCTATTTATGAAGTCTGAGGGTTTTTGTTTGTTTTGGATGGCTGACCATGATTATTATTTGAGTGGAAAGTTCTAAATGGAAAAAGTTTCAAAGGTGTGAAGTTGCAAGAAATCAGAACAAGCTCTGGCTAAAAAAATATATGTAACGCTGGTTTTATTCCATTGGGCTATGGAGTCATAATAGGGTTTAAATGAAACAACAAGGGGCAAGAGTGGTCCATGGGGCAAGTCATCTATGTCTAAGGATCTCTTTAAAGTTGATTTTATGGAATGAAATGATACAACTAGAAGAGGAATTAAACAAATGAAGAACAAAGAGTAGCCCAAGATTTGGTAAGTACTTCTAAACTAGCCAACTTTTGACATACACTTAAGAAAAACATAAAAGTAATCTAAGATCTAGTAAGTACTTTGAAACTAGCCAGCTTTTGATGCACTTTCAATAGAAAACATTTTAAATACAAAAGGAAACTTTAAAAGCAACTGTTGGAGAAGAAACTAGAGGGCAGGGCTCACCATAAACCTCTCCTAGCTCTGCTTTACTTGGTAAAATTTCAAGAAAAACACATAAGATAACAAAGAATGGTATAACATCTGGTAAGTACTTTGAAACTAGCCAGCTTTCAACACATTCTTAGGGAAACTTTAAAATAGTCTTTTGGGATAGAACTAGGATAGGGCTCACCATAACTTCCTTAGTACATCTCTACTTAACATAAACTTAAAATAACATTCAAGAATAACAATTAGCCTAGACACTAGGATGAGGGAACGCTAGCATTCCTAACTGCTTGAAACTGAATTAAATCATTCCTAAACAACACAATTGGAAGAAAACATGTAGATAAATCTTATCAATCAGAGAAGGGTACTGCTAAACATTTAATCCTAACTCTATGCTTGTTGTTTTTTATCAAAGAAGATGGAAAAAGTGAAAACATAAATAAAATAACGATTTACAATAAGAATTAACATAACCGTTGACATAGACCAGGATCCCATAAATCAGCTTGTATTGATGCTTCAAACCAGTTACAGCTTTAAGTCCAATGTTTCAGTTCAGCAATCATCTTCACTTCTCAGACTAACTTATCTAATCACAAGCATAGCTTCAAGAGCCCGTGAACACTATTTACAAGTATAAGTTTCAAGCTCAAGTATATTTCAAAGTTCAGCAACCAACATTTTCTCATCTTCTATAGGAGTATTTATAGAAGAAATGAGGAGGTGGGATCTGATAAAAGATCTCATGGATTAATTAATACAGACTTTAATACTTCTTGGCCTTTGATGGGCACGATGGAAAAGTTTACAGATATTTTTCTGTATTAATTGTTTTACATTTAAGAGTGAAGCTCGGTGGGAGCTTTTGTTGACTTTAAGGCTCTATTTCATGGTATAATAACTCTGCTGATATTTTTGCATTAATTTCCTTTGGCAGAATTAACCATTCGGCTCTTCTGAGGAAAATATCTGATTTTCTGATCATAATTCGACCTCTTTTGAATGCTTTAAGGCTACAAGTGGCAATGGTAGCTGAGAGGAATCAATTAGCCTCTGATGTGGTGGTGGAAGCTCTTTCTGACTGATAAACTTTTGATTTATCTTTAATTGTGTTTTAATTTAGAGGATTAGGCTTTTGATTTTTTATCTTAGCCGTAATCCTCCAAAACTATGAAAACAGTCTTCAATCCTCTGCTTTACTGTGTTTTAGTCTTCAACACTGATACTCTTTGTTAATTTCCATTTTGTGTGTCTTGTTGATGTGCAGGTTCTGCAAAGGGTCATATGGCATCAATTCCCATGAAGCATTGATGAAACGTGAAGTTTGAACCCTCAGAAATGATCTTTTTGTATTTACAAAGGCGTGGGGGATCGTCATCCCTGGCCTTTAGTTTTCCTTTAATATGATGGAAAAATCATATAAAACCTGCAAAATACGAGAAACAATTAAGAAATCCTACATTGATGGGTAAGACTACTTAGGAGTCCGTGGGGAGAAGCGTGGCTGTTGGATGGCAACGTCCAACGGTGGAGATTTGTTAGCGGAGGTCAAAGGGAGAGCAAAGGGAGCTTTAAGTCAGAACCGTTAATCCATGACTGATTAAGGAGATCAAAGGTCGAGATCAATGGTGGACTAATAATGTGAAGGAGTCACATTATTTGGAAAATAGAAGGAAATACGAAGAAATGGGATTTAAAAATTTTGTTTGGAGGAATAATGGTAAAAATTAAAGTTGGGGGTTTGGGATGATCATGGGCCGTCGGATGAGACCGACCCACGAGATCAACGACGGAGATTTCTTGTTGAAATCCTTTGGTAGAGGCGGAGGGCGATGGTGAAAGGCCAGATTAAATCTGAGTCGTTGATTTGTAAACATCAACGGCGGAAGGTGCGCGCGATAATTCATAATAAAAATGGGGAAAGGTGGTTTTGGGAGGCAAAACCACGGGTTTCACGGTGCGGAAGGATGGGAAAATGGTTTTACGTTTTGGAACACGATATGCGTTATAGGCCAACACGTGGCCTTATAAAACAACTTATATCACGTAATTTTTGGAGATTAAACTTCGCGCTTAAAGTTACGCGATATGGAACGTCGACTATTAGATCTGAGGCCTCAGATCTGACGGTGGAGGAACGAGCGCGATATGGATATGATGCGCGGGCTATAGCAGGCAGGGTGGTTTTAATATGGGTCGTTAGATTAAAGATCAGATGGTGGAGATCAGATCTGGAGGGAAGGCAGGACCCACAGGAGGCAGGCCTGTCGGGTTAATATGAGCCGTCAGATGTAAAATATTTAACGGTCAGGATTGAATCTGGAGTTAAACAAAATAATATACAGGCGGAGAAAGGGTGAAGGAGGACCGTTGATCTGCAGAGATCAACGGTCGGGATTTGGCCTAAAACATTAAAACGTGGGGCGCATGAAATATAACCAGAGTCGGGAAACACAATCCAGACCATTCGATCTGGACACGTGGACGGCCCAGATTCAATCAGGGGCAAGTGATCGGCGGGGGGAAGAACTTAAATGGTGTCGATGCGATTGAGCGTTGGTCGTCGATCTATGGATCAGATCGACGGTGGGGAATGAATCGAAGGGGTTCAAATACGGAGGAAAGGTTAATGATCAGAGCAGATGAGGGTTGTCGGATCAAGGAAGGCAGGGAGTAAATCAACGGCTCACGATTGATCGGGAGATCGCCAATTGGGGAGAGGAAATAACATCCGCCCGATAAAAACTTTGCGATGCGATGTTACGCAGACTGTTTGATCGGTTTAAGATCAATGGTAGATATTGTCTCAAAATTCGCACCAGTGAAAACCCTTTAATACTTATGAGAACCCAAAATTTTATGAAAAGCAAAGGTTTTATGGTTGGGGCAAGATATATATATATATGATATGGCTTGGCGCCCGTCTGCGGGGCCTTTGATTACATAGAATACGATAGGACCAGGGCTTGATATGGAGAGGGTCAATTGCATCAAAACTTCGGAGAAAGGCTTTTCAATCTACCCACTGCATAAATCTCCGATGCGAGATTGCAGTGACCGTTCGATCTAAAAAATATCAACGGTCTTTTTCATTGATAACATGGAATGGCAGGTTTAGACTGAAACTTTAGAAAAAGTGGGTTTTTGACTTTACAAAGGGGAAAATGCATCGGAGATGGTTTATCACAATGTGTTAGCGCCCGATTTCGGGCCCAAGGGAAGACAGTAATATGATCGGGATTTTATAATCAAAGGGCCTAATCGCATCGGAAGCTTTTACCATACAAAATAACTTGCGCGCTCTGTTTTCTCCGATGCAATAAGCACTGAAAGGGCCTAGCGCTTAGTTCTAGCGCCAGGGAACATGCAGGGAAGTGGTTAGGACTTAGCCCAAAGGGGCTTAAACTTGTAATACAAAAAGTGTGTTTTTTATGAAATTTTCAAAGTTTTTTGATGGATTTGGGGGTTTCGGCAGAGTTTAAAAAGGAGTTTTAAACTCTGTAATGTGGATTTTATGAAGGGGAAATGGGAAAAATGGAAAAATAGAAGAATTTTATGAGGAAAAGAGAAGGAAAAATGAAGGTTAGTTTTGATGTGGAAGGAAGGGAAATAATGGTGTTTTGCAGCAGTCTTTTCTCTATAAAATTAGCAGAATCCCAGAGTTTGAAATGGAAACAGTAGTGAAGATTTAAGCAGAGGGCATGAAGTCTTCATGAGTCTTCAAGAGATAACATTTTTTTCAATAAAACGTGTTCCTTGAAGGCTCCAAAAAATTTTAGCCACCTTTTGATATAACAAATTTTATAGGTGGCTAACAGTGCCTCCACTTGGGGATGGTGCCTTCTTGAAGGCATCAAGAACTTCATACTTGCATTCTCTGGGAGGCTGATCAATGCCTTATCCTTTGGGCTGCCTTTTCTTTCTTGGATGATCTTCTTTTGTTCTGAAAACATGCAAGCAACCATGAAAAACAATGGATCTTCATCAACACAAGCTTTCTACCTACCCAATCCTACTGATCTAACATTTTTTCTTCTTTAGAGTGCACTTGGATTGGAAAAATATTTTTTCAACATTTCATTCTTTTGAAAGCATAAAACTAATCTAATTCTACTCCTTATTTCTCCATGAACTCCGATTAAACAGTTGAGTCCATATGCTTCTCTACCTAATCTACCATTCTGTTAGGATTAAACAGTCTAACATATTTTTATTCTCTAATTTCTAAAACAGAAATTTAAAAGCACACAAGTTAGGATTAAACAGTCTAACTTGATGTTGATCTATGGCATAAAAAACAAGTTTCACATAGATATTATTTTGCATAATTTTAAATCAAAATGGAAGACTTAAGATCTGAAAGTTCAAGCAATTCCTTCATCTTTTTACATCTATGTTTTTATTTCTGTTTGAGCCGTTCCTTGCTTGTCCTTTGGATCATATTTTGAGTTGATTAGAACCAGTTTCACCTATGTTTTGACTCAGAAATTAAAACAGAATGGAGTCATTCTTGTTTGGAAACTTAGGTTCAGATTTTGAGCTTGTTTGAACCTTTAATTTCTAGCCTAATCTACCTAGTGATAAGCCAAGATTAAACTGTTTGGAAAATCGAATTCACTAACCTATCAACAGTAAATTAAAAACTAATGAGCCATGATTAGGTTGTATGGCTAACTAGGAGTGTGTTTTTAGGAATGGCATTTAAGCTTGCACACTTTCAGAATTTATTTCTCTTTTTGGTATGGGGTTGTACCTTTATTGTTTTTACAATCCTGCCCTCTTTTCTTTCTTTTTCTATTTTTGTATTTTTTATTTTTCTTTGGAGACAAAAATCAACAACTATCTAATTTCTCAAAACTGATCTTTACTGACATTCCTATCTAACCTATTCTAACTTGGAGTATTTAAATTATCATATGATACAAAAGTGCTAATGCAGCCAGTTGAGAAATGTCATAAAGAAAAAGAAACTATGGCTGCTTGTTAGGGGTATCCATAGTACATGCTGAAGATTAATCTTCAAAGCCAAGACTATCACAAAGGGTGACAGATTTTAATACATTTGGCTCGTGTATAGGATCCATGCTTGATAATTTGAGCCAGTTGGGACTTCCACACATTCTTCTAAAGGATCAACAAAGAAAAGATGAAAATTCTTTTCTTTCTGGTCCTCCATGTTTGGTAGATTGTCTGCTTGCAAGACTTCAGATTTGAGGATTGTATCTTCAGAATGTTGCTTGGAAGTATCATCATTTTTAACCTGCACAATAGCAAACAGTGAAATATCTTCTTTCTCTAAATGCATGCTTGCTTCTAATATAAATTCAGGTTCTTTGGATGGCAGACTAATATCAGTGATAGGAGAAGTTTCTTCTTGAAAAGATGGTATATCCTCAGTAGGATAGTCTTCTATTTGTTTTTCTCCTTCAAAGTTTTTCCAGTATATTTTATTGTTTGGGACAACAGGTCTGAATTTTTCTTGAATTGTATATTGTTTGCTCTCCCAAGGTCTTAAACATGTACTAGCCACAAGGGCTAAAACACTAGCAAAACTATTTTGGTCTTTAGGAACAAGTATAAGTTGAAATTCTTTAAAAGTTTTCAATAAATCTATGGTATCATCCTTATAAGCTTTGAGTCTAGGATGTTTAACCATGCATTCATCTTTCACTTGCCTAATTACCAATTCTACACTTCCATGAACTGTTATCTTCTGGGCTCCTAATTTTTTCAATAAGTGTAGCCCTAAGAGGAGTGCCTCATATTCTGCTATGTCAATTCTGCATTGAAAGTTCAGTTTATACGAATAGGCTTCAGAATAATTGTTTCCTGTATTTTAAATCCATATTCCTACACCTGCATTAGTTTTAGTATATAACCCATCGAAATATATTCCAAATAGGACTAGTTTTAGTATTATCATTGATTTCCTTACTATCCTCTTTGTCTTGGGTGCCATTGGATTGTTCGATGGAATATGCACCATGTTCATGACTGTCTGGTTGAGATGATGGTTTGGAGGGTAGTTTCTTGCTTAGTATTTGATCAATTTGTTCTTCTGTCAAAGGAGAGATCTTTCTTTCAGCACAAACAGAAATAGAGCTACCCTGTTTCTTATGACCAACAAAAGAACTTTCTGCGTCTTTACAACAAATTTCTCTCCATGAATGAGCAAGAGTATTTGTTTTGCAATAAGTTTTAGAGACTGACTGTTTATTAATAGTCTGATCTATCTCTTCTTCTGTCAACGGGGAAAATTTTTCTATGTCCCTTTGAACAGAAGTACAATAGTTCTCTATCTCTTGTAAAAGCTGATTTTGAGGCTGGATATTTTCTTGAGCCTCTTCTAGGGGATCTGGACTTGTGCTTGCGGTGAAACTTTGAGGATTTCCTATTGTTTCCTCAAAGCACTGCTTACTATTATTATCTGAAATTTGATCATGAAGATCTCTTATCAGCATAATACAAGACATAGGAAGGAAATAAAAAATTTCTTGACAGCCTTCTTTATTGCTTTCTTTATAATTTTGCTCATCAATTTATATAAGGTGTTGATCATAATTCATAGCTTGGTCACTATATTGGTCTTGAGGTGATTGGGCTTGTGTTTGATTAGGGGAAATCATAGCTTTCCTTAGATCATCAATATTCATATTAGCCATCAACCTATCCATTCTCTTCCCAAGCATATGCATCATCTTTTCCATCATGATTTCTTGTTTATTTTCTTTATAATTTTGTTGATTATACATGTCTTGTCGGGGTAGAGTTTGCATTTCCTCATGTAAAAGCATATGATTTTCTGGATCACCAACGTTTAAATTAGCCATAAACCCATCCACCCTTCTTCCAATCATGTACATCAACTTTTCCATCATGATCATATGTTTGTCATCTGGGTCTATATCTAAATCCATGTTTGTAAACCAGAAAAAGAGGTCACTGTGTATGTTCAATCAGTTCAAGGTCTTCTACCAGTGGAGTCATTTGGTCTTTTGGGAGTTTCAGAGTGTGGAGTTGCCAGGTGGAACATTTGTAGCTCGTAAGGAGGTAAAATTTGTTATGGTTCCACCACCATATTTATTGAATACCAATCTAAAATATTTTTGGGTTTTCTGAGTTATTTTTCAGTCCTGTGGTTTCTAAGAGTGTCCTATATCTGTTTCAAAACTTAGCTACGGTTATGAGACAAAAACAGTCTACTCTTATGGTTAAGCTAGCTGATCCTTCAAGGTTAGATAAGCTCTCATGAGAATCCTAGGGTTTTCCTAGTTTGTCACTGATTCAAACAAGTTTTATCATGATTACCATTGGTTTGGTAGTGCTTTAAAGGGCTGATTTTTACTCACAAAGTTTGTATGAAGTTTCAAGGGAACCTAAGATGAAAATTCGACTCAGTCCCCAGCGGAGTCGCCAGAAATGTTAGTTGTTGGTGGCTACACTGGCTAATGTCAAATGCTCAAATATTCTTGTTCAAGGAGTAGTCTGAATTTTTTAAGGTATATGAAGATTTGAAAAATACTCAGAATCCCCAGTGGAGTCGCCAGAAATGTTAGCTCCCTGTAATCAACAAGATTGGAAAAGTCTGAATGCAGGGAGAAACACTATTTCAACCGCTTTGGGATTCTAGGATATAGCCCTCTTGAATCTGGAGAGGGATCTCTCCAAGTGCAAAGATGGATTTATCTTCAAAGCTTTTGGGTAATGATATTAGGCTAGTTATGAAGTCCGAGGGTTTTTTTTTTTTTGGATGGTTGAGCATGATTATTATTTGAGTGGAAAGTTCTAAATGGAAAAAGTTTCAAAGGTGTGAAGTTGCAAGAAATCAGAACAAGCTCTGGCTAAAAAGATAGATGTAACGCTGGTTTTAGTCCATTGGGCTATGGAGTCATAATAGGGTTTGATTGAAACAACAAGGGGCAAGAGTGGTCCATGGGGCAAGTCATATGTGTCTAAGGATCTCTTTAAAGTTGATTTTATGGAATGAAATGATACAAATAGAAGGGGAATTAAACAAATGAAGAACAAAGAGCAGCCCAAGATCTCGTAAGTACTTCAAAACTAGCCAGCTTTTGACATACACTTAATAAAAACATAAAAGTAATCTAAGATTTGGTAAGTACTTTGAAACTAGCCATCTTTTGATGCACTTCCAATAGAAAACATTTTAAACACAAAGGGAAACTTTAAAAGCAACTGTTGGAGAAGAAACTAGAGGGCAGGGCTCACCATAAACCTCTCCTAGCTCTGCTTTACATGGTAAAATTTCAAGACAAACACATAAGATAACAAAGAATGGTCTAAGATCTGGTAAGTACTTTGAAACTAGCTAGCTTTCAACACATTCTTAGGGAAACTTTCAGATAGTCTTTTGGGATAAAACTAGGACAGGGCTCACCATAACTTCCTTAGTTCATCTCTACTTAACATAAACTGAAAATAACATTCAAGAATAACAATTAGCCTAGACACTAGGACGAGGGAACACCAGCATTCCTAACTGATTGAAACTAAATTAAATCATTCCTAAACAACACAATTAGAAGAAAACATGTAGATAAATCTTATCAGTCAGAGAAGGGTACTGTTAAACAGTAAATCCTAACTCTATGCTTGCTGTTCTTTATCAGAGAAGATGGAAAAATTGAAAATAGAAATAAAATAACGATTTACAATAAGAAATAACATCACCGTTGACATAGACCAGGATCCCATAAATCAGCTTGTATTGATGCTTCAACCCAGTTACAGCTTTAAGTCCAATGTTTCAGTCCAGCAATCATCTTCACTTCTCAGACTAACTTATCTAATCACAAGCAAAGCTTCAAGAGCCCGTGAACACTATTTACAAGTAGAAGTTTCAAGCTCAAGTATATTTCAAAGTTCAGCAACCAACATTTTCTCATCTTCTACAGGAGTATTTATAGAACAAATGAGGAGGTGGGATCTGATAAAATATCTACTGGATTAATTAATACAGACTTTAATACTTCTCAGCCTTTGATGGGCTCGATGGAAAATTTTACAGATATTTGTCTGTATTAATTGTTTTACATTTAAGAGTGAAGCTCGGTGGGAGATTTTGTTGACTTTAAGGCTTTGTTTCATGGTATAATAACTCTGCTGATATTTTTTCATTAAGTTCCTTTGCCAAAATTAACCATTCGGTTGCGCTGAGGCAAATATCTGATTTTATGATCATAATTTGGCCTCTCTTGAATGCTTTAAGGATACAGGTGGCAATGGTAGCTGAGAGGAATCAATTAGCCTCTGATGTGGTGGTGGAAGCTCTTTCTAACTGATCAAATTTTGATTTATCTTTAATTGTGTTTTAATTCGGAGGATTAGGCTTTTGATTTTCGATCTTAGCCGTAATCGTCCAAAACTGTGAAAACAGTCTTCAATCCTCTGCTTTACTATGTTTTAGTCTTCAACACTGATACTCTTTGTTAATTTCCATTATGTGTGTCTTGTTGATGTGCAGGTTCTGCAAAGGGTCATATGGCATCAATGCCCATGAAGCATTGACGAAACATGAAGTTTGAACCCTCTGGAATGATCTTTCTATATGTACAAAGGCGTGGGGGATCGTCATCCCCGGCCTTTAGTTTTCCTTTAATATAATGGAAAAATCATATAAAACCTGCAAAATACGAGAAAAAATTAAGAAATCCTTCATTGATGGGTAAGACTGCTTAGGAGGCCGTGGGGAGAAGCGTGGTCGTTGGATGACATCGTCCAACGGTGGAGATCTGTTAGCGAAGGTCAAAGGGAGAGCAGAGGGAGCTTTAAGTCAGAACCGTTGATCCATGACTGATTAAGGAGATCAATGGTCGAGATCAGTGGTGGACTAATAATGTGAAGGAGTCACATTATTTGGAAAATAGAATGAAATGCAAAGAAATGGGGTTTAAAACCTTTGTTCAGAGGCAATATGGTAAAAATTAAAGTTGGGGGTTTGGGATGATCGTTGGTCGTCGGATGAGACCAACCCACGAGATCAACGGTGGAGATTTCTTGTTGAAATCCTTTGGTAGAGGCGGAGGGCGATGGTGAAAGGCTAGATTAAATCTGAGCCGTTGATCTGTAGAGATCAACGGCGGAAGGCACATGCGATAAAACATAATAAAAATGGGGAAAGGTGGTTTTGGGAGGCAAAACCATGGGTTTCACGCTACGGAAGGGTGGGAAAATGGTTTTACCTTTTGGAACATGATATGTGTCAGAGGCCGACACGTGGCCTTAGAAAACAACTTATATCGTGTAATTTTTGGAGATTAAACTTCACACTTAAAGTTACGCGATATGGAACGTCGACCGTTAGATCTGAGGCCTCAGATCTAATGTTGGAGGAATGAACGCGATATGGATATGATGCGCGGGCTATAGCAGGTAGGGTGGTTTTAATATGAACCGTTAGATTAAAGATCAGAAGGCAGAGATCAGATCTGGAGGGAAGGCAAGACCCACAGGAGGCAAGCCTGTCGGGTTAATATGAGCCATCAGATGTAAAAGATTTAACAGTCAAGATTGAATCTAGAGTTAAACAAAATAATATATATGCAGAGAAAGGGTGAAGGAGGACCGTTGATCTGCAGAGATCAATGGTCGGGATTTGGCCTAAAACATTAAAATGCGGGGTGCATGAAATATAACCAGAGTCGGGAAACAAAATCCGGACCGTCCTATCTGGACACGTGGACGGCCCAGATTCAATCGGGGGAAAGCGATCGGCGGGGGGGAGAACTTAAATGGCGCTGATGTGATTGAGTGTTGGCCGTCGATCTGTGGATCAGATCGATGGTGGGGAATAAATCGGAGGGGTTCAAAGGTGGAGGAAAGGTTAATGATTGGAGCAAATGAGGGCCGTCGGATCAAAGAAGGAAGGGAGTAAATCAACGGCTCACGATTGATTGGGAGATCGCCAATCGGGGAGAGGAAATAACATGCGCCCGATAAAAACTTTGCGATGCGATGTTGCACAGACCGTTTGATTGGTTTAAGATCAACGACAAATATTGTCTCAAAATTTGCACCGGCGAAAACCCTTTAATACTTATGAGAACCCAAAATTTTATGAAAAGCAAAGGTTTTATGGTTGGGGCGGGATATATATATGATATGGCTTGGTGCCCATCTGCGAGGCCTTTTATTACATGGAATGCGATAGGCCCGAGGCTTAATATGGAGAGGGTCAATCGCATCAGAACTTCGGAGCAAGGCTTTTCAGTCTACCCATTGCATAAATCTCTGATGCAAGATTGCAGTGATTGTTCGATCTAAAAAAGATCAACGGTCTTTTTCATTGATAACATGGAATGGCAGGTTTAGAACAAAACTTTAGAAAAAGTGGGTTTTTGACTTTACAAAGGGGAAAATGCATCGGAGAGGTTTAGCGCCCGATTGCAGGCCCAAGGGTTATATAAGACAATAATATGATCAGGAGTTTATAATCAGGGGCCTAATCGCATCGAAAGCTTTTACCATACAAAATAACTTGCACGCTCTGTTTTCTCCGATGCAATAAGTGCCAAAAGGGCCTAGCGCTTGGTTCTAGCACCAGGGCACATGCGGGGAAGTGGTTAGGACTTAGCCCAAAGGGGCTTAAACCTATAATAAAAAAAGTGTGTTTTTTATGAAATTTTCAGAGTTTTTTGATGGATTTGGGGGTTTCGGCAGAGTTTAAAAAGGAGTTTTAAACTCTGTAATGAGGATTTTATGAAGGGGAAATGAGAAAAATGGAAAAACAAAGGAATTTTATGAGGAAAAGAGAAGGAAAAATGACGGTTAGTTTTGATGTGGAAGGAAGGGAAAAAATGGTGTTTTGCAGCAGTCTTTTCTCTATAAAATTAGCAGAATCTCAGAGTTTGAAATGGAAACAACAGTGAAGATTTAAACAGAGGGCATGATGTCTTCATGAGTCTTCAAGAGATAACATTTTTTGCAATAAAACTTGCTCCTTGAAGGCTCAAAAAAATTTTAGCCACCTTTTGATATAACAAATTTTATAGGTGGCTAACAGGAATCAAAAGCCCAACTCTCCATTCAACCCCAACACATTGCATATACCAGGGGTTGATACTTTCATTTGGATGATAGCATGGATAAGAGGATCATCATTGGAGATATATTTTTCCATGCGTGTCATCACTCCTACCTTGAGGAGGCCATAGCACAACAAGGAGGTTTCCACCCACACCTTCTATCTTTCCATGATGTGCATCATTCTGGTTTGCATACTTGGGAGGAAGCATTGGAGGACAGATTTGTTGCAGGGTATCTTGAGCAGTGGTGGAGATTGTTGATGAGGAGGCCACAAGAGAAGAAGGGGGAGAAATTTTGTTCTCTCTATGCAGTTGCTTGAGGACAAGCAACATGTGGGAGGGGAGGACTGTAATGTTCCCAATTTTTAGCCTCAAGCTAAAAGGAACATTATAGTTAGCATATTTTTATTTTTTTAAATAAAATGGGTAAGGAGGCACCTTAACCCCTTTTTATGAAGAAATAATGCTCCTTGTGTGAAAGGAGGAATAATAAAGCATCTAGATTGAGCACCACATGGTGTGAACAGGATTAGATCAAGCTTGATCTAGTCATTTTGACCAAGTCAACTAAAACTGTCCAGATACATTGCACCTACTTGGACAACGCAGTTTTAGTGGAGGCTTCACTTGCTTGAGCTAGAAGCAAGTGTGAATGGGACCCATGGTGAGAAAGGTTCCTTTGCTTTATAAGGAGGAGATGGCAGCCCATTTTCATTATGCATTGGCTTATTATTTTCGTAGGGTCTGCAAAGACTTGCATCCCCGGGTTGTTTAGCAGGGTTTGTAGTGTTCTTCACCCAAGGGTGTTCCCAGTCGAGAATCCCCACCTCATCCTCAAGGAAGGAGAGGGTTTGAGCTTCATTTCCTCATTCCGGAATTTTTCCAAGCTTCTCTCTGCAGCTACAGCGCTATTTCTGCAGCAGATTAACCTTGTGTTGCTGGATGCAGCAACAAAGGAACACATAGAGTGAGTCTTAGGCTTGTTTTCTAGTGGAGGGATAAACTATTCATTGGAGGATCAGTGAGGAGGACTTCCAAGCTTATTTTTATATCTTTTTCATTATGCCAAACACTCACCATCTCTCACAGCGCAGACAAGGGCAGAAATTGTGTTATTTTCAGAGGCAGTGGCTGGGAGAGCCATTTGTTCTTAACAGGAGGAGTGTTTTTGAGTGAAAGGGATCAAACCTTCACTTGAGAACATTATCAGAGGAGGGAATGAGTATTTCAGATCTGCCATAGCCTCATTTTATATTTTATTCAGTTGCAATGACAATTTACTTGTCACATTATACATTTCCCGGCATTTCTAGCAATCTCTCCTAGATTGGCTAGAAATCTTGTATTAGAGCCCATTCTTCTATTTTGGGGCATTTATTGTATATTTCAGTCATATTTCATGGATGCACATCTATAGCAGCAGATACACTCCTATAAATAGCATTGTCACTGCTTTCCAACATTTTATGCAGTTGCTACAGCTCTTGTATTTCATGTGTTAATATTTGGAGGATGATTCCCATTGCATGAGGGGTTTATTCCTCATGAAATTTCTATACAATGTTGCTGATATATTAATGTACATGATGGCTGTAATATATTTCACCCTATGTTGCATTCATTTTTACAGAGTTTGATGATTATGTTCATGTAGTGCTGTAAGCTCTCTATTTGAGCATTTTCTGAGAGATCCACTTTGAGGAGATCTGTATAAGCCTTCTAGGCTTATTTCTTTGAGCTCAAATTATGGAAGAGAAGTTTTTTATGATTTAACAAGGGGATCTCAGCCCCCTTTCTACTTATTTTCACATTTCCTTCCTTATACAGTGTCCTTGAAAACCAGTTTGCAGAAATTCCTGAAAAAGGAACATTACAGATGCATAAATTTTCTTCCAATTGGTAATCATTGGAGTAGCCATGGGTTTACAGTCCTGCATTCAAAATATATTTAGAATTTATGTATCATATCTTCCTTTTCTAAGCAAGATTTCTCCCTTCTGCTGCCAAACTTCCAATCCCAAAAAATAGTGCATCAAGCCCAAATCCTTCATGTCGAATTATTCTGCCAAATTCTTCTTGCAATATTTGATGCACCTGGATGAGACTGCCAAAAATAATTCATCTACATACAATACCAAAATCAAAGGCTCATTCTCTACTGTGAGATAATAGAGATTGGGATCAACCTCACTCTTGAAAAATCCCATCTTTTGCAAGTAGCCATCAATTCAACCATACCATTCTCTAGGTGCATGTTTGATACCATACATGGATTTATTCAGCCTACATACATTATTTTTCTTCTCATGCATTTTGGATCCTTTCGGCTATTCGATGTAAACATCCTCTTCTATCACCCCATTCAATAACGTAGTCTTCACGTCCATCTGGTGAATCTCACATCCCATATAAGTTGCAAGGGATATAATGGATCTGATAAAGGTATATCTAGCTACAAGGGTGAAGGTTTCTTCATATTCTATCCCTTATTTCTGAGAATACCCATTAGCCATGAACCTAGCCTTGTACTTATCTAATCTACATCTACATTTTTTTCTGCAACATACTTAATATTGTAGATCCACTTGGAACCTACAAATGATCTATCCTGTGGTCTAGGTACGACTTCCCAGACATCATTGGTCATGATAGGGATGTACTCTGCTACCATAGCTTCCACCCAAACTTGATGCTAAATGGCTTTCTGAAATCTAGAGGGCTCGACAACCTGTGCTACCAATGCTTGGTATCTGTCAGGCTGTCTATGTTTCCTTTTGTCAGTTCTAAGAGCCCCAATGAACTCCTTTGCATCCCTTAGTATTTGTCATAATTCTATTTTAATTATACCACTGGTAGTGGGTGGCTCAATCATCTCTTCTTCCTACTGTCCCATTTGCTACGTGCTATCTAGATATTATTCTCTTGAAGAAATACTAGTACTGGTCACAATGCTAGATCTTGATTCTTATCCATCTGCTGGATATTCTCCTAGTTGCCACTGGATAAGAGGTGTAGAAATTATACAAACATTATGTATATCAATGAATTCAATTCTATCATGTGATCTACTAAATCAAGAAACAAAATCCTTCTACAAATCAATTATGGAAAATAGACCTGATCGCCAATCGGGAACAAGTAAAGAAAGAAGAAAATAAAACCACAACACAAATATTTTCCCGGGGAAATATTACTCCTCAAAACCCCTCTATGTTCTATTGTATATTCAGCCAAGGAATCATGAAATAATTACAATTCACTCTTCTCACAAGAGTCTCATGCACTCTGCTAATCGTCTCACACTGATCAAAACAAAATCGAGCCAACACTTAGACAATTCTCATCATGTCTTCAGCCTGTCTTGCTCACACAATTCATGTGGAATGTAATCCATATTCCTTAGGAATTTCAGCCTTCCTTAACTGCACAAGTTTCGTGGGAAATCCTGGGGTGTTTTAACTGCATCTGGGGAGTTTGCTAATAATACAACTGATAGTCAACTTCCCTTAACCTTTATCTCAATTAGGTCTCCACTAGAACTGACTTGCATGCAACTATTAATAGTAAATAATCAGTTGCATGGCAGATCACTGCATGTGAATTAAATATGATTTAATTCACTTGATCTCTCACTAGTGCAACAAACAGTTACAACTAGTTCAACTGAATTTAACTCAATAAATATAGTTAACTGATTTCTCATGCATTAAACTAATGCACTAACTGCAACTCGAACTCTAAAACACATAGAATCACTTTGCATGCCTCAACAACCACTCTCAACTCGAAATTCATGATCTAACCGATTTTATCACACTTAGTTAACTATTACAAGTGTTTATGAGATAAGATTACAATTTATTGTCCAATTCAATTAAGGGAAAATTAAATTAGACACTTTTCCAATTTATTTAATAAATTGGATTGCACACTAATGTATCGCTAGGACCCATCACTGTGTGACCTGTGGTCTCACACTAGTGTGTGTGATGTCATGATGTTTCTGGATGCCAATTTCACTATTTCTTGTTGCAAATTTCAACAAGAGGTTTATCCTTAGACATTTCTTTGGTAGGAATTTCACGGGATTAGGCTGAAGGCTCGATCCTCCATGAATTTCACATCCCTCCTTACTAAAAATTTCCTGTTACCCGAAATTTAGATTCAGTATGCCTTGAATGTCTCACCATATCCTACAAGATACCCTTTCTCAACAGTCTGATCTAGTTTTCTCTATTTTTCATCTGGAACATGGAAATATGCCACACTCCCAAAGATCCTGAGGTGGCTTAACTCCTGCTTTATCCCTGTGAAGACACTCTCAGGCGTTGTCTTACCCAATGCTCTGTGAGGGGTCTTGTTCTGGATATATACAACTGTGTTGCATGCTTCTACCCACATAAATCTAGGAAGATATTGGTCATACATAGTTTCCTTTTTTTCCCCAACAATAGTCTTGTTCTTCTGTTCTGCAACTCCATTCTGCTCCTGATTGTATGGAGCGGTCCATTCTCTTTTGATGCCTTCCCTTGCGCAGAAATTTATGAACTCCTTATCAGCATATTTGCCACTGTTATCTCAACGAAATACTTTGATTTTATTCCCAATCATTTTTTCTACCAGAGCTTTAAATTCTTTGAACCAGCCAAAGACCTCATCCTTGGTCTTTAGGAAGTAAATCCAAGTTTTCCTGGAATGATCATCTATGAAAGTAACAAAATATTCACTTCCAGCAAGAGATCTAGTGGACATTGGTCCACAAAGATCTTAGTGTATTAGTCCCAATACACTTATTTCCCTATTGTTGCACCTGGAATACGTTGCTTTAGCATATTTTCTTAGAACACACCCTTTGCATACGTCATCATGTTTGGTACTAAGAATTGGAACTCTCATAATTGTTTCTCTGAGCATTCTCAGAGATCCATGGTGTAGATGCCCCATTCGTTTGTGCCATATTTCATTCATATTTGACTCGCCACTTAGATTGTTACCTACTAGTTTCATTGGAGACTTGAGCTTCAACTTGTACAGTTTGTTGCTTCGAGTCCCAATCTGAGCCTTCTTTTCCATCTTGGATGTTTGAGATAGAATTTTCTTTCGATAAAGTATGCTTCGTGTCCCTTGTCCTATAATTGAGACACTGAAAGTAAATTAATTCCTGTACATGACATATGCAACACATTAGTGGCTCAGAGACTCTCTCCTTCTTCTTTCTAAAATGTTACAATCCCTTTTCCCACAAGGGTACACTTTGTCTCGTTTCCCATAGTAATTTGGAAGTCCATCCATTATTCTTGACAGATAGAGAATTGATATATTTCTCCAATCATATGAAAATGAAGCCTCGCTATTAGTATACCAATCATATGATGATGCAGTGCTAGATAAACATGCACATTCTTTTTCTAGCTCAAATGCCAAATCTAACAAAACTCGATCTTCCATCTTCTCCGTGCTTTTCCCTTCTATGAAAGTTTCTGCAGAAGGAATGCATAAATCCTTAGGGAGTGCAATTTTCTTCCAAGGCAGCACCACGAGTTCCCTTTGGCATAGACCCTCCTGCTTTCTTGCCTGACCTTGCTCTGATACCATGTGAAAATTTCAACTTGAGATCCTACTGCACTATCTGATGTTATTCCTTCTACTTATTATTCATAAATAAGTTATTTGCAGAAATCTCTTTAGTAAATATCGAAATAAATTCAAATGCATACTTCACCAGATAATTATTGAGAAAAACAATAAGGAAATACTAGCACAATAATGACATATATATTTTGGACAATTGTCCCCGGAAAAACCAAATGCGGGAAAATCCGTGCAACAAATGAGGGTTTTTATTATTCAACAATAATCTTCATGTACAATTTACAATCAGCGCTAATGAAGAGAAATGATCTATGATAACACTGGAGAAATTTCTCACAAAATTTTTGATGAGAAATGACCCTGGAAGGACCCTCCTAGGCCTCATGCATCACCATTTCACTAGCTTTGCATGGGCATTGCGCAGAACTGCATCACCCCTTTGCATTATTCCCTTCCATCCTATGCACTATCCCTTTCTTGCACTACGTCCCTTGCTCCTACACCCCAGATTGTTGTTGAACCCTCCTTGCCTCTCCTCCACGTAAAAATTTCCCTCTGAATCGATTTTCTCTTACCGAACTTCAGCGGATGAGAAAATCGATTTACTAGGGAAACTGAGTATCTGCATTGGTGTGTCTTCTAAATGACCCTCAAGTCTTATTTTATAATCTTCTCATTGATATATCAACAACCGATATTAGATCTCTAATCAATGGATAAGATCATAATTTGACTTGATCCATGTTTTCTAAAAGATTCACACTATGGTTTATTAATGCCTTTAATTATTTAATTTCCCTAAGTTTAGACTTAGGGTCTCCATTAAAATAATTAATTGTTTTAATAAAACATGTTCCGAGTGGAATTTCCATAAATGATTTATGGGTTCTTTGGAATATATGTGCTTAAGCCTCTCTAGAAATTTTGAGACTTAGATCACTTCTGATGCTACCAAAAATCAACATACTACATGGGTGAGAGCGTGCTTTTCACACAAGGAATAATGAATTGGGTGAGAAGACATGAGTTGAGTTGGTTGCTAGTTTTAACCAGTTGAAAATTTCTTGGTTGAACCCAAATTCATGTGGGAAATATTTTTGAGGAAGCTAGAATGTGGTACTACAAGTTGAGGCATAGCTAAGCATGCATGGAAGATCTTGAAGAGGAGTTGCTCAATGGATTATATGCAAGTTAAGAGAGCTTTGTTTTGTGCTATATTGAGCCAACAAAAGGGGTGCTTAGACATCATAGGAATTACTAGTAGCAATTGAAAATTTCCTAAAAAGGATATCCCTTGGAGATTTTTTCCAAAAAATGTTAATGGGTTTGATAAATTTACCCTTATGGTATCATATTTTGGATGGGGACTAGTGGCTAGATGTAGAAAAACATAGTGCATTTTTGCCTACAGTTGGGTGGAGAATCATTCACCTTGAGTCTATTTGCTTGGTATTTTTAACATTAGATAAATCCCCTTGATTCTGCATAATATGTAGTTTAGTGAACTTATCTCGAAAGAAATAATATGAATAAAAGGAATCAAGGTTGATTCTCAACTTAAAGATGCCAAAAGAAACCTCCAAGAGGTATATGGACCTTAGGGATACTTCACAAAAAATTGGAAAAGCTTTTAAGGAAAATTGGGTGTTTTGAGCGTATCCCACAAAATTTATTTTGATGTGGTATTAACCTGTATCACTCAAAAATGATCTCCATGTGACATGGTGTAGGACACAAGAGCTTAAGGGGAAACATGGAACAAAATTACGAGTTATTAAAATTAAGGAAAAATTTGGTGCCACGACATATCATGCCACAAAAATGTTTGGTTAGATACATTGCAAATGGGAATGTTTTTTGGCATGTGATACAAGACCCTCATCATGGTGAAATACTTTACAAAATGAGAGAAGTTTTTAGTTAATACGATACACCACACATATAAAGTATTTTGTGTGATCTGATAAATCTTGTGGAAGGATTATGTATTGCATTTGATCAAAAGATCAAAAGTTTCAATAATATGTCATAGAAGGTTTTTGGCTAATGCGATACACCACACATACAAAATAATTTGTGTGATATGATAAATCTTGTGGAAGGTTTATGCATTTCACTTTATTAAAAGATCAAAGGTTTCAATAATATGTCGTAAAAATTAAAAGTGTTGGGGATGCAAAAAAATGTTGCACTGATTAAAATATTTAAGGATCACAATAACAAATCATATGAAACGAAAATATTGACTAAAATGATAATATATTGCAAGAAATGGAATTATGTGTGGATGAAATAACATAATGCATGGATAAAAAGATTTAATGATGCAATGCATATGTCACATGGAAAAATATTCGAGAGAGAGAGAGAGAGGAAAATTTCTATTTGAGCTGTTAAGAGTTTTTTCCACCTCTTGTACCTTGGAGACACCTAGTAGGTAAGATATTATTAAGAGAAGTTTTTAGCTGATGCGATACACCACACAGATAAAGTATTTTGTGTGATGTGATAAATCTTGTGGAAGGTTTATGTATTGCATTTGATCAAAATATCAAAGGTTGCAATAATATGTCGTAGAAGGTTTTTTGCTGATACGATACACCACACATACAAAATAATTTGTGTGATATGATAAATCTTGTGGAAGGGTTATGCATTGAATTTTATCAAAATATCAATGGTTTCAATAATATGGCGTAAAAATTAAAGTGTTGGGGATGCAAAAAATGTTGCACTGATTAAAATATTTAAGGATCACAATAACAAATCATAAGAAATGAAAATATTGACTAAAATGATAATATATTGCAAGAAAAGGAATTATGGGTGGATGCAATAACATAATTTCAATAATATAATGCATGGATAAAAAGATTCAATGATGCAATGCATATGTCACATGGAAAAAGATGAGAGAGAGAGAGAGAGACTTGCGCTGTTAAGAGTTTTTTCCACCTCTTGTACCTTGGAGACACCTAGTAGGTAAGATATGATTAATGGTGTATTTTGACCATAAAATGCTTCAAAGGGAGTCATGTGTGTGGTGCCATAATAAATTGTATTATACCATCGTGCCATAATAAATTGTATTATACCATCGTTTAGTATGTGGTAGCCATTGAAGCCATTGACACTGTCTTTCAAATGTAAAACATCTTAAATAAGTTTCCAAGCATTTGTTGACAAATTCCATTTGACCATTAGTTTAGGGATGATAGGTTGTTGTAAGATGAAATTGGGTGCTTTGGAGTTAGAATTATTCTTTCCAAAATTTACCATTAAAAATAGGATCATGGTCAATGACAATTGATTTCTAAGTTACCGTGTAGTTTGAAGATATTGTCCATGAAATATTGGGCCATGGAAGTTTTAAAAGGATGTTGGATGGCACATAAATGGGAAGTTTCGGAAAGTATATCAACCACCACCATGATCAATGATTTATTACTATATTTGCGGAGGCCTGTAATAAAGTCTATAGAGATTTTTTTCCATACAACATGGGGGATAGGTAGAGGTTGCATTTTTTTTGGAGTGTTTATTGTTTCATCATTGTTTCATTAACAAACATCACATTCAACCACAAAATTTCAAATATCCTTTTTCGTGCCATCCCAGAAAAATAATCATTTGATTCTTTTAAGTGTTTTATGAAAGTTCGAATGGTTGGTTATTGAGGAAACATGGAGTTTCAAAATCACCATGTATTTAAGACTATAATATGGGAGAAAACATAGGTAGCCTTTATATAACGTTCCTAATTTTTTTAGGTGAAGTCGTGAAATGCCGCGAGAACCTCATTGAAGTTGATTGATAAGTGTGTAAGTATTGGAAGAGAACCACATTGAAATTGATTGATAAGTGTGGAAGTCTTGGAATCTTGGAAATATTCCTAGAAAAATGTTGTCAACCAATTTACTATCATTAAGGAGAGGGGAAAAGGGGCTTGTCCTCTTCATATTTTCTTGCAATCATAGTCAAACATTTTTTGACCCATTTCTATTTCTTTAGTGATGAAATTCGCTACTCTGAAAAATATTTGGGATTATAATGATCTATTTAATCTAGAAACATTGCCAAAGCAATTAAGGATTATAGATGTTAACAACATACAAAATGACCATTAATTTTTTTTCATAAGTGGAATTTTCCAAGTGTTGCTCTAAAATTTGTTTACTAGTAAAGGTTAAGGGGTGACCTTCTTGCATGAGAAGTTCACAAATTCCTATTTTGAGGCATCACATTCCAAGACAAATTTTAGTGAAATAAGGTAGGGCCAAGACTAGAGTGGTGTAGATAGCCTCTTTCAAAGCTTAAATGGAAATATTACTAGACTCAATCCAACTGAAAGCATTTTTATTATGGGGTTTCAATTTTTCCATAGTTGTCAACAAACTTTCTATAGTAGTTTGTAAAACCCAAGAAACCCCTTATTATTTTAAGGGTGTCAGGTCATGGACAATGCTTCATAGCTACAATTTTCTTGGGGTCTACTCATACACCATCCTTTCTCATGATATTGGCTAAGTATTCCACTTTTGGGGCCCCAAAAGCACATTTGGAACTTTTAAGAAAAAGTTGACGATGAGACAATAATTGTAAGACCTTATCCACATGAGTGAGGTGGGCCTGCCAGGATTCACTCTACATGGGGATGTAATCAAAGAATATTAGTACAAAATGGTGCAACAAATATTGAATAATGTGTTTTATAAGGCCTTGGAAAGCGGAAGGGGTGTTACATAGGCCAAAAGGTATGATCAATAACTCATAATTACCTTCATGAGTTTGAAAGCCAATATTATGGATATCATCCTCCTTGATACAAATTTGGTGATAACTAGAGCGAAGATAAAGTTTGGTTAAAAAATATCCCCCTATAAGTTCATCCAAAAGGTCTTTAATGGCATGAATAGAAAAAATATCCTTGGTGGTAATTTTATTGAGGGCATAAAATTAGGGCACATGCACCAAGTGCCTTATTTTTTTAGGGCCATGATTGTGGGAGAGGAATAATAGCTAGTACTCAAGAATATGTCACCAAAAACTAACAATTCTTGAACAATTTTATCAATTTCATTTTTTAGAGCAAGGGATGGTGACAAGGATGAACATTGAGGGGAAGGCTACTAGGAATAAGTGAACTAAAATGTTCACAGGGAATATGCAAAGGTGGTAGGGCTTGAGGGTCTTCAAAAACTAAGTGGCGGTGAGACAATATAAAATTTAGGTTAGGATGAATTGGTTGTGAAGAAGTCTCAAAAGCTTCATTAACATGGAATTGGGAAATAATATTAGAATGACCCTTTTCTAGGAATTTTTCCATATTGTTGGAAATACTAGGGGGGTGAATCATTATTTCTTTCAATTTTTATATTATGTCAGTTATGTTTTTTTATCACAAAATAAACCAGAACACAAAATATAGAACAAACATAATCTTATTGATAAAAAATAGTCAGGACTCCAATAATTTTTTTTACAACAATTTCAGACTCCAACATGTACAACAAAATCTTTGACTTTTTCAAGGCTCCAAATTTGAACAAATTCAAGCTCCAACTTGGTCAAAATTAGGACTCCAATCCTCTTAAAAAATCCAAGATCCAACTTGGTCAAAATGTGGAATCCAATCCTCTCAACAACTCCAAGCTCCAACTTGGTCAATTAAAAAAAAGTATAAGAAATAATTACTTCAAAAATTATCCAAAATGCCTTCAACAATGCTTCAAGGATGTATTCAACAATGCTTCAAGGATGTCTTCAAAAATTCTCTAGAAATAATCCAACACTTATTCAATCAACTCTTCAACAAATGCTTCAACAATTCTCCAACAATACTCCAACAATACTTCAATCAACGCTTCAAGGAGTGCTTCAATAATGCCTCAAAGATATCTTCAATAATTCTCCAAGGATGCTCCAATAATGATTCCAAGAGTGTTTTCAAATTTATCTTAAGAACCAAATCCAAACTCTACTATAACTTCAAAAAAGTTCTCAAAAATTTACTTTGGAAGTTTCAACAAGTATGCTCTTCAAGAGGCGAAATAAGTTATGCTCCTAAAGGTTGAAACCCAAAGTTTGCTATAAACTTTCCACATGTTAGACTGTAAAATATTGTCACAGGTCATAGACTTCAGGTGTCCAAATCTAAGGGCCAAAATTCTGTGCTACCTCAAAGCCCAGAATTGCAGGAGACTTTGGTCCATATGCCTTAGGGCCAAGGTCTTACCGTAGGGTCGAAATTTTAGAATACTATACTATGACAATAGGGGCCAAAATTTTCAGTCCTCTGGTGGATGAAGGTCTATTCAAGAGGTCTAAAAATAATAGTCTAAGATGATCCAAATATACCACAAAAACCACATAAATATTTTACCAAAAACCAATGAGAAATCCACGTCTAGCTCCCTTGATCAGCTTCTTAGTTCAAAATCTATGAACTTATTCTTCTTCTACCTCATAGTAAAATATCTTCTATGAATGCTTGGCTGAGTTGGATGAAAAAATGAGGAAGTTGCATAATGTATTTATAATAATTCATCATGTCTCTAAATAGACACATCTTTTGGAGAGGGGCTGACTTGAGGTCATGTAGGCCGACTTGAAGAGGGATAATGATATGATTTTTTGACTTGTAAATCTGAATTCTATCCAATGATGAGGAGTTAAAATTCAAGTAGATACGAGTAGGAAAGGGCTTGAAGTACTCTACAAGCCTATGTAATTGTCTTCTTGAGATAGTGTCTCATTTGACATCAATAACAAATATTCTTCCAACAATGATAGGAAGTGATAATTTTTGGTGAGCTTGATATAATGCCTCAGAAGGTATAACAATGTTCCTACTACTTGAAGCTCATGTATAATAATTTGAATTCCCTAGTGATAGGGCAGAGTGTCCTTAACCATTCCATTCCCAATGCAATGTAACAACTCCCCATTTCAATAGAAAACATAAGATATTTGAGAGTATAATCCCCAATTTGAAGGCAGAAATTTTCACAATGATCCTTGCATTTCATGGACCCTCAATCAGCAACCACAATATGGGAGACTCTATGGTCAATAAAATTATGTGTACTACCATTGTCAATGAGGATATTGAATTTTCAATGATTGATGTATGCAATTAATTTTAGAGTTTGAGGGACGTAATACCCCTTAAAGAATGGATAAATATTTGGACTCCACCTTTGTAACAAGCCCGGTTAAAAGATCCATGTAAAAAAATTAATAAAGGAAAAATGATAACCAAGGTCATGGGACACGTATTCCAAGATAAATGTTGAGAAAACATAATGATAGGGAACACTTGTGATTAATTAATGGCTATGGAAATCAGTAAAGTAAATGGTAAAGGAAAAGTGGAATTAATTGGCATTTTATTTATGGAAATTAGGAGAAAAGGAAGGTGAAAGGTCACAAAATTGCATGAGGAAAATTGAAGGAAAATAGAGAAAAATGAAGAAAATAGAGGCCTCAATGATAAAAATTATTATGAGGATAAGTTCACAACCTTTTTTTAGTTTTATCTTGGAGCTCTACTCTACTCTCTCTCTCTCTCTTTCTCTCTCTCTCTCTCATACTCTTGCACACTCCATTTTCTTCGTCCTTGTATTTGGAGAAGTACTCTCTAACTCCTGTCATGTGGAATGAAACTCCATTATCCATATACCCGACACCTTGTGAAGTCAAGATAGGAAGGAAATATATTAATGTGAACTCCTACTCCATCCTGCTAGAGAGCTCATCTACATTTTCTAAAGCTACTAATTATTCTTTACCTTCTTCTTTCTTTATGGGAAATTGTTAACATAATGGACAAATTCGTGACAACCATAGATCTTGACCTTTGATAGGTACTTTTTCTTCTTCTCCCATTTTGAACTTGTTCCCTTGCTAAAACCCTTCTTTTCCTTTCCTTTCCCAGCTAAGATAACGTTCTCATGCTCCCTCTCAACCTTTCATGACTTTCCACTGCTACTGGTACCAACATTAGAGAAATTTTGAGGTAAAAAATGGACCTCAAAACAAAAATGTACAACCAAAATCAACTTTATAAGAACCAATAGGATTCAATATGATGATGTCAACTATGGGGGATGATTCACCATTTTTGGCGTAAAAAACTAAAAGGACTAAAAAATATAAAATATAAAAAAACTACCTTTTCAACTCATATTTTCAACTTATCTCCCTACGGTTTTACTCAAATTTTGAGTGGGAGCACTCGTTGGATGTAAAATTTGATTCCTCATTCAAGGAGTAACCATGTTGCATACTTTCGATGGACCTTACTACATGAAAAATGAGAAATACATGAAAGACACGATTTAGGAAAAAATGAGAAATACTTCCTAAAAGCTTTATTTTGGCGTGTTTAAGTAGTAAATACTTAAACATGCCAAAATAAAGCATTTAGGAAGTATATGGACCTAAGGAAATTTTTTAAGACTGTTAGTATGAATATTAATTCCAAGCGTACGAAAAAATACCACTTTAACTGCGCATAACAAACAACCCTAACAACAAAGATGGTTGCTAATATCCTCAAATTTGTAGTTAGGTTATCAAGATAAATGCTGCAAAAATCTAGATGTATGCATTAGAAGACATTAAGTAGTAGAAAAAACAAGATTTGCTCCATGCATCCAATAGACAAGACAAGAATATGTTGAATGAACTTTGTATTAATGGCACCTGGGAGGAAAACACAAGAGGGTGTTCCCTGTTCTCCTCAATGGGATGGGTTCTTGTAAGTCCTCAGCACTTCAGATCTAAAATTTCTCTCTCTTGATGGTGTAGAAAACCCAGACAAAAATGGTAGTAAAATATGACTATGATGGTGGATCAATAGTCAGACCAAAAGTATAGATCTAGAGTGATCTTTAGGCAACAAAAGGTGATAAATGAATGGGAAAACCCTTCTATTTATAACAAAAAATTGAGTTAGTCTAGATATTGGTGCATAATCAAAATATTATTAACCAAATCAAGATCCAAATTTTATGGAATATTTTATTATATTTGTTGGAGGGAAAAGGAATTTGACTTGGGTCAAATCCTTTATTTGTAAATAATAAATAAATAAATGATTTTAAATTCTAAATCTTTCGAGAAATCATTTTAAGGATGTGGTTGAGTAATAATCAAATAAATAATGATTTATTTAATTATTTAAGGGTGATTTAGTCATATTTAACAAAGAATATTATTTAAATAAGGTTTAAATAATTATTCTTAGAAAATAATAAGATAAATAATGATTTATCTAATTAATTTCCTTGTTTTGGGTTAAATATAACCATGAATATTAATTAAATTGTTGTTTAACTAATTATTCCTTGAGGAAAATCAAACAAATGGATATTTATTTAATATTTCCTCATGGGGTTTCCTGTTTAGACCATAAACAACTTAATAAAGGTGGTTTACTAAGTTATTTTCATAGTGAAAGGAATTTTACTTAGGGTAAAATTGGTCTTACATGGTGTACTTGGGTCCATCTAATGATAATAGGTTAGATGACCAAAAAATGGTGTAACAGATTGCCCCCTAGCGTGTGAGCGTTAGGAGCTAATCGTATGACCAAAGTACATTGTAAGAATTCAATCACTAGACATCGAGGGGGAATTAAAAGAGAGAAAAGTATAAGGTAGACCAAAACGCTGAAAGAACTAGACCATGAGGAGGCGAGACTTAGAGGTGCGACAAGTCTCTTTGATGAGTAAATACCTATGCTATAGGCGGTGGGGGAGGCATACCTATGCCCGCCGAGGCAAAGTACAAACAATAAGGCATCCGGTAAACCACGGAACTGGCCAATATAGTACATGTTGGAATAAACATGAGCCAAATAAACAACACGATAATGAATCCCACATACATATTGCGCCTGGGATAACAGCCATGACTTGTACAATAATATCTGAGTACATGAGATATAAATGCAACCTAGATGCCCCTGAAAACAAGAAAGGGCTCTGAAAATATGACTGATATATGCAAACAAAAAGGCGATGCAAGCGGCTAAGGCCAACATCATCAAATGTATGGAGCTACATCAAAGGCTGTGATGAAGAGGTCATCCGGGTATGTGGGGGGCTACCTCTAGGGCCACCCCCTCATGAGGGCTGAGACATCTCACACACACCTAGGCATCACCGATATCAACTACTGCATCACTGGACCATCAAGTATACAGATCTAGATCATGCTGAAAGGAGCTGGAGTTGAGAAAAAATCAAGTCAAAGGGAAATAAGGTGTCCCTTTGACTGATTCGAGGCATCGAACAAGAGTGGAAGCTGGAACCAAGGTACATCGCCCTCTAGACCTTCTGGAATGAATGAGTTGATGTCGACAGAAGGAGGTCCGCCATAGGTGAGGCAATAAGGGATCCTCAACTAAGGAATGAGAGAAAATAGTAGAGCGACTGAAAAACTGACACCAAAGATGATGATGGAATGGGGGGTACTGAGTAGCGAACGAACGACTTCCGTTGTTAGAGCATAAAGGGCATGGATGACTTGGTAGCGACTAACACAATATCATGAGGGATAGGGGACAGTGGGACTGAAGGCCATAATGTGTGACACGAGAGAGGGACCAAGCATTGAAGGATGGATGACTATAATGGGATTCAAAGGGACTCGGGATAGACTCCATGAATGCAATGATGACTCAACTCGGATGCTCTATACAAGGGTAACTCGATGGTGCTTCCACACAGAATAGGTCCAATGGGGACCATGAAAACATGAGTACAAGATGGTAACTCACGACGAAAGTCAACACGAGCATGGATAAGTATGGGGGAAAAGTGGTGCTCCTCAGTACGAGTGTTGCAAGTGAAGAAATTCGATTTTGAGGCGGGGTGAAGTGACGCTTCTTGGAAAAAATGTGTCCTGGGGAAGTATCAAAACACTAAAAACTAGCAGATACCCATTTTAGGGCTCAGTGAGAGCTTTCCAATAGTATAGATAGTTTGGTAAATGGGGCTACATTTGGGTCGCAACGGGAGAAAGAAAAAATGGGGGTTTCTCTTTTAATAAGGCGTTTTCCCTCCAAATTCACTCATTTTCATGTGGAGCTGTGGTGAATGTAGAGAGGAGAGAAGGCCCTAAATATTGCGGTGATCGTAGTGGACAAACCGACCATTGGAATCGATATTCGTTAGTTGCAGTTAAGAGGCCTAACCCTACTCTTTATTTTCAGTGGATTAAAAGTTCAGATTAGGTACCCAGAGCTCATGAACAGGCCAGGTCGCACTTTTTGGAGTTTGTTTTGCAACCTGGGTAGCAGGTACTGGGCAAAAAAATGCGACCTGTCCCAGAAAATGACCTGAAAAGTGCGACCTGTTAGATAAAAGGGGGTTTCAGTGCTGTTTTTGGCTGAGATCTGGGATTTTTATGGTTGAAGGGCATAGGTGCCCCCAAGCATGTTGTGTTCATGCAAAAATGTATTTAGAAAAAGGGGAAGCTAAACACAGTTTAATGATGTGGTGCGCCATTTGTTTTTGTTATGGTTATGTAGTTTGAGAACGGGAACGGAGGATTACCAATCTCTTTTGGTACTAAATATATGAATCAAATGGACTTTAAGTTTCTAGATTGGCATACATGGTGTCACTATCCCAAAGAGCAGATTTGGAGATAATGAACTGGTGCTCTCCCAGAAAACTCACAGGTTGGTCAACAACAGTTTCGAAGGGATTGGGTTGTTTATGTAAGATGAAGGAATGATGAGGGGTATCATCCCTAGAGTGATCTGAAGTGACATGGAACTCTAGAGGTTCTTCTAAATGTGGAAGAATAATGGTACTAGAGTCGACATTACCAGATACACTAGGAGGGTTGTGGAGAATTTCGTCTCCCGGTCTTTCAAATATGGGTGCCCCCTTGCCCAAACATTGGGTGTCAATGTAATGGCCATAAGGTGTATTTGGTTCGAATGCATGGGTTCTATGTAAGGGGGAATAGATAAGTTCAAGGGTGGTGACCACTTCCATAATGTCGTCATCATAATAGAAGATGGGGTGACTGGTGGAAGAAAGACCACCTGACGCGGCGAAGCTACCTGACTCATCATCATGAGAAGAGAGGTTCACATGCACATCATCACAAGTGGTGACAGAAGAGTAAGTAGATAAAGGATCTACCGATGTTGAGCCCAGGGTGATTGCTGAAGGGAGGTCAAGAAAAACATTAGGGGAATTCTCCAAGGGGCCTTCCATCAAGGGTCTCATGGATGATGATAGGTAGAAAATGGTGGATGAAGGCTCCGTCACCTCGACATCAGGAGGGGGAATGTCAATGGGAGCATTCGTATCCTCTGGTTTTGCCGAAGAAAAACGCGCAAATAAGGGAGCGGTGGACTCATTGTGCTTGGCCTCGAATTGGCACAATGCTTCCAAAGAGGAGTGGTACTCTTCAAGGTAGGGACAGAGGTGAGTATAATGGCCATGGAAATCACACAAAGCACAAGGGTGATTTGTGTGCAAAGACTTGAGTTTTGGGACTGAATCGGGTATAGTGACATATACCTTTGGGATATCAGACTAAGGAAACGTCTCACTGACCATGGAATTAAGGTGAGGCAACTCCGGACAAGTATGGGTGGCGTGACTGACAACATCACACAAAGCACACTGGATCGTATGCTTTGGAGGTTGAGGAGGGGTAGGGTTTGTCGGGGCAACCTTATCCTTTGATGCCCTATTGCGAGCTTTGACCTTCTTACCCGAAGCGGTTGCAACAAGAGGTGGTTCCTGTTGAGGTGACTAAGGCACTGTTGTGGCAGGAGAAGTCATGGGGAGCAGTTGAACCGGGGTCAAAGCAAGATAAGGTTGGGGTTGACCAAGCAGGGTAGCGGCTGGAGGATTAAGGTACCAGACGGGAATCACAAGGATCAGGTTAGGAAGAGAGAGGGCGTCCATGACGAGTACCGTGTACACTCCTGGTCGGGGAGCTAGGAACGGTATCTAACTGGAGGGGTAATGACCAGGCGAGACTACTCCAAGATGGTTAAGGCCTGGAGGAACCGTTCCAGGAGGATAAAAAGGCTCATGAGTACCAGTTGAAGGTGAAGGGCCAGGAGGAGAAGGTATAGAAGGCTGATCAGAGGTCATCATGAGAATCTGGTAATCGGAGGTACCATATGGAAGAGGTTGAGTGGCCACCTGACCTTCAGGTGGTTGGGTAGCCACAAATCCTTGCTGAGGGAAAGGATTAGTAAGCACAGCCAGTTGAATAGGTGCAGGACTGGGAGGAATGGAAGGGACGGCTTGATGTCCTCTTAATGTTGCTTGAGACTCCCATAGCTGCCACATCTATGGAAAAAGAGGACAATCATGCGTATAATTACCATAAACACCACAACAAGAATAGGGCTTGTTTGTACGAACATGCTTGTCCTGCTTGGGCTGAGTGCCCTGTTGCTGGTTTGTAGTGTTAGGAGCATTACCTTGATTAGGTCTAAGATTACCAGGGGCGGCTTGATTTTGAGTGCCTTTCCTCTTCTTTTTTGAGGGAGGAGGATTATTCGTGCCCTGCTGTGTGTACACTTTCCCCTAAGGGGGCGGTGGTTGCTGTTGCGAGGGTTGAGAAGGCAAGGGAGGAGGAGGTGCTAATGTTGGAGGAGCTGGAGCACTAGGTTGTGGATACGGATAATAAGGAGGTTGGGTAACAGTGTGGTAAACAAGAGGTTGGGAAAAAAGAGGAGGCATTCCGTATCCTGGATACGTGCCACTGGGAGGGGGAAAAGTGCAAGAGGTGTTGGCCCCCCTTAAGGAAAACCATAGCCCATGGGAGGTTGAGCATACGGATTAAAGAGAGCTCCAACGATACCGTCGGAATCATGAGATTCCCCCGGTGCATTGGCACCACCGATTCTGGGAAGATCAGGTAGAACGATTTAAATATAACCCGACTGAGCGTAGATCAGGTCATACTTTAACGCAATTTGGAGAGCGGCTTCTTCGATTTGAGGAAAGTGCGATGCGACATCTTTCCTGATAGGCGGCAAGAGAGATCTAAGGAACCAGTCCATGTAGACACGGTCTTTGAAGGTAGGGGTTCGACATAGGCTCTTTCTTCTCTGCCATTCCTGGACATGGTCAGATAGGTGGGTCGCAGACGATTGACGGAAAGAATTCAAGAGTTCGGTACTAGTGTCGTAACGAAGGGGAAGCTGGAAATAAGACAAAAAAGTCCGGGCAAGAGTTGCAAAGGTGGTATGAGAGGAAGGGACCTAATCAACATACCACTTAGAAGCTTCACCTATAATCGTTCGTTGGAACAACCGAAGATGGACAAAGTCATCGGTAATGGAGTTAGACGAACACCACATGTGGAAAGATTGAACATGATTTGAAGGATCTTCTCCAGCAAGGCCTTCAAACTTTGGGATGTCTGAAGGGAGCTTTGTTGGCATAGCAGGCCAACTAGCATCATGGTGTATAGCGTCGTTTATCAACTGGTCAAAATTGGGGAGGCTGAGGCCTGCCATGAAGGGTAGAAAGGGCGTAGCTGGGGTAGTATCTATTGCGGTCCCACTAGTGGTATTCCTGGCAGGAGGGTCGGGGCTACCACCAGCATTAGATCCTGCACCAGACATAGTGAAGTTGTCAAGGGGAGAACCGAAGGCAGAACGAGAAGGAGAACCTAAAGGACCAGAAGAAGAGTCGATGTGCCGACTCGGTGGAGGACTAACTCGAATCCTATGTGGAGGAGTAAGTCTTCCTATCAGAAACTGAGGATGAAGGCCAATAAGTCTCCGGGATAAATGCCTTGGTGGCACAATGATGACGACACAAGCACGACACAAAGGAAAAAGAGACCGACAAGGGCATGGAGGTGCAGGATCAACTAATTACAATGTCGAAACAAGGACAGAGAGGTGCAGGATCAATTGATTTCAATGTTTTAGAGTCTTTGCTTGGCAGTGTTTACCAAGCCCTTTTTCGCTTAGGGTGTGTGTGTAAAAGTGTGTAAATTTTAGTTTTTAAACCCAGACGTTTGTAGAGAAAAACAAAATGTGTTGTATAGCTGTAAATAAACCTGCAAGTGATAGTATATAGTCCTGTAAAAACAGAAAATAAACAGCTAATAATGCAATAATCTAAACCCAAGGAGGTGGATCTCTAACAGCTAGTCTACAGGTGAGTAAAAAACTAATCAAAACACACTAAAATAACCAATAGATCTAAGGTCGGGAGGGACAGGGATCCAAAGGTCAAAGTCTACTAGAAAGTGGTGCAGAAAACAACAACAAATCAGAGGAAAAATTGATGTAAAAAGAGGTGGCGAAAGGCTATCTCCTAGAGGGAAATAGAGTGAATCCTAGAGGAAAACCCAAACAAAGCTAAATGAGGTGATTTGGATGGATAACAAGCCGATCTGAAGCAGATATGAAGGTGAGGTATTAGATCTAAAAAAAAAAAAAACCCTGAAGACTCTAAAATTTCAGACAACCTGCAATAGTAAAAACTCTTCCACAAAAAATGGAGGGTACTGAAGCCCTAAGGGGCTAGGTTACCACTTATTGAGAAAAAAAGAACAAGTACAGGTCCAAAATGAGTAGAGACGGAGGTCAGACAACCCTGAACAGAGGCTCAGACAAACCCAGAAAACTTTCAGAAAAATCTCTGCAAAAAGTCTAGGTCGCAGTTTCTGACCTGTTTTTAGTAGAGGTCACAGTTTTTGGGCTGAAAGGTGCGTCCTGAGGGTCCAGGTCGCAGTTTTTGGGCCAAAAAGTGTGACCTTCACTTCTAGCACTCTCGGCAGCAAATTTCAGAAAAAGTTGTCATCTCAGCTGCGGCTGATGTCTGTCACCTGCGCAATAGGTCTGAAAACACACGAAAGTCAGAATTTTTATTGTTTTAGGGTTTTATAGGTTAAAAAAACATGAAGAAAAGCAAAAACAAGGGGCTGAAGAGAAATCCTAGGGTTTGAAGCATCTGGATATGCAAGGATCAGAAAAACGATAACGGTCGTAATCGTAAACCCGTGTGGAGTCGCCAGTTGTTAGTATGAATCTTAATTCCAAGCATACGAAAAAATACCACTTTAGCTGCACATAACAAACAACCCTAATAGCAAAGATGGCTACCAATATCCTCAGATCTGCAGTTAGGTGATCAAGATCAATGCTGCAAAAATCTAGATCTATGCATTAGAAGACATTAAGCAGTAGAAAAAAACAAGATTTACTCCATGCATCCAATAGACAAGACAAGAATATGTTGAATGAATTTTGTATTAATGTCACCTGGGAGGAAAACACAAGAGGATGTTCCATGTTCTCCTCAATGGGATGGGTTCTTGTAAGTCCTCAGCACTTCAGATCTAAAATTCCTCTCTCTTGATGGTGTAGAAAACCCAGACAAAAATGGTAGTAAAATATGACTATGATGGTGGATCAATAGTTAGACCAAAAGTATAGATCCAGAGTGATCTTTAGGCAACAAAAGGTGATAAATGAATGGGAAAACCCTTCTAGTTATAACAAAATATTGAGTTAGTCTAGATATTGGTGCATAATTAAAATATTATTAACCAATATTGTAAATAATAAATAAATAAATGATTTATTTATCATTTTAAGGATGTGGTTGAGTAATAATCAAATAAATGATGATTTATTTAATTATTTAAGGGTGATTTAGTCATATTTAACAAATAATATTATTTAAATAAGGTTTAAATAATTATTCTTAGAAAATAATAAGATAAATAATGATTTATCTAATTAATTTCCTTGTTTTGGGTTAAATATAACCAGGAATATTAATTAAACTGTTGTTTAACTAATTATTCCTTGAGGAAAATCAAACAAATGGATATTTATTTAATATTTCCTCATGGGGTTTCCTGTTTAGACCATAAACAACTTAATAAAGGTGGTTTACTAAGTTATTTTCACAGTGAAAGCAATTTTACTTAGGGTAAAATTGGTCTTACATGGTGTACTTGAGTCCATCTAATGATAATAGGTTAGATGACCAAAAAATGGTGTAACAAAGACAAATAGGGAATTTTTAGTGTATGGCATGAAAATAATTTTCATTCAATATATCTTGTATCACATGAAAATAATATCAATGTTATGAGATGGAGGACACAATATCTTAAGGGAACATGTGACACAAAAATTACAAGTCATTAGATTTAAGTAAAAATTTAACATTGCAACATATCACACTACAAAAATGTTTTGCGTGAAAATCACAAATGAGAAAACTTTCTTGTGTGAAATACAGACCCTACATATAGTGAAAGGCTTGTCATGAGGAAAACAAAAATTGGTTAATGCAATACAACACACATGAAGAATACTTTGTGCAATGTGATAAACTCCATGGAAGGGTTACATATCACATTTGACAAAATAATCAAAGATTGTAATGCATGTATCACAAGAATGAAAAGTGTTAGGGATGCAAAACATATCGCATCCCTTAAAAGATTCAAGAATCACAATGTCATATCGCAAGCGAAGGAAATATTGACCAAAGCGATAACACATTGCAAGAAAAAAAAAAGAAATGGGTTGTGTTGGAAACCTTGAGCACTACTGAGAGGGGGGGGAATCAATAGTGTGTCTTATTATAAATTTTCACCAATTTAAAACTCTCTACAAAATCATGCATATATTAACCAACATCATAAATGAATTATCTCATAAACATGTGCTCCATATGAGCATAAACCAAAAACCATAAGAAACAACATAAACAATAAACAACGCACAACATCAACCACACATGAGAACATAAGATATTTGGTGGAAACCCTTCCGAAAGAAAAAACCACCCTTGTTTCTATTGCACTACTCTAAATCTCTATTATGTCAAGCAATGGTATTTTACATAGATTTGTTGACTCCCATCGGCTAGGAGACTCGACCTCATATACAATCAGTTGACCTCCATCAACTAGGAGACTCGATTCTACTGATTAGCTCGAAATAATTTATTCTCACATGGATCTAAAAACAACCATCCGTTGAAAGCCACCACGATCAACGATCCTTGCTCCACTCTCATTAGAATATCCAACTTCGATTGGATGGGGAAACTATTCCTTTCGCCAGTGCTACAGAATCACTGCTCCACTCTCATGAAGTCACTACTCCTTTACTCTATGCGGACCTCATTTCATATATTTTCACACAAGATCCAAGACACTCTACTTAAATCTGATTCGACTCTAGAATCATAATCTCAAGAACAAGACACCATCAACAAAATAATCAAAACACCACCAAAAACATGATCTCAACTCCAGCAAGATAGTGGCTCAAATATATGCATCTACTCCACAATAGTATGACCAACCAGTAGCATAAATTAAACTCCAATCCTCCAAAAAAAATTATACTACAACCTCAAATCTGATCTGAACACTTATGCACTACTTCAAAAATCTACTCCATTCACTGCCATTTGCACTCATACACTAAATCAAAACTTCTCACAACTTGGTCGGAAGCATTCCTCCTATATTCAATCTTGTTTCACTCACACTATCATAGAACCAACCATCACCCAAATCCAAAATAAATTAAATAAAACATACATGGAAAAATTCACTTTTGGATTGGGATCAAGAGTGCACAAAGTTTAAAAAAGCCAACCATTTTCTCCACTACTTGTGCACTTAAGGTGTTCACACCCACTAGAGAACTTTCTTAACCAATTTCAACCTTTTTTAATTAGTATAGAAGCTTTTATGGATATATATTTCGAAATTCACCCAATGAGCGCGATGAATGCAGAGTAAATTTTGTTTTAAGCCTCAACCACATCCACAAAACTACTAGATTTATGTTGCAACCGCATGCACAAGCCTAGCAGAATTTGGTTGGAGCCTTCCAACCACACGCATAATATTATCTCCCAACAGTCAGGGCAGATTATATGGAAAAACACAAAATCCTCTACTCATAACCTCTTCAACCTGAATGGTCACCTTATCCAACTCTTGTACATGTCTCCAAACCTATGCTAAACTCATTAACACCTCTACAAATGGATCAAACATGTCTTCCAAGAGCTACTGCCAAGTTGACCTAAAGGCCAACAATCAAGGGTTGGCATGGCTACCAACAATTCCTTTAATCTCCTCTAGCACCTGCAAAAGTTACAACACATCTATAACACATTAAATCACATCTCCATCATCATCATCAAATCATCACACTACTACAACAAGTCATCCTTTCATTCCTACACTAGGTAGGCATCCCACACTAGGTCATGAACATTAACATAACCATCACTAGCACATGAGTAATCATCAAAACAAATCACTACAATCCTACATCAAGGTTGAAATCAATGTTAACACAACCAACTCAACCAACTGCAACCATATGCTACAAGGATGACATAAATACATCAACTAGACTACATAGGGTTGACTTCAATGCCAACATTAGCTAGCTGCAAAAATAAACCACTTCCAACATCAACTAGCTGGAACCATGAACACGATAATGTCAACAAATTGATGCAACAACATGATACATGGATAAAACTAGCATACCCTCAAAGTAGGGGAAGGAACACCAAAGAGGAAGGGGTTAAATTTTGATTATATGTAATGTATTGAATGTAAAATTAACAATTCATTTAAAACAAGTGTTGCAAGGCAACTTAGTCCCTTCCACTCAAGTTAGAAATTATCCTCTAGAAAAAATTACATAAAACATTATCTTGCATTAGGAAATGATAAATTAAGGAAGGTTAATAGAAAAATAAATTCCTAGAATATAATAGTTTGTGATTATCATATTCACCTGAAAGTCCTAAATCAAAGACAACATGTTGGACTATATGAGATAGAAGAATCAATCTAACAAGTGCATCACTATTTACTACATAATATTGCGATTCTTGCCATTTATTCAACTTTTATTTTTTGTATATTGCATGATATTATGATTAAGATGAACATTTCTGAATTCCTTTTACGTATCATAAACACACCATAATAATTTACACATAATAATTCTTTAAATCATAATATCCATACCATAATCCTAACCCACTCCCTAAACTCATTAACATTTACTTGGGGAACTTTCCATTAAAAACATTTACAATACAAATTACAATATTAGGTACATATTACAATTTTACTAACGTAGATTATTAGAATTCAACAAATTAACACAACAAAAGTGTGAGAAACATCTATAATGTTTCTTTGCAATATTATGCAATATGAAACTCATTTAAATAATAATAATAATAAAATATTTATAACAAAATTATCTTTCTATAAATAATAATAACAAAAATATATTATAATTAATTAAAATTATCATTTTTATTATTATTTTAAATTAATAATTAAAATATAAAATTATTATTACAATCGATCACATAATATTACTATCCCAAAAACTAACTCAAATATTGAGTAAAACTAACAAAAATTTATAATTTAAATAATTATTATTACTCTTTAAAATTTTAAAAATATATCAAATAGGATCATTTATAAATTATATTAATTAAAAGTAACAAAAATTTATAATTTAAATCATCATTAATACTTATTAAAATTTAAAAACAAATGACTCTCCTTAATAAATATAGATGTATAAATAAATATGGAGTATTGTTGAATAAATCAAATATGATAACTTACTAATTATATCAAATAAAAGTCACAAAAATTAATAATTTAAATCATCATTACTACTCATTAAAATTTAAAAACAAATGACTCTCCTTAGTAAATATAAATGTATAAATAAATATGGAGTATTGGTTGATTGTTGTAAATCTCTCCCAAAGTAAATTGACTCTTCTTTATGTCAATAAAGAAAAATGTGAATACTAATAATAAATCAAATATGATAACTTAAAAATTATATAAAGTAAAACTAACAAGAAAAATGTGAACATTAATAATAAATTAAATAAGATAACTTACAAATTATATAAAGTAAAACTAACAAGAATTTACAATTTAAATCATCATTATTGTTCATTAAAAGTAAAAAATAAATGACTTCCTCTTAATAAATACAGATCTATAAATAGATAAATATAGAGCTCTTTTTTTTCTGGGAATAACAAATTATATTGTGTAAAATTAACAAGAATTTATAATTTAAATCATTATTAATATTTATTAAAATTAAAAATAAATTATTATTTTTAATTTATACAAATGCACAAATAAATAAATATTAGGGCATGGAGTATGTATTAAAATTACTTATGTTTGGCTAAGAGTTGGTCTTTAAAATTACTTATGCTTGGCTAAGAGTTGGTCTTCCTCGGACGTAAAGAAACATGTTAACTACTCAAGACCCAAACATATCTGGTAGGAGAGAAAGCTTGCCCCCTTATTACAGGTGATGTAGCTTTTCTTGAATAATAGTGATGAATCAACCTACTTTTATAGATAACAACCTGCTTTTATAAATAACAACCAATAATAATTTTCCTCATTATTAGTTTGACAACTGAATTATGATAAATTTTCCTACTATTTAAAAATAAAAAAATAACTAAAAATAAAATTATAATTGATTATTGTAAAACTATCCCAATATAAATTGTCCTTTATAACCATAACAAAAAAACATATTTTCTAGCACATTATCCCCATAAACCTCTATCCTTTTAATACATTGTTTGGAAGCCATAGCTCCAAAATGACAGCTTCGTTGGTCTAAACAATAAAAAAAAATGTTTTTTTTTATTTAAACACTTATTAACTTCCATTAATCTTGCCTAGTAGGTGTGACATGGCCAACCCATTATCCCAAATTTAACTAGTGTAGTCTTGAAATTAAGCACAAGTGATTACGTTGGCTTTGGAATGGTTGCACATTGTGAAAGGAATGAGGCATAGGCTTCTAACCCTTGAGGGAGATTCAATATCTTAATTGTGTTTGAAAAGTCTTGGACATAAGCGAACAAGTCTCTGAATTAATATCACATAGATAAATTAGGTGAAGCAGCTGATCGATGGACTTGTAATAGGAAATTTGTTGGGTGCTTTTGTTTTTGGTGTTTGGTTGTTACTGAGCCTTTTCTTGCCATAGGAATTGGAGAAAAATAGATGTAAACATCAAATGGGAACGTTCTAAGATATCTTATTATACGTGTTGTGAAACAGGTATGATGCATCATGTTTATCCTTTTTTTTTTAATAATTTTATCATAGTTAAACTTTGATATTTTTTATTTTTTATTGTTTATTTATTTTAATTATTTTATTTAGATCTTATTGGCTGATAATTTTACTTCTTATTGTCGTGGTTCTACGACGGTGTATTAATAATGCAAATCATTGGTTGTGTAATCGATTGCAAACGTGGAGGCAATTAAAACTGTAGCACTTACTGTCAATTGTGTTTTAAAGAATTCGATAATATAATATTATATTGTGTGTGAGTTGCTTGTTTATAACATGTAGCAAATTTTCATTTATTGATGGATCTCATCATAATGAAATCTAATGATTCTGATCGGGAGAAGTTGTGAATAGCTCAAATACATATAAAATTGCGTTTGATATTTTCAAATAGGCATAACTTTTAGAAACTTAGTGTGTTTGATTCATATTTTAAGATTGATGAAATCACCTTTTGCTCAAATATATACGTGCGTTTGATATTTTCAAATAGGCATAACTTTTAGAAACTTAGTGTGTTTGATTCATATTTTAAGATTGATGAAATCACCTTTTGCTCAAATATATACGTGTGTAGCTTATTGTTATATATATATATATATGAAAATATCAGTTATCTTGTTTTTCAAGAATAATCTCATATAACATTTTAATATAATGATTATTAAAACCAATAAATTTGTGTCCAAAAAATCTTTTCGAAGTCTTTGAGCCACCTAAATGCCATTCAACTTACAGTATTCCTTTTCAATTAATGTAGGTGTTACTTTTTAGATATAATCAAATAAACACACATTAAAATCATAATGTTTTGATGTTAGGCAATAATATGTATTTTAAAAAATATAAAATTGCTTAAACTTAGTAATGTGGATCACATCATTCACGTTTTGGGTTAGGCTCATTACTCTTCTATATCAAAGTTAATTTAGGTTAATTTTTTTTTTTTTTTTTAAGAAACTTCGATTAAGGTGCCAAGCTGAAGCCGGAGGTGGTGGATGTCGAAATATGCCACGTGGTGGCATAAATCTGATGGACCATCCCGTTTAATGTTTAAGCATGATGGTGCAACATCCGTCCCATGAACTACCATTAAGACGCATGAAGGAAGCCGTCCAGCACCTGTCAAGGGAAACTTGAAAATTGCGTCGAGAGCAGGGAAGGAATTTGCATAAGGCGAGTTTCCATATTGGTAAGGGTATTGTTTTTGTGCAGTCTTCGGCTTAGCCACGGGAAGGAGAACTCGCAGCAAGAAGGTATTTGGCATCACTAGTGGAAGACATCTCGGTATGTTATGGCCCTCGTGACTCTCATCTCGCATTTATCATTACCTCTTCCCATTCTGCAAAACGATGATGATGGTCCTCCCTGTCTCTCCGTTAATTTCAATGCTTTTTTGATCTGAATTGGTCTTAATTTAGGTCTTTCTGTTTCTCTGATTGTAAAATAATGGCAGAGGGTGTAAGTCAAGAGATAGAGCCCTGTTTTCGCAGCCCTCCCTTGTCCCATTGTCGCAATCTCTACAATGATCTCTATAAATTGTATGGTCGTCTGTCTTTTATTTTTGTTGCCATTAAAGACCTGGTCCTGGTTCTTAATTTATTACAAATTATTAGGTATGTTCAGGAATACATGTACTATTTGAACTCTCAGTCGATTTCGTGTATGCCTAACTGCATGCAGCCCTGTCACTGCTGCCATACCCAGTCTTTGATAAAAAAATTGTGGGTTGTTCATAGGAATAGGCCTTGTAAGAATGGTACTGTCTCAATGTTGTTTCAGTGTATTTGCATTCATAGGGATAGTTGAAATAACTTCCATGCTCGGCTCTATATGAAATACTTGCATTTTCGATTCATTTCGTGTAGGCATGGTTTGTTTAATTGCATGCTCTGTGTCTGCTATCAAACCTAGCCCTTTATGAACTATTTATGGACTAATAAAGGGCATAGCGCTGGTATAAATGCTTCTATTCATCTCATCATTTTGTCTCAGTACCATGGGGTTCATATGGGTAGTAGGGATGAGGGTTGCAGCTAGATTACTATCTATCAATGGGTGTTAAACAATTCTAAATGGTGGAAAACTCTTTATAGTCAGCTTTGGTTTTTCATATCTCATTTCTGGAAAGGGATTGGAGAGCCAGAATCTGCAAATAAACTTCTCTTGGTACTGGACATTCCTGAGGTATCCCACACAAAGGATACGGTTCATCTTATTGACCTATATCTATACACAAGGTTCCTATTCACGGTCTTAAGCAACATTCTCTGTCAGGCCATCATGGTTAAAGGACAAAACAGACGTAAGAAATAGCAAATCAACCCGACGTTCGGCCCCAATAAAAGAGGTAGGAAGAGCAACAAGCAATTCCTGGAGAATATTGTTGTTGTATATGAGGCTGGAAATTCGGTTCATATCCGAAATACCATTCATGGATGGGAGAGACAAAGTGATGGTGAAGATGATGATCTGAAAGAGCAGGAGGCTAAAATGGATTTTATATCTGACCCTGGTAGTACAAGAGGCCATGTATCTCTGTTTCAACAAATAGTAAAGACTTATTGGAAAATTAAATGCGTCCTGGAAAAGGCAATGGAAAGCAGGGAAGTTAGAGAAAGCAACTTATCAGTGCTTTTTGAACTCCAACAGATAAAGAAAGACACTCATGAGATGGCTAAGGCACAGATCCAAACAAATGCCAGAATTGGGAAAATTGAGCGTCAGCTCCAAACTATGCAGCAAGTGGAATTGTTGGGTTCCACTGCAAAGGACCCAGCCCCTGTGGAATCTTCGGATGGAAAATTTTATTAGTATATAGTTTCATTTCATGTTTTTGGCGGTTATTAGGTATAGTTTTTGTTTTAGTTGTAAATTTTATGGACATAGTAAAGTGATAAAAGTAGTTACAAGAAAGAAAAAACAATTTCAGTTTTGGTTAGCCTTTAACTCTCTCCGGTGGCCAACAGACCTAGTTTCCTTCGGGCAGGTTGAGGCTACCGTAAATGATTGAATATGTACAACAACTTGCTCTATAAATTTTTGAAAATAGAAAGGCACTACAAAGTTTACAAAAAAAAAAAAAAAATCTTTTTGAAGAAAATAAATCAATAGTTTTATTATTATTTTATTTTAACTTATTCTATTAAAGAAATAGATAAATTTAAATTTTATTTTAACTTATCTTATCAAAGAAATAGATAAATTTAAATAATTTGGTAAATCACTTTTTATTTCTAATATTTATTCAAAAATTTATTATTCATCTATCAAATTGCAATGTTGTTATATTTAAACTAAGAGACAGGTAGTAGCTACTATGTAACACTTGTTTATAAAGAGTCCAGTCCATGTGTAATGACGCAAATAATACATTGCATTTGAGTATATCGTACCTGAGCTATTAATAGAAAAAGATAATGTTCATAATTATGGGATCCCTCGGATGCGGGTGACAGAATTGACACGCATGACAATCACATCCCACTCTACTCGGATAATGGAGATCTCCCACACAGAGCCTCATCTGCTACGGATCCACATACCGTTAGCCACTCGCACAAGACTCGCAGAACCAGAAATGATGACAAAATGACGAGAACTGCGTCACCATGCCCTGAGCATCACCTCACATCTATCACCATTAATGTCCATCATGATTAACCAGTATCGCAGCCATACCCCTTCCCCCAAGCCTGCTAAGGTTCTCAATCATAGCACGTAGATACGTACGAAGCCCACTCATCGCTATCCTCATTGCACTCATCCCCGCCACTTTAAAAGGATGAGCTACCTACCCCTCTCATTACTCAACCTGTTATCTTGACCTTTCGCCCCCCTTAACTCTACTCTAGCTTCTCACGAACTTCAAAACGCTGCGAAGCCCCGGTCCTAGCGTAGAGCTGTGCAGTCTCCTTTGGATTGTTGCACTCCTTCCTGCGCATCTGCCCCCCAGATATTTCTTCTCCCTTAGCCCCATTGCTGCTTGCCCTTGTGTGTTACCTTTTCTCCTGAACTGCTCTCATCTATCTTGGTGCGCAATGGCTCCAAGACTTTGCCAATGCACTATCCGCGGAGGTCAGAGAGGGGCTCTCCCTGGACGTTATCATTGTGGCAAGGATAATCATCTCAAGTCGATAGAAGGCTCCTCTTCTAGCACTTTTGCGCGTCAGAGTCCCGATCCCGAGCAGCGTGTAGAAGTCTCTAGGCATGCTACGCAGAGAGGAGGACACGGTTAGAGGAAGTCCACCATCTCTCCCCAAACGCACCCCCAAAAATGTAATTTTGTCCCTTTGATGGCTCCGGAGAAGGAAGATGAGGACATGGACATATGGGTCATGGACTCCGATGGCATCTGGACACGCGTTCCCGATGGCGTCGACCCGGACTCCCCCATCCTCTGCGCTCTGGTGGGAATTCCCAGGCGTACAATGGAAGATGTGGAGGCAGTTGTTGCGCAGGCTCCTGCTTGAGCCATTGAGGAGGAGAACCCCAACAGTGATGATGAAGATGATAAGTAAAGTCTACGCAACTGCACAATTCTCCTATGTTTTTTGTCATGCTCGCCCACAGTTCTTTTCTGCTACCATTGACTTTGTGTTTCTTAGTTATATCAGCGCTACTGCGCATAATATATTTCTCGGTTTTATGTTTTGTTTGGGCTGGTTTCCTCCCCCGAGGTAGCCCATAAATAGTGTAACAAAGGCTAGGAACGGTTAAGCGCAGCTTGCCAACCCAGCCTGTAGCATATGTAACTTTATGTTTTCGAAATTAATAGAATAGCCCAACTTACTAAAAAAAAAATTATAGGATCATGGTTCTTGAGATCACGTGTGGGAGAAATAGCGTGGATGAAAGTTTACCAACCACTATGCAACTTATTTTAGAATTAGTTTGTCTTTGTTTTAAGAATTGGTTTATTAAATATATATGGAGAAAAACTGAGAAGAAAACATAAAATTCAAAATATGAGTTTGTTGATGATGTAGGTTGGGAACTTGTACAAATACAATAATGTTTCTATTATTGTTGATTCCAAATTATAGGGAACTTGTACCCACCAAAGTAGGCATTGAGAGTGATCATAATTTCACTTCTTTGCACTCAAGGCTCTTTGGGTCTGCAACTAAAAATGTCACAGGTTTTGTCGAAGTTAAGAAATGATTTAGAGATTGGTGTCCAACGAACACAAGCAATATGATTCATAGATTGGTGTTCAATTGAAACGAGTAACTTTTATAGATGCCACATCTGAAAGTCATGCAGATTCTTCAACCGCTTCCATATTAGCAACATCAGGTTCTGCTACATTGCATGAGTCCACATTCACTTTGCCTTGTTAGTCTACCTAAGCAGCTTTAGAAGGTGATACTTTTTCATGTTGAGTAGACTAGATTAATGGATTCCATGTTTGGGTAATTTAATTGTTGCTTTATTAGGGAGGTAAAGTATATATACTATCCAACCTCGGATTTTAAATCTTATGAGATTTTTTTTGGTTTGAAAGAGACACATTTCACAATTATACAAAATTATGAAACTTAGAAGATAATATATTGTAAAAATGTAAAACATAAATTTGACCATGAGATATATCCAAAAGATGTTAAATATATATAACACTAAAAAAAATTGACAAGAAGATATATACAGTTTGTCAAATATATATGTCAAACGAATTAATACATGCATTCTTAGATATAGACTGATTTTAAAATAAATATATATTAATTAAAGAATTAAAGTTGTTTATATATTTAAGTCTTCAATAAAATATATATAACAATCAAAATAATTACATAATTTATCACATATTGTTGTAGTAGCTACAACCAACCTCCAAAATTTTGCCTATGTTTTGATTTTGGAGTCTTCCTTCTGCCTACAGGGGTTTATCTTGTATTATAGTCAAGTATTCACGATTTGATCAAGACTTGTTATTTTCATCGATGCTTTTTTTTCCTTATTTGCATGCTTAGCTGGTCTTTTAAGTCACAAACTGACCTTCTGACTTGGCCTTACAACAATTCTAAGCTTGCCTCCAGAAACTGCGCAATCCATGAGGGCAAGCCAACCTTCATTATTGGAATTGCGAAATCCAGACTGGTAGCTTAGCCTTGACCTCAGAAATCATGCAGTCATGGATGGAAGCCCAACAATAAGCCTAGAAATTGCACAATACATCCCTTGAGCTCATAAATCATGCAATGCATTGAGCCGTAAAGTTTCCCAGCTCCCCAGAATTGCGCAATCTTTCCCGACAGTGTGCATAAAAAGTAAATCTCCTTTAAAAAAAAAGCGAAAAAGCATCCCTAGAAAATAGGGTTTCATTATTAGTTTCCTGAAGGTGGCACAATTGTTATTCTTAGAAATTTCCTCCAAGTGTCACTTTTTCTTTGATTTTAGGCATGCACGTCATAAACCCTAATCCAATCAAATCTATTTAATTATCGCCTCTAGAGCTCATTTGTACATTTGATCTTGGAGCTCTAGAATTCCCAAGGAGCTCAAGGAGACTTCAATGGAGTTTGTGTCACTTTTCCGGGTGAGATTTTTTGTTGTCGTCTTTTGTCGCTTTTCCTGTTACTTTTTTTCATTTCACTTTTGTGAATGTTTTTTTTCTTGTTTCTCTTCATGTTTGATGAATTTTAACTTATATTAACTTATAGAAGTGTTGTTTTAATTTTTCGTTTTCCTTTCACAAGTGTCACATTGGTGTTCTCATTTCTTCAATGAAGGTAGTTGCTTCGACCACTAACCTCACATATTTGATTCCTTCCATTTATTGAGTTTCAACACTTGATTCTCATTGATCAATCCATACTTAGTTAGGTCTACACTCAAACTCACATCATCACTTAGATCTGCTTGTTTTCCACACTTTCACGAGGTAAATCTGCAAATTTTTCCCTTGGCCAATTTTCACCTTGCCCAGTTGGGCATTGCACAAGTCAAAGGCTCAAGCCGAAAGATTAGCCTCTAAGACCATGCAATGCACAGTACATGTTGGCCCAACTACACATTTTGCAGTTCCGTGGCTCAGTCTTCCACCTTGGCTACTAAGGATGTGCAATGCATAGTCTCTCCAAGTCACTACCCAGGCTGAACTGTGCATTGCACAATATTAAGCCTCATGTTTCACCCTTCCCTATTGGGATTGCGCAATGCACAATTCCCATAGCTAGACACCCTCACTGGATCCATAAAATTGTGCAATATTTCTCATTAGTTGACCAATTTGTTGCTTGATCTTTCTTTGTTGAGAAATTATTTCTAGTAGTCATTGTTACCATGGCACCCAAGAAATATGCTTCAAAAATATACCACTGAAAGCGGTACCATGGAAGTAGTTGAGCAAATTCCAGTAAACTTTCCAATGTTTGCGGACACTCAACTATTTGTGGAAATTGCAGATCTAACATAACGGAAAGTTAATGATGCTTTTCAGCAAAGAGCTTCAAGGAAGATCTATAGGATTGACAGGTATATCTCAGTGTTCAACATTCATGACTATATAGGGTTGGATGCAGATATCCACCCTTCCCATGTGCAGATGCCATCAACTGGATTCTTTTACATATTGATGTGAAAACCATGACCTTGAATAGTGCTAACGGACAGAAGCTTGCTACTGTTCTGGAAAAATATTACCAACTTATGTATCATTTTCCTGAGCCAGAAACACTCATGGACTCATACTTCTATGCCACCAACAACTATGTGAGGATGGCATACATTGTTAAAGGTTGGGTGAAAGAGCCATCAAAATTTCAACATACACCCACCCACGCATACAAGATAAAGTCTCTCAGGAGGTCCTACCAACTCTTGGTTATCTTAGCCTGTAGAATCTATGGTCAACAGAGCATGAAGACATTTCCTGAAGGGTGGGCAGTTTTATTGAAGCAGGTTGTGAATGAGGGGAAGTCGTTCAATTGGTCATATTTTTTGGCTCGATAGTTGAGAGCCCATGTAGCACATGCCCATAATCCTCCCAAGGGCGGGAAAGCAAGATTCTATATGTATGCATATTCACTAGATGTGATCTGTGCAAAAAATGCATTCCCTGGCATGAGCTGGACTTGGACACCTCGAGACCTTGTCATGCACATCCATTGCAGATTACTCTCGAATTGCAACCATCGAGGAGTAATGGAGAAGATAAGTTACTACTTCATCATTCTGCTATACAAGTTGATGTTTGAGGAAGAATTGCCTTGCATGTCATGTGAACCAATGGAGGTAATATCGAATATCATAGATTGGTTCGCCTCAGCTGATGGCACCTTCCTTATAATGTTCGGTGGTCAAAAGTCACCACATCTTTTGCCAAGGTATGCCACCAAAAAACTTGTCATGCAATAAGTCTCATATCATCCCTCCATAGGGTGTTTAGCAGCCTTGCATAGGAAGCTGAAATCACCATGTCCAAATCTTCCTATGCAAGTTGGATTGTACGAGATCAATATTCTCAAAGTCGCGAACACCGAAGCAATCGTGATAGAGAAATTTTCATTTGGTCTTCTAGACTTTAATATGTATGATCCACGTGGTATCTGCAAAGACCATTGTGTAATAATACATTATCAGTGGATCAACGAGACATTACATTGGATAGAGGAGGATCCATGGAAGAATTTATATAATGCCTCCAAACCCCAAGAGCTGGTCAATTTATAAGGAACTTCACAGATGACTCCAAAGAAGGTAACAACTCCAGAAGTAGTGCCAAAAAAAGGGATACACCCTGCGTAGAATAAGGGAAAGAGAAAGGTTCCTCACAGCCCTAAGGGAGAAATAATCTGTGAGATGAAAGACGATCCACTTATTATGAAAGCGAATTTAGCAATAGAGGTAAAGAGGAAACAAAGGACGTAGAGAGAAGAACAGAGAAATAGAGAAGAGAAACAGAGGAGAATGGAGGAAGAAAAGAAAAAGCAAGAATAAGAAGAGAATCAGAAGCATGAAGAAGAAGAAAGGAAATGCGCAATATCAGAAGAAACATTACAAAAGCAAGTTGAAGAGCTAGAACAGAACCTGATAGCAACATAGGAGGAGAGCGTAAAGATGCAGGATCAGGAGCTTGCTCAACAAATTGAAGAATTAATTGAGATTTCAGACATGGAGGAGGAACCATAGCCACAAAATCAAGATGTCGACCTGATGTCACCATTCAATCTCCACTACCTTCAGCAACAAATTTAGCTCCAAGCAAGGAAGAGGAAGTTGTTCCTCTTGAGGATGATTCAATCATGGACACATATAATATTTCATACTAAGAACTTCATAGGAATATTGTATAAGCACATAAGAATCACTTTCTATATGACCTCACATCACCTGCACTCATTAGAGAGAGGGTGATAGTGGAAGACACCAGGAATAATCCCAATGCCATTACCGAAGCCAAACTGGAATTCGCAGGTGCAGCAAGATCAAACACTCAGTATTTTATGGCTGAGAATAAGAAATTGTTGCAGGATTTATAGGAAGTTAGGCAAGAGGTAGAAAAAATAAAAAAGAAGCTTCCGCATAGGTCTACTTAGATGCAATGAGAGCATCGATACTTGGTGAAGTATCAACACTTAGAGATACCATGAAAAAAATCAATGAGGAGTTTGTTACTATACATAAGGAAATTTTCCACTTGCGTGGATTATAGAAATAGAGCAAAGACTTCGTAAAAACTCTCAATAATATACAAGCTTCCATCACTACTGTGCATGAATGGTCAATGTGACACAAAGGGACACCGCTTGAATTGGTAAAGAAAATTAAGGCACAAGCAGAGTAGGAGAAAGAAAGAGTCATAATGTTAATCCAGAACAGCAAGCATCGCACCTTGTTAATTGCTAGCATTCAGGCCTAATATGTATGGTTATATAACAATCTAGATGTCTTGGTGAACACAGACAGGATCCCATTAGTCGGCTCTCTCACCGAAGCTAAACATAAGAACCAGGTTAGGAAGGAGATCGAAGAGTACCTAGAGTAGCTTAGACAAATTTCCACCAATGAATATTGGATAGTTGAACAAACAAAACATGCAGAACTACACCGGTGGTCCTGTCCAAGTTAGAACAATGTTTTTCCTACTCCATAAGCAAATTCAAACAGGTTCCAAATCATTGTACTCGGATGCCATGGAGGCTAGAGTCTACTTCCAACCAGACACTATCACACAGTTTGGGTATTTCATCGCACAATACCAAGCTTGGCACCGATACGTGACCGAGAAGAATCAAGTGGAAGTTGTTGAGTTAGAGTCCCCAAAATCAAGCAACATAGAGTTTTGTCTTGTTACTAGGCTGTCAAGTTGTCTCTACCCTATTTTTTCTTATATGGGCATGAGAGTAAAATGTAATATTATTTGTAATTAATTTTTAAAGTGGAATTCCAAGTGTCAATATTGGAATGGGAAGAGTCATGATGCAATGTAATGAGTCATCTTGTAAAGAAGTTGAAGAGTCATGAGGGTAGTCCAAGAGTCACAAAGGGGAATGTGAAGAGTCACTCCCTTTTGTTATAAATATATCCTCATAACTCATGTAAAGGGCTTTTGGGAGCCAAGATTTTGGCTAGGCTTAGGCTAAAAAAGGAGCTTGGGAGTTTTGTGAGAGCCTTGGCTTCTCCGTAGTGTAGAGGGAGTATATTTCTTTGGAGGAGCAGGTGATGTTGACTACACATTCCACTATTGGGGCTAGTGGTTCGTCCATGGTGTATGTATGATTGGAACTTTCACTTTGAATAAAAGCTAAAAGCCGACACACATTCATGCATATGTTGTAAATATAGTAGGAATATTCTTGTTGTATTTGCAATGTATGTTATTTAACTTACGTTATGCTTATGAACTATTTCTTTTGCATTGGTACGAACCTTTTTTAATGTGTGTTTTTATATTATTTCATCACTATTAACTTGTGAACTATTTCACATATTAGCTTGTGATTTCATCCATGCTCGTGTGTTCCTTTCAAGATGCATACTATTACAAGATTTTAAGGGGATCACTTCTTTTCCCTTCCTGTGTTGCAACCTTCATGCATCACACTTGACTTTCTGCAAGGTCACACACTTTCTCTCACCAAAGTCACCATACATCGCTCTATGTGTATTTGCAGCCAAGACATATCATTAACACCCACTGCACCAAAAACTGGCCCGTAGATCCGAATGGGAGTCATACACTAAACGATGTGAGGTCTAATTGGGACTTCATATCGAGGATATCCCCTGAATCTTGGCGGTTCCAGCACCATCAACACATAAAACTTACATGGTTTATCATATATATATATATATATATATATATATAATAGTGAGAAATATTATATGACTTGCAAAATTTTACAAAAATTGATAAAATAGAAAGAGAGAAAAATGATCAAGTATTGGACAATGTCATGGAGTTGTTGAAGAAGAAGGTTGTGGTGGTGTTTGTTCATAAGCTAGATAATATACAGGTTTGGTTAGTTGATCGACCAATATTGCCTAAAAATTTAAGGTTTGGATTCCTATTCTCAAATTTTCCGTGGTCAACCAATTAGCTCCTTCGACTTCGATTTATTTTATATCTGAGACTTGATCGAGGGTCTGGCCACATCTTGACAAACTTGGTTCAAAGAAATGGAAATTAGGTTGAGGTGGAGTTAGCTCAGATGATTGTGTTGATGCTCGAGTATTTGGAAATGTTGTATGATAGATAATTGGTGTGAGTAGTTGAAGGTCCTTTTCAAATATCAACCTATTTCATAGCCAATCATACTTCAGCTTCCAGTGTTTTTGTTGTGTAACCAGCTCCAAAAATAGAAGAAAAGAGATATCAACGCCTTAGAAATAAGCCACTTCGAGGGGGAAACCTCCAATAAATTACATAAATGAACAATTCTTGGATGATACAATTTACAAAACCTCCTTTCTATATATAGGAGTCCATGGGGCCATAATGTAATCCTAGTGGGCCACAATGTAATCCTAGCCGACCTAACAATAATAATTTAAGAACACATTAATAACAATAAGGGGGTTAGACTAACAATAATAAGGGACTATAATAGTAATATAGGGACCCAACATGCCCCTCTCCTTCAAAAAAGTGTTGTCCTCAACGCTTGAGTAGCTCTGGGTGCTTTTGTATAAAATTCTCATCCTCCCATGTAGAACCTTTAGTGGGTAAGTTCTTCCACTTGATGAGATACTCTGAAATTGATCGATTTCGTAGCTGTCGAGTTCTTGTTTCCATGACCGCTTCAGGTTCCAATATGATTTTTCCTTCCTCATCAAGTTCCTCGGCAATATTGTTTGAACTCGGGAAGATTTTCACCAGCGCAGGTCTTTACACGAAACATGGAAAACTGATGTACTCACCACAGCTGTGAAGTCTAATTTGTATGCCATAGTACCAATCTTTTGCAACACCTTGTAAGGACCATAGTACTTTGGCAATAATTTATTATCCTTCTTAGTTTGCTTGAGGGACATTTGTTTGTATGGTTGTAGCCGTAAAAATACTCAAACGCATACATCAAAACTTCTCTCACTACGATGTTGACCTGCATGTTGTTTCATTCGAGTTTGTGCCAAATTTAGGTTATCCTTTAAGAGTTGGAGAACTTGTTGTCGATGCTCGATGTGATCTTCCACTGCTTGAACCTTCGAATTTTCCCTTAAAGATGATGTGATCGATGGTGGATGATATCCATAAAGTGCCATAAATGGGGTCATTTTTACCGCAAGATGGAAGGAAGTGTTATACCACCATTCAACGAGAGGTAACCACTTGACCCATTGTGTTTTTTTATCGTATACAAAACAACGAAGATATCCTTCCAAACATTTATTTACTATCTCTGTTTGAACATCAGATTGAGGATGATAAGATGAGCTATGAGCTAATTGAGTACCCAAACAAGAAAATAACTTCGTCCAAAAATATTGCAAACCAAATGTTGTGTAACCAGCTCCAAAAATAGAAGAAAAAAGATATCAACGCCTTAGAAATAAGCCACTTCGAGGGGAAAACCTCCAATACATTACATAAATGAAAAATTCTTGGATGATACAATTTAAAAAACCTCCTTTCTATATATAGGAGTCCATGTGGCCATAATGTAATCCTAGTGGGCCACAATGTAATCCTAGCCGACCTAACAATAATAATTTAAGGGCACAATAATAACAAAATGGGGGTTACAAGGGTACAATAATAACAATAAGGGGGTTACACTAACAATAATAAGGGACTATACTAGTAATATAGGGACCTAACAGTTTTCAAATGTGCTAAGTATTGTACTTTATCAACTATTATTTTCTGCTCTGACAGTCATTGATTGAATGATCCTTGTTCTAGTTGTTGCACTTTGCTATGGATTCTCTGTAAGTATTTAGTGGCATTAAATGCTTCTATTTGTGCCATTTTTCCCTCTCTCAACCATTGTATTTCTTCCTACATTAGTTGTATTTGTAGCTTTTTCTCCTTCATAATCTTATTTTCAATTGTAGAATTTTCTCGAGGTTGAAAAACTTGTGATGATGATAGGTCATGGATGAGAATTTCTTGAGCCCTTAATCGACTACATCTAGAAGATAAGTAGGTCCACCATTTGAGAATTATATTTAGTGTGGCACCCTTGTCGAGTGTTTGTTCCATTTCCTTCATAGCTTGGGAAAATTATATATATGCATCTATAATGATAGTCGACATTTCCTAATTCTCTTGTGTTGTTACCTATTGCTAGGGATTGACTATACGAGCACTCAATTTCTCATTGTGATCAACCAGTTGATAGAATAATTATTTTATTGTAACAAATGGATCATCAACTTCAGTCAAAATGTCAATGTTAAGTTTTTCTATTGCCCAATTCTTGTAGTCCAGCCAAACCTCCCTTTCTTTTTTCTTTCTCTATTTGAGCTTAATATTGTCAATCAAACTCTTCTTCCATCTCCTCTAAGCTTCTAGAACAACATTTTGTAAGAAAGAGAATAATTGTTGGTGAGAGACACCCTTGAGTTCAAATACCCTACAAAATGTATCCTTCAGTAGAGGATTTTATGTCGATGGTGTAGAGTTACCCACTATGGTAGGATGTTCTAGTGGAGTTTGTTGTTTGGTCATCAATGTACTCAAGGTGTATGTTTTCTTTGAATCATTCTTTATTGACATACCCTTAAGTACTATGTCATCTAACTTAGTGTGCTATGACGAGACTTGTTGTGTGTCAACCTGTTGGGAGGGTGTTTTCTCTTGTCCACCATTCACGTCCTCGATAATAGGTGTTGGAGATTCAGGAGGTGAGTCTAAAGATAGGTCAATCTTCAGGACTTATTCCTTTTTATTCCTAACTGCACTTAATTGATCCCGAGTCTATTTCTGAATTGGATTTTCTTTTGGGGTGCTCAAATTTGTTGGAGTTGGTTATTGCTACACCAGTGTCTGTTGGTCATCCATTAATTTGTGTTTAACTATCTCAATAAACATATCCTTGGCTTGACCTAAGGATCATAAAATATCTAGTCCAATAGATAACCCTAAGAATTGTTATGATCTCCTCGACTTCTTAATTTCTTTTCATTTTTCTTGCATGTCTTCAAGGACTTGATTTGAAATTAAATCTATAATGTTATGCAACTGTGGATCATCAAATTTGATATCGATGAAGATTTCTTGCCAATTTCCGCCTACTGGTATTTTGATCTGGGTCAAACTATGTGTTTCTCTACGTGTAGATTTTTACGAGGATTTCGACAGAGACACTGCTATACTAACTTTGAATGGTTCTTTGTACAAATCTTCCTCTCTTTCCTCTTCTTTATCTGCACATGTAAGTTGTAGAATTATATATGTCTGGGATTATCTAGTCAATGATGGAATTGGAAACATTGTATTTTGTGAATATCTAATTGAAAGTAAGTTGGTATGGGAGTTCCTAGAGGTTGACATCACTAGATTCAACATACCATACCTTAATTGTATCAAGATATAATTGAATGTATCAAGATATAATTGAATATGCAATGTAGTGGGAAACATACATCGAATGTGCTCGGAACACTCCATCCATTCAACAATGACTTTAAATTCAATAACCAATTTCTAAATATTTCATGAGGACTAACTGACTTTGATTTCCCTAACCACCCATGTGAAAATATTTTATTTTTTTTCATAAAGGGAATTGACTTCTCGGTAATTGCAGTTTCTCTAATTGGGGAGAATTGTCTCATAGCTACTCCAATTAAAAAGGATGGGAATCTAATGGCGTTACCCTAGTTTTGGAATTCTTGAAAATTTGTTTTAACCATGTCGACTACATGTTGTGCCCAATTATATAATTTTTCAATCTACACAATTTGACCAATTACTTTAGCATATTCAATTTGAAATTAGAAGCTCTACCTAGGCTAGAGTGAGGAAAAGGGCGAAAATGATGCATGCCCATTTAAATTGTAAATCATGGACATGAAGGATAATTAGACTCTTATAGTTCGTGGTTGTCGTTTCTCCTGTAAATTTAAGAGATCCACACATTCATATTGACTCATTTTGGGATCTTGTCTCCTTGGTGAGGTAGGTCGGTGATGTTGTGAATAATCATCATCGAAAAAATTAGTGGTTTTTATAGCCACAAAACACCATTGTGATACCAATTAATGATGAACTTAACATTTTATTCCCTCAACTCCTGTAAGCTTGTAACTAATGGGGGACTCGAGATATCTCGGATGTCAACTGTAAGCTTGTTAAATGATGCATTGATTTCAACCTTGGGCTCCATTCGAAGGCATCTCATCACATTAATACTTGATTTTTGTGTCTCTGTCAATTCGTGCAACGCACGTGGCTCGCTTGCTTTTTGATATTTTATGATCAATTCTAATTACGCCGAAAGGCATTCCCTTTTCCGGCTTTAGCCGAATGTGACTGTCCGCTGGAGCCAATGAGAGCGCGTTCTCATCGTCCTTCCAGCCACTGAAAATTTGACATTTTCCTGCTGACTGTTCGACCTCCTGCTATTTGCCACGCAGTTGTTTCGGCTGCTGATTCTTCCACCTCACGCTATTTTCCACACAGTTTCACCTGCTGGCTCTTCCACGTCGTACTTTCACGATTTACCAGGGCGTGCTGCTGAGAAATGGACTTACCAGCTCACAGTTCTGCGTACTCTCCAAATTAATTGCTCGCATATGGTCTCTTCCACCTCGCACTCTGCAAATTAATTGCTGAGATATGGACTTACCAGCTCAAATGCGTTTGGTTAATGCTCGCATAATGCTGAAGCGTGGCAAGAACATCTCCTTAATGCTGAAACCTGACAGCAACGGCTGTGGTTAAATGCATTCTTCTTAGCTCGGTTTTCATGTGTTCGGCCTCGACTGCTTTCGTTCCGTTTCAGCGCCTGCAGATATTGCTGAAGGTCCGGTGGGGTTGAAAGTTTTCTGTATAAGGAGGGGAGCCTCCAAGGACTGTACTTTTGCTTGGACAACGTAGGATTGGAGTCATTTGCAGGATCTTTCTGCCATTCCAGGTTCCCGTCACAGCAACCTTTGTGAGGCTTCTTTGAATTGAAGGTAGATTTTTGCGTTCGTTTGGTGCATATTTTCTCTTACGCCAGGGGATTGTGCATGTTGAAGATGTGTTGGTTAGTCTTATGTTAGGCTGCTCTTACTTCAGTGGCTCTCTGTTTTTCTTTTGTTTGTTTGCACTTCTCATTCTTGAATCCCCTGCCTTTGCAATTTTCAATGCGCTTTTGCATTAAAAGATTGTAGATTTGTTAATTTGCCTTTGTTATTTTAAATTTTTTGATGTTAGGCTGCTCTTGCTTAAGTGGCTCTCTGTTTTGCTTTTGTTTGTTTGCACTTCTCGTTCTTAAATCCCTTGCCTTTGCAATTTTCAATGCGCTTTTGCATTAAAAGATTGCAGATTTGTTGATTTGTCTTTATTATTTCTAAGTTTTTGTTGTTTTTCTGCTGGGAATTTTCTTACAGAAGATGTCTTTAATCAAACCCCTCGTTATTATAAATATTTTAGGCTCGAATATTCTCGCTTTCATTCATGACCCTTTTTGTTGCTTTCACTTGCTGAAATTGTTTTCTAGCGTGTTTTTATGCTGAAATGGGTTTGAAATAACTTTATCTGGACATTCCTTTTAGAGAATACCTTTAAATGCAGTTTGCTGCATTTTTTCTGGGCTTGTTATGTGCAAAGAATGTTGTTGATTTGCATTCTATGCTATTGTTGCATTTGTAATATTTTGTTGTTCTTCTGCTTGAAGATTTCAATCTGAAGAGACATCCAAACAAACGCCTCCTTCTTCCTAAAGTTTTTAGGTTTCAAACCTTCTTACGTATTTTTGTAATAGAGTTGTTGTTGCAGCGTTATCCTTCTTTGATGTTTACCCTTCACTTTTATAATTTATGAAATGGTTTCTATTTTATACTTTCCCCAAATGCGTGACAGGTTTTAATACTTGCGAATTTGAGAGACTTTTTACTTCTGTTTAATGAAATATAATCTTTTCACAGTCTTTCCATTATTAAATTCCTTTCTGTTTCAAATTGGGATTTTTCCCCAATTTACATAATTATAGTGGAATTACCGAATTTCTGTTTTCGTTGTGATGCCATGAGTCTATTAACCAATGTCTCCATCATTTTTATTTCTTACAATTTGTTATGAAAACGACTCGTTATACTTTCGGTCACTTGGACGCCCTTCTACAAATTATTGTTAGTTTTTACGTTGATCCTGTTAATGTATTGTTGTGATAGACTTGGTTGGATTATCGACTTTGTCACTTCTAATGAATACGTTGTTTGGGGATTCGATACTAATTCTACTTCAATTAGCATTCGAGACCACATGCTTTGAATGAATCCAGCGGATGCCCTCCATTTCAGTTTTGGCCGTTCGTAACACCTGTGCGATTATTCAATTTATAACCCTATCCTATGTTGTATTTTTTCATCATTTTCATTCAAAATATATATATATTAGTATCTAAATTTCCACCTCGTAATTCCCTTTCTTTCTGCCATTGGATTTTATTTTCCGAATTTATCGATTATGCGTTCGCGGGCGAGCTACAATGCCCGCGGAGTTAATGGACGGGCATTTCTGCTGCCGGCTATGTGGGATCCTGCTACTAAATCTTTCCAACCTTTGGTATAATCATCGTTGCAATCTCTTATGATCGTCTTTGTAATGGCCCTTAACACATAGAGGAGATAGGGTAGATATATGCGCATGTGATGCAACAAATGTATTCTTTTATTCTTTTCAAAGATTGAACCACATTCATTCATTCATTTCTTTCGTTTCGATCTTTTTCCATACAGAAATGATGACTTTACACATTTAAGAAAGCAGTTTCGTATTCTTCTATTTTTCCGACATTCCCTTTCCAGCTATTAGATGACTGGAGCTTTTCAATTCGAGGAATCAAAGGTCCTCGAGGCATAAGCCCTACCATAAACTATAAAATCATTACTATTTTATACATATTATCAATATAATTTGTTATTTCAAATAATTTTAGTCACTTTTGAAAGACGCTGAAGATATTTTTGTCCCGCGAGAGTTTAGTAATTAGCTATTGAAACATGGGTTATTTGCTTTATCTTGAAACTTACATCCTTTAATCATTAGGATGCATCGCTGATTTTTACGTTACATTTGATTTATATACATAATCATATCTGTAAATCAAGAACAATAATCATATCTGCATTTTCAAATTCCAAAGAAATAAATTTCATTTAAATTCAATCCATGAGAATAATCAATATATATGTTACAATTGATTTATGTATTATTTCTTTCATTTAAATTCAATCCATGACAATATCAATTTATACGTTACATTTGATTTATGTATGTAATCATACCTGTAAATCAGGAACAATAATCATCTGTATTTTCAATTTCCAAAGAAGTAAATTTCATTTAAATTCAATCCATGAGAATAATAAATTTATGAGTTAAGTATTCTCACGAAACACTCGCTCTTCACAAATCATCCTTGTTGTATGCGTAACCGTAGACACAAGATTTGGGATTTAATAAGTAATAATGCAATAACCATATTTGTGTCAGTTTTTCACTGGCATTGTGTACCCAGTGTCAATTATGCTTGGACAATAAAAGGCCTCTCGGCTCTGGGATCAATTTTACTGGGAGGGTGAAAAATCTTAAATTTTTTAAAATTTGGCTATATTTTTTTTAAAATTTGATAGTTGGAGAATCTTGTCTTTGTTTGAATCAGGTAGAACAAACTTAAATCTGATTATGTTTTTTTCAAAAAAAAACTGTTGAAGAGTGTTCGCATTTTATTTATGCTTGGACAAGGTTTTTATTTAAATCACGTTTTTTTTTTTTTTTTGTTTATGGTGGAAATGAATTCAGCATCATAAAAAAATCTTTGGTTTGAATCTTGTTTATGTTTGAATCATGTTTTTATGGCTACAATGGATGTAATCTTGTTTGTTTGAATCATGTTTTTGTGGTTGAAATGGATGCAATTTTATTTTTATTTGTTTATGTTTGAATTTTGTTTTTGTGTAAATTATGTTTTGGATCGCTGAAATGGGATGCAGCACCATCAAAAATCTTTGAGGAAATAAAGCATCCAAAATCATAAGCATCCAAAATCATGAAACTTAAATTAAAACTTGGATTTTCCAAAAAAATTGCAATATTTTATTAAAATAGCGCTGAAATTTCCATTGTTTTCCAGCAAAATCAATATCTCCTTAGACTATGGTTTAAACACAGGCTATGGCTAAACACAGACTATGGCTTATGCAACTAGTAGTATTTATATTAATTAGAACTACTAGCTGCCAGTTTCTTCTCTCAATATTTGTACAAATCATTCCTAAGGTTTTTATTTTTATTTGTTTTAAATGATTTAATTGAAAATATTTGTACAATCCACTTATAGGTTTTTTCTTTTATATTTTTTTAATGATTTAATTGAAAATATTTGTACAATCCACTTATAGGTTTTTTCTTTTGCATATATTTTAATGATTTAATTAAAAATATTTGTACAACCCACTCATAAGGTTTCTTTTATTATTTTATTTATTTTTAAATAATATAATTGAAAATATCCGTACAACCTAATAATAAGATTTATTTTATTATTATTATTTTTTAAATAATTGAATTCAGTGTCAAATCAGTGATATAGTCAACTATCAAACTAACCATCAAATCATATTAGTTGTCAAAAATTAACAGTGAAACAATAAAAAATAATACTAAACCAACTGGAAAATCAGCAATGATACATGGTCAAACCAACCATCTATCAAATCATACTAATTGACAAATCAAGTCTCAGTCTAATTCTAGTTCAATTACCATTCGAGAGCACATGCTCTGAATGAATCCAGCGGATGCCCTCCATTTCAGTTTTGCCCGTTCGTAACACCTGTGCGATTATTCAATTTATAACCCTATCCTATGTTGTATTTTTTCGTCATTTTCATTAAGAATATATATCATATTAGTCTCTGAATTTCCACCTCATAATTCGCTTTCTTTCTGCGATTGGATTTTATTTTGCGAATTTATTGATTATGCGTTTTCTCTATTTTATCTCGAATTCAATTTTTCACATTGACATTCCTCTGCTATATAGTCTCGGTTTTACCATAGTACTGTGTGATGGCTATATATTAGACTCGTATATGTATTTACTGCTTTTATTGAAATTAAAATTATGTTCCTCATTCATATAATTTTATTCCTTCAACTTGTGCCAGCTTTCTATATCCTTCTTTGTATAAAGGAGAATAAAAAAAATACATTAATTTCTATAATACAATGCAACAAATTAGCTCTACTACTTACCTCTTTAATTGAAAGTTATGAAATTGCAAATAATTAATAATATACTTACCTCTGATTATATTTATGAAATTCTACGTATATAGTCTTTTTTTTGCCTAACGAGGTTATTTGACCAGGTTGTCCATATTGTTTTGCTCATTCCTCACCTTGGTTGGTTCAGCACGTATCAACCTAATCTACCCTAATCTGCTTTTCGCAAAGACATTTAGCACATTTGGTTCACTCTTTCTAAAATAGGAAAAAAAAAATTGCTTTCTAATTGTTTGAGTCAAACTTGCCATTTCAATCTTATTCTCTCTACTATTTACTGTTTACTTGGTACTATTTACAACTTCGATCAATTTTCCCTATTTCTATATACACTTGCATTTCAAATTGTGTTGTGCATGTATCATTTCAAATATGTTTAGCAATGGTTTTAAAAAACAAACAAATGATTCGAATATTGCAAATATGCACTGGCAAGTCGCTCTTTGCTAATCTTAGGCAATTTTAATTTGTTGTTTCAGGCTTTACTATCTGCTGTTTGCTATTTACTTAGTGCCATTGACAATTTCGATAAATGTACTCCATTTGCTTATGCTCTTATGTTTCAAACTGTCATGTGCATGTGTCGTGTCAAACATGATTTCCAGTAAGTTGAAAAAAAAACACTCACACTATTCAAGATATACAATTGCAAGTACCATACTTCAAAAGCTAATTTACAAATATGCTTATTTGACATTACTATTTCCTTTCCTTTTATACCTACAAACCAACATTCTCTCTTAAACTATTTTGTGCCTATGCCTTGTTTACCATGAAAATAATTCAAGATGCACTATTCCAAAATATATGTTCCATAGAGAAAGCCTTTAAACTACTCATTGTCAAGAACGTATTTGCAAAACTTGCACTTTTGCAACTTGCAGTAACGTCTTCCATATAGCAATTTTTCCAATATGAATTCAATAGTGGAAATCATCCAAATTAGCAATTCTGCACTTCATCTCTCGCAAATTAGCAATGTGGAACTTTTCCTTCGTTTATGTGCGCATGTTCTTCTTCACTTTCTTGACCTTAATATCTCTATTCACTTGCAGCATACTCTTTTTTACAAGCTACCCGTTCTTCCATGGAGACATCGTTATCTCACAATTGTCTTCCTTCTCTCCTAGCTGGTGCTACTGCCCAGCAACCAACCCTCCAAGTTGTCGAACTTGCGTAGATCAACTCTACCCGGACTTCAACAGCTCGATACCGCGTGTCGCTTTCCGATGGTGTTCACAAGCATCCTGCCCTTCTCCCTTCTTCGTACACTTCCCTCGCGCAGGACGGGGGCTTGGCTATAGGCTCCATTGTTCTGTTGAAGAGAATCTCGTGCACGTATTCGCACCAAACAATGTACGTTTGCTGCATAGCGCCTCCCACCTTCCTCCCCTATAATGCCTTTTCCCTTATGTCCCTTTATTTCCTTTCTTGTTTCTATAATTCTACATTTCCACTTCATTAATACATTTCTCATTCTTGCAGGTCACTCTCTATTCTTGAGCTCGAATTAGTCCAACGCGTTGCCCCATTGGTTGGTGAACCATGCCCTCTTACTCTCTCTGCTAAGAAAATGGTCCAAGCCACATCATCCTCGTCTTCTGCCTCTCCCTTTTCATCACCACCCTCCCTTGACATTCACTCATTCTCCTCCCAAGACCCTGCCCCAGCATCTTCCACTACTCTTCCTTTTAAAGCACTCTCCCCTGCAAGAAAAACTTGGTCCATCCAAGGCCGAGTCCTTTCAAAAACACCCCTATGGCATTTTACTAATGCACGTGGCTCTGGAAAATCGCTAGGCTTTGACCTTGTCGACCACGAAAACGAGAAAATCCACGTCTCTGCCTTCAATGAATTGGCTGAATCCCTTCATGCTCTCATTCAAGTTGGCCACATCTACAATGTTGCAAATGGCACCATAAACGTCCCCAACCCTTCCTATAACCATCTAAAACGCCCGTTTGAAATTCTCCTCTTCTCTTGATCAACAGTTTCTCAAGTCTTCAATGATGACCTCACAATTCCTTCCCACACCTTCCACTTTGTACCTATCAATTCCCTTAAAATTTCACCTGCCAACTCAATCGTTGATGTCATAGGTATTTTCAACTCACTCTCTCCTGCCTCTATTGTCCGCAAACGCGATGGCTCTGAAACTCCAAAAAAGACAATTTCTCTTCGTGACATGTCCGGAAATAGCATCGATGTGACCTTGTGGGGCGAACACTGCCATGTTGAAGGCCGTGAACTCTCTGAACTTCACATGGATCGTGCAGTTACAGTCCTTGCAATTAGAGGTGGCAGGGTAGTCGAGTTCAACGGCCAGACTATCAGCACAATCCCTACGACCTCCCTAGTTATCGATCCAAATATCACTGAAATGCTCGAACTTAAAAAATGGTTCGAGAAAGAAGGCATTCAATCTTTGTCACCCTCACTCAGCCGCAAATACTCAAGCACCAGTAAGAAGCCACTTAATGCAAAAACAATTTCTGACATCCTCTCAATTTCGCCTGGAGAAAATGTCCCATGGATGTCACTTCGTGCTACTGCTACCTCAATTGAATTTCATGATTTCTACTTCCTTGCCTGCCCACTTACGATTGATGGTATGCAATGCATGAAAAAGGCTATACGGCAAGATGATACCACGTGGCGTTGCTCAAAATGTGATGGGTCCTTCACCAAGTGCGACTACCGCTACATTCTCCGCCTCCAGCTGCACGATCACACTGGCCACCTCGAGAATGTTGTCTCTTTTGACGAGGCCGCAAATGGCCTCCTAGGCATCTCTGCAGAGGACCTTTTCCTCCTCTCAACAGATCCTCAAGCTGTCCTTGACATATATAGAAAAATCAAATGCCGACAATTCCTCTTCACACTATCTTTAAAGAGGGACACCTTCAACGGCATCGAACGAGTGCGACCAACTGTTATGCACGCAGAAGAGCTGCCTTATGCTGATGCGTCGAAAATCCTCCTACAGCTCTTGCAACCTTCCACTTCCCCCGTGAACAAAGTCTGTCGCTGCCTTTAGCCATACATTTGTTGCCTGTTCCCATCGTTGAACTTTCAACGCTTTTTTGCCTCACTTGCCATGCATCGTCAATTTTGCATGTATGTTTTGTAATCGTTACTATATCTTTACAACCCCTTTCCATTTCTAATAGTCCTCCTAAATGTATGGGCATCAACTCGTTCCTTCATTACATTTTGTTTATATGTCATTCCACTATGTTGTAATGGATCTTTTTAATATATGAACATTTACACACGTGGTTTTCCCTTTCCTCCTTCATGCCTTCATCTTGTTTGCAACACACACATTCTGTAAATGCAAATGTAAATATGCTATGATTAGTATTGAATATAATACAAAAATTCCTTCTTCTTCTTTGCAAAAATACAATATATGCCTTTGATTTTCTCTAGCCAATAAATGCAACATGTTCTTTCTTTCAAAACACATATTCTCCCATTTCAAATATGCAACACTCATTTTTATGCAAACCATATTCAATACATTTCCACTTCATAATTCACTCACACCATTTCCATACTACTATTTCTATGATGAAATACATAACACAACAAAAAATCTCACGAAAAATAATAAATAACAAAACAAAAAATATTAAATAGACTACTACATCTCCATGCTTCGCTCTTCTTTCATTATACTTCATGCATTTGACATCCTTTCCTTGTTTGCAACAGCTATGCCAACCACACCAGACAATAGTTTGCAAAGGGAACAATGTCGCCGCCACTACACACTTAACAAAGAAAGAATTAATGCACGTCGTCGTCTCCTCTATGCAACTCACCAGGCCAACCTTCTCTCTCAATCCATCACACACCAAACTCCCATTCCTTCACAAAGTACCCTCCTTCCACTACATCCCACCCACACTTTCCATGTCCCGCAACATCTTCCTCCTTCTCCACCTACACAACAATTCCTCCCCATCCAACTCCAACATGCACATCTTCGCTTTCGTGAAAAAATCGATGCACTAAGTCCCATCCAAGTTTGCTCAGTCTGTTATGAAGCTTACCCATCCATGAAAACAAAAACAAATAACGGAAACATTTCTTGTGCCCGTTGTGTTGGCGAACGAACAACCCACCGTTTCTCCTTCGCAAACAACATGGACCTAGGTATCCAGCCGCATGTGCTCTCCTGCCTAACTCAAGTTGAAGAGATGTTGATTTCTCGTGTCAACCCCATTATTCAAGTCACCCATGCACGTGGTGGCCAACTAAAATATTCCGGACACACTATTAGCTTTCCTCAAGATATCACTAATATTGTGACCTCTCTTCCTCACATGCTATCAGAACTAGACATCCTTGTTGTAAACAAAACTAGTTATGATGAAAAATCGTACGACTTTTTTGTCAGTAGATTGCGTGTTCATGTAGCATTGCAGTTCAAACTACAAAATGATCCATATTACAAAGATGTCTATATTAACCAAAATTCCCTAAATGCTTTGCCTATTGTGCCCACCAACATTTCCAACATGCTACGCCATGCCAACACATCTTCCATCCCACTACAACAAGGCATTCTTTAAAATATTGATTCTGAACTTCCCCAACCATCTCCATCTGACCTCCACCCATCCTCCTTTGTTCCAAATCTGCCAAACTCTCATTTAGAAATAGATGAAATAATTTCCTACATAGAAACCTCCAATCGCTCACCAATCCATTCACTTCAATGGCCCATCATTGGCCTCTCACCAATCAATGAATACAACATAGAAGGCCTCTTCTCCATGGCCTTCCCCACCCTGTTCCCCACCGGCTCTCCAATGATTAATCAACCAAGAATTGCAAAAGTAGATATGCAAGAATACGCTTTGCATCTAATACGCTACCATGACAACCGCTTTGCACAACATCCTCACTTCCGCTACTACTTGTACAACCTCATCATGCGCCATCGCAGCCAAGAAAATGCCTCTGTCTTCATGAAAAGAGACCTTTCAAACACCCTTCCAGCAACAGTCGCTGACCTTCGCCACCATCTTCAACAAATTCCCCCTTCCACCATCCCAGACCAAATTATGCGCTTCGGGTCATCCTTGCGCAGCAGTCGTTCATTTTAGACTAAAGCTAGACAGGAGCTTCACGACATGATCATTCAACAAGGTACCCCTACCATATTCTTCACACTCAGTGCAGCTAATACCAAATGGCCTGACTTGCATAGTACCATGCCTTCCAACCTTCCATCCAATTCACATGAGCAAAGTCAATGGAGAATCCAAAATGTTGTTGCAAACCCTCACCGTGCATCTCAATACATCCATTGCAGATTCACAATATTCCTCGAAGAAGTGCTTCTTAAAGGATTCCTTATAAAGGATTACTGGTGCAGGTATGCATACTATTCCTTCCATATCTTACCTTTCATTAAATTCACTTCCACACATCCATCTTATTTATTTTCCCCTTTTTTTTTTAGGTATGAATGGCAACATCGCGGCTCCGCACATATCCATGGTTTCTTATGGCTTCCAAATGCACCTGCTATGGACACTTTGGATTGGACCGATGCTTCTGCTGTCCGTGCAGCTAAAGAATTCTTCGATGCATACATTACTGCTTGGAACCCTCGTCCCATTCAAAATCGGGCTGCTGGGATAAATCATTCGTCTCTGCAGGACCCATGCCTCCTCCAGACACATGAAATTCTTACAGCCAATCAGTTGCAAGACTATGAGCAACTTGTCAATTCTGTTCAAAGACACACAACTTGCTACTCTAGTACCTGTTTGCGCAAAAAAAATAACAAAACAAGTTGCCGCTTTGGAGCCCCATGGGAAGTTCGCGACGCATCATCTCTTCACAATTATAATATTGGTCGTAAATTGTACGCCCCTGCTAGAAATGATGACAAGCTAAATGTGCACAATGCTCATCTTCTTGCAATATGGAGGGAAAACATGGACTTCCAACCAATTTTGTCACACCATGCTGTCTTGAACTACATTTCAAAGTATGCAGCAAAAGCAGAGGCAAAGTCTGAAAGCTACTACCAAATTCTTTCCCGTCTCTCCCAATGTTCCCCACCCGATGCTCCTACTATTACTGTCGTCCGCAAATTTCTAACCGAAATTGTTGGTGACCGAGACATTGGTGCACAAGAAACATGCCACATGCTGCAAAAACTCCCACTAGTAAAGTGCAGTCGTTCTTTTGTATCCATCAATGTGAAAAAACAAGTATTCAAACGTGTTTCACAAGAATTGGATGCTGATACTCCATCAACACCTTTCATCATCTCATACATGCATAGACCACCTGCACTTGAGGATTTGCCTCTTATCGAAGTTGCACGCTCTTGGACCTTCTCCTCCCGCCGCAAAAAAACACCTTGGAAACACATATTCCCTCCTATGTTTGTACGTGTCCTTCCTCGTTACACCACCATCCCATTGAAAGACTCATCCTCCTATGTCGAATTCTGTTGGAGCGAACTCCTCCTATACTGCCCTTTCCGTACCCTGCCTGACGACATTGGCACATCTGACGCGGCCATTGTTGAACACTGGGAACAAACTAGACACACATATCAACCTTGGCATGTTCACCGCACCCCAATCAACCTTGCCGATGTCGAATCTTCCTTTTCATCTCCTGATGCCCCTTCCCATGCCCCCACACTTGACATGTCTGAATGGAAATTTCTCTCTCAACTCCACCCAAGCAACAACATCCTCCTCGATGAACTTGAAATGCTTGGCCATCGTGACTTTGATGAAAATTATAATTGGGTCGACTCCATTATCTCTTCACAACTACAAGAAACAGCCATCCGCTTCATCAACTTCAACCGCTCCTCCACAATAGTCCACCAAATCCAAACTCCATGCTCACATTCACTTTCCTCCTTGTCCCCAAGCCAAACCGTTGCATTCAATATCATTTTCTCCCACTTCCGCACACACGACACAGGATCAATTTTAAAAATGATAATTCAAGGCACCGCTGGTACTGGAAAGTCATTCCTAATTGAGTGCCTAAAAAATGCCTTCCTTGAAAACTCTACCAATGGACCAAACCCCCTCCTCTTGCTTGCTCCAACCGGTGTTGCAGCATTCCACATCAATGCATTAACAATCCACTCTGCTCTTTGCATCCCTGTATCCTCTATGCAACCTTTAGAGGGTCAAGCCCTCCTAAACCTTCAAGAACAGCTCCGAGATGTGAAATACATTCTAATTGATGAAATGAGCTTCATTGGTCCTAAATTGCTTTCTCAAATCGCTTGCGGGAAGCATTCCCATCAGATAAAAGCAGCCCTTTTGGTGGACGTTCTATAATTCTCGTGGGGGACCTTGCCCAGCTTCCACCTGTCAGAGACACACCAATGTATGTAGGCACTTCTCGTGGCACTGCACTATGGCAAAGCTTTGATACCATCGTTACATTGTCGACAGTTTTCCGCCAACAAGGAACTACCCCTGCTCATATTTCCTTCAGGGAACTCCTCTCCAACCTTCGCAATGAAACACCCACTATTGATGATTGGAAGCTCCTTATGACACGCTCAAAAAAAAATATTCCTGAAGCTGAGGTCCAATCATTCTCAAGTTCAATGCATTTATACGCAACAAATGAGGCTGTTGACATGCACAATAAAACGATGTTGAAAACACTCAACCAACCAGTCGCACGTTCCTACGCGATCCAACGGAAGGAATTTAGAGGCAACAAATTGGAAGATGAGCAACTAGCTGCAAAAATTCTCCTTTGCATTGGACAACGAGTTATTCTAACAAGCAACTTGTGGATTGAGGCTGGCCTTGTCAATGGTGCACTCGGCACCGTCCGCGCGCTCGTATATGCACCAACATCTAAGCCACCCGAGCTACCATTATTTGTTGTAGTCGACTTTCTTCACTACAAGGGTCCACCATGGGATCCTTCAAATCCTAAATTTGTGCCGATCCCCCCCATAACAAGGGGCACATGAACACAAATACCACTTCGCATGGCATGGGCCTTAACAATCCATAAATCACAAGGCATGACACTAGATAAGGCAACAATTGACATCGGAAACATTGATCGACAAGGTCTCACTTTCACAGCAGTATCAAGAGTCCATTCATTAAATGACCTGTGCATCTCCCCTGCTTTCTCCTTCTCTCGCTATTCCCGGATGATGGAGAACCCTTTTGTCATACGCAGAAAAAAAGAAGAGGCTCTACTCACCTCAAAATCTATTGCTCAAGCTCCTTCATGCCCCTCTACTATTGGTACCTTACCATCCCACTTGCTATTCGCTATTCTGCTTTACCATTTGACTATATCTCCTGTACATTGTTCACTAACATGCTTTCAATTTCCTTGCAGGAACATAATGGATCGTAGATACATCTCACAGCTCCACCAGTTTTGCAACGAAATCAATGAACAAGAAGCTGCACTTCTCAATGTGCAGGAGCGATTCCTTCGTCCACCTACTCTGCCTCTTTATCGGTTGCGCCCTGCAATACAACTACTCCAATGAATAAGAAATTGGATGAATCTCCTCATCCACATTCATGAACGAGATGCACATAGAGAACTCCGAGCATACTATCTTGACCGTGTACCTACTCTTGACATCAAATGGTGCTGTCGTTGTCGAGCAACACCTTGTCTATACGACTAGTATTTCCCGAAAGCATCTAACCACTATGCTACACATGATGTTATTTTGTCAATACATCTTATTTTGTCTTCGAAAAATATACATCACATCTTACTTTCTAAACTCTTGCTACTCAGAAATTTCTATATATAAAAAGAAAAAATCACAGCCTTGCATGTTAGATACATTTTCACAAGCTTTAGCAAAAGAGTAATTTCAGCACAATTTGTTTTTTCTTAACATACATTTCTCTAAGCCTTAATGAATGACCTCTGTTGTCCACCTAGTCACTTTGAAATCACTTTTGGAACTTTTAATTACAAAATTCTGTTTTGTATACACCTGCTTCTTTTCTGCAAAATATAATGAACATTTCATAAAAACATCAACACAACTTTTAGAAAAAAAATTCCATGACTTTTGAAATTGATAATGTTCTATGATTATATGTCAAATTCAATCAAGAAGCTCTCTTGACTGTTGCTGGTTATTTATACATAATTGCTGAACATTTCACTTAATTGCTTGTTCTAAGAGTTTCTAATATCAAGTTCAATGTCATCTCTCTTTTGTACTAAAACTATAAATTGTAAACTGCATATCTAAGAAGTTCATTCTTCACTTACAGAAGTTACAATTGCATTTGACTTGTTCAACAGAAATTCAATTTCTATTTGCCAAGTTTGTCCACAAAAAATATTCTACGTTCATAAAATCAATTTCAAATTCGAAGACTTTTGTAAATTTCGATCTCTTCTTGCACCTGGCGAGTCCTAACCACTTTCAGAAACAAGTCCATTTAAATATATACCTACTCATCAGATCTATTTGGTTTTATCCTTCACAGTTTTTATGTTTCATCAAACATTGTGGGAACAAGATGGAGTTCTCATTCCAAACAAGCAATTGCAGACCCGGAGATGTTGTCAAACGACATCATAGTCTATTTACAACTAAAACTGCTTTTTGCCAACAGCTTCATACACCATTCGCCTCCTTTCGGCGTTCCTTTGCACCACAGGTGCAATTGCTAGTTTAAATTTTCATGCAACATCGTGGAGTCTTAAATGTGACATGACTGTACCATCAAACGAGGTATGATGGTCAAATATATTTGTTTAATTTTTTCGAATTTTAGTTTTTTATCATTCTTATTTTTCATTAGTCGAGTCAAATGCATTCATTTGGTTGATATCTTTGAATTCATGTCTAACATTGATTATTTTGGTCGAGTTGTTTGGTTGGCAATTCCAACGTTTGATTTGATCTTTATTTGATCTAGTCGAGTCAGTTTCTTTGTGATGATGTTCTCTAAATTCTCTTCGTGGTTCTTCTCTTCTTTCATGGTGATTTCGGTTCTGTTGTTGTGCTTTTTTGTTTAAATATTTCCTCAGATCTAATCCTTGCTCCATTTTTTCATAGGCTTGTTTCTCTATTCTAATAATTTTCATAGTAACTTTTTGTTTTTCTGGTATAATTATTATGTTTTCAAGATTTTGTAATTACTTTTGCTAATTTATCGAATTATAAAATTTAATAAAAAAATTAAGTAGAAATATATTAATATACATTTTATTGATTTAAAGCTTAGTCTACCACAATGCGGTGTTCAGACTAGACCATGTGACTTGTGCTTCATAAGGTTGTCACCAGTTACATGCTAATGTTATCGGGAGATATATTTCTTAAGTCAGGCACCATTTATAAGTGACTTGAATAAGTTCCCTTGCAGTGTCCAATTGTGCGACCCCTAAAGAACATATATCTTCAGTAACAAAGGGTCCAAGCCATGCAATTTCTAAAATTTTAGGCTTACCATCACCTGACTGTCACAAAACAAAGCTAGGTATCTAACTTTTAAATTCTTATTATGCAGATTTTTATTATTCCATGATTTTTGTTGATTCTTAATAACTTCTTGTTGGTGAAACACATGAATTCTATCTTCTTATAAACATTGCAATTTAAGGAGACATTCCTTTTATGTTTTTTTATTATATTTGAGGACAATCAACACGCTTGCAACATTTGATGTGTAATGAAGTGGTACAACTACCTCTCTTTGCCATAGACTAGTTTGAAAGGTGTAAATCCAGTTAATTGCTTATAAGCCATATGATACTCTCACGACACAATTGGGATTTTGTCATCTCAGTCATATTCGTCTAGGTTTTTTATTTTTGTCAATCATTTATGCAAAGTTTTATTAAATGATTCTATAACGTCGTTTGCTTGTAGATCATTTGGATTTTAGCATTGATAAAGTGAGTTAACATAGCAGTGATAGTAGTAAGAACACACATACGAGAATACACAAAGAGAAATAGAATTTGGGAAAGAATTCCAACCAAAATTCTATTAGACTTTATTCATATTTATACATGGATGATATGGTTGGAGCGGTTGTACCTACTCTCAACCAATCCTTGGTTTACTTTACATATTTACCAAGTGTTACTCACATTTACTTAGTACATTATGTAAGATGACAAACATATAACTAAGAGGCCCATACAACATCTCCCCCACCATCAATACCTTGTTCGTCCCGAACAAGGATGCAACATGTCTTGTATCTCTACTTCTTGTAGAAGTATAACTATTGTACATCATCCATGCATACTGATTTGCATAGATAATTCAACTGCAACAACCATTGGATGAACAAACAAGGATGCAACATGTCTTGGATCTCTACTTCTTGTAGAAGTATCATTATTGTACATCATCCATGCATACTGATCTGCATAGATAACTCAACCACAACAACCATTGGATGGATATGAAGATGCACATATATAAGACTTATTGTGAATTCTTCTTGTTTGGTGGCTACTTAATTGAAAATATCAACTCTTCACACTCTCTGCAGTCTCTCTAATATATGGAATGCTACTCCAACCAAGAATTGTTGGAAAAATTCTCTCCAATCTCAGGGCATTATTTCGCTCTCTCTATTGATGAGTCCAACATGTGATTGTCGCTTCTGGGAGTAAATTTTCATTCAAACATAAAATAAGTGAACAATTGCATATCAACAAACCTACTATTTACCTTTGTCACAACCCAATATTCATTTTGTAACTTTATATTGGGGGGATACAATCAGTTCATTAGTTAATGTCTTATCCATACAACTCTTTGTGTGTTCCGCTCACATAGTTTCTTGTTCTTTAATATTGCTGCTAAATTCTTTAATCAATATTGTTGCTTCATTTTTATTGTTGTGGTATTTTATATTATGATATGCTTATTCAATTTTATTCTTGGTTGTAATAGATGCTTTGTTGTTGTTGTTTAATATATAGAAACGGTATTTGATAAATTACATGACGAATAAATGTGACTCAAACTTTCTATAACTTACTGACATTTTATATGACAATTTATACAATTATCATTGACTAGATATCGATAAAACCAAACCATCTTGACTTTATATTTATGCAATATATCCTTCATATCACTCTTAAATAAGACTATTTTACATAATGATCTATTCATAATTCTTAAAATAAAACCCCTTTTTACATAATTCTTAAAATAAGACCCATTTACATAATGATATGTTCATAGAATTGATGACAACTTGAATTAATTTCATGAAGCAAGGCACTTGATTTTTTTGGCTTCCCCATCATGCTCTCACTTAATGCACATTCACTCTAATTTCTAGACCAATATCGGGTGTCTCAGACTCCATATGAGAGCGTTGTATTCTCCTGTAAATGTTGCTATGGACTCCCCCTACACATATATACTATCATGCATAAATATGTTCTCAAAATGAGTTGATCAACTTGTTGAAAATCATATTAGTTCAATTAATGTAGTTGACTAGTCGACTAAGTCGAATCTAAATCAGTTGAGGTCGACCTCTTCGACAATAGACCCAATCAAATTTCAAGTGAGATTTGATTAATCGAACAATCAACTTAGTCGAGTTTCAATGAGTCACACTCCAAATTCCAATATAGGATACATCTTGGGAACAACACAAACACCCATACCTAAAGAAAAACACAATTTGGAAAGGAAATCCAACCAAGTTTCTATTAGACCTTATGCATATTTATACATAGATGATATAGTTGAATAAGTTGTACCCACTCTCAACCAACCCTTAGTTTACTTTACTTTACATATTTACCAAGTGTTACTCACATTTACTTAGTACATTATGTAAGATGACGAACATGACAAACATAGTCCTATGAAAAAGGCCATACAACAAGAAGGGTAACTTTAAGATTTAAGATTCATAAATGTGTACTCAAATATATTTGAATAGATATGTGTATGACTTGATACGGACACAACGAACAAGAAGGCATGCATCAGGTCAAGTGCTGAGTAACACCTTTATAATCAAAGGAAACCATAGACTAGAGTTTAAGTAATTCCAATCCATGATCCCGAGATAGTTTTTTCTGTTTCCAAAATCTACAATAGCATTAGCAAGAGTAGGAGAGTTCAATGTCTGAGTTGGATTCATTTGTTGGTGTTGCGGCATATATGAATCCCTACATTTCCTATATAGTGGTGTACGTGAATGATGAGGGAAAATTTAAGTATTCAGGGGTTTTCGCAGTGCATTATATTAGATATCATATTTTTGGGATTCAACTGTGTTAAGTAAATCATTCAACTATGACCATTTCCATGAGAGGTAGTCGTAACTCACTAATTGCTCATGATCTTTGAATAATTCACTTAGCATTGAAAAATTGTTACAAATGTTACTATCTAGATTATAGCAATAGGTATGAAAAAATGTTACTAGCTCATGTCCAATTTTATTGTTGTTGGATCAATCGTGCTTCAAACCATTTTTTTCTTCCAGGAACGAAGAATGGTGGAAAACCATGGCCTTGGTCCAGGAATTGTTTCCTAGCGACAAATCTATGGTAAAGTTGAATGGGAAATATAAAGACAAAGACATTTTTTGTTCGTATTTTTGCCAGAATACACACTTAAGCTTTAGGATTTGAGATGAAATTTAACGGGCGCTTAGGGTTGTTAAATATCACTAAAGCCTTCGAAGAAATGGTAGATATTGTAGCAACATGGCTTAGGATTTTTGTGTTTGGATTTTACTGATTTTCCTCTTTGGTTTGCTCAAAAGCTTGGCTTATTTTTAGAAGGCTTTGAAGCTATGGGTTTTGAGTTGTTCCTCTCCCCAATTTCATTGCTTTCTAATTTCTAGGATTTAGTTTCCAGGTTTGAAGAAATTAGTTGTGTGAAATTGAAGTTTCTTGACTCGTAGCTATTGGTATTCTTTTCTCTTTGGTTGAAGATTAGATGTTGTTTATTGTAAATTCTCGGCTTCAAAAATTCGCTTTGAAGTTTCTTGCTTCGCAGTGGTTGAATTTCTTTTCCTTTTGGTTCCCCTTGGTTGAAGTTTAAATGTTGTTGACTATAAATTTCCAGGCTTCAGTCATTTTTGTCTTTGGTTTGAAAATTGTCCCAGTGGACGAGCACTTTTGCTTCATTTTTGAATCGTTCTCCCAATTCTCTGCTCCATTTCAAAATTATTCAGAAGTTTTTCAATTCTCATGACTAGTTTCATTGGTACATTTAGTCCTGGCCGCGCTTCTCATGACTAGTTTCATTGTTACATTTAGTCATGGCCGAGATTTCCCAGTGAATATTAAAATTTTCTAAATCTGCAAGGCAAGATAAGAATATTAACGGTCCCCTCACTAAAAAGACAATGCCAAAGAATTGATACTAATCCCCTCATTGAAAAAACAATGCCAAAAAATTAATACTGACCAAAAAAACTTGTAAACAAAAGCTTGAAACAATCAGAAATCTTAAACATCTTGGATTGGAAAAGACATAATAGTACCACTTATAGTGCAATCGTTATTGCATGGATGGGAACGACGGACAAACTAGAGCAATTGCCACAGACGAACCGACGAGTCGAAACAACCATTGAAATGCTTAACAACAATTCAAGTATGGCAACATATATTTCCCAGGTTATAAGTTATTTAATATGGTTGGACAATATATGCCCATTATTAAATTTAAATTTGTTTAAATCTAACTATAGACATATACTGCCTAATCCCATTAAATAACGTATAAGCTAAGAAATAATAAATAATAATCACCATCAAAACATAACTCTCGCATAACCTGAGAAATAATGAATAATAATCACCATCCAAACACAACCCTCGCATAACCTGAGAAATAATGATCGCCATCCAAACATAAGTCAATAACATGAGAAATAATGATCGTCATCCAAACATAAGCCAATAGAACGTGTCATCCTTCCATTCGCTATGGATAGACAACAAAGTTCAGGGAGGCAACTCGCCCTTATATAACACCTTCGGTGATGCATATATTGCATGGAAAAAAATTAAGATCTATTAAAGATAGAGATGCCGATGTCATGGTATCACATAGGTAAAAGCTTTGAAACTTTGAGTGTGAAACGATGTACAAAGAAACTTTTGGGAAGTTTGATAAGCTTGAAATGTGGTATAATGCCGTGATAAACATGGAATTAAGCACATTTTGAATAAAATCTCATAATTCACGATAAGAAACCACATCACTTGATACGTGTGGAGTTAGATGAATGATGAAATGATAAGATTGAGGAAGAAATCTCAAAGAAGTTATAACTTTGTGCTTAAGTTTGGATTTTAACAAGAATATTGGAAAGATGTTGATGAGTAGAATGTTTATGAATAGTTATAACTTTGTGCTTAAGTTTGGATTTTACCAAGAATATTGGAAAGATGTTGATGAGTAGAATGTTTATGAATAGTTATAACTTTGTGCTTAAGTTTGGATTTTACCAAGAATATTGGGAAAATGTTGATAGGGAGAAAAAAAAAAATTTAATTAAACACCCAAATTTTTAATAAGGCTTAGGAGTGGATTATGTTATATAAAAGAAAATAAAAATTAAAAAAATATATGGAAATAGTGATAATTAACAAACTCTTGTTGATATTAATAATAAAGATCAATGTTGAAGTGTGCTTTTGGGAATTTTTTGTTGAGCTTTAAATACAATTATTATTCACTTGGCATACAATTACAATCATATAATGTCATACATAGTTTTTAACTGACCAAAACCATAACCATAACCACTTAGTGGGCCTTTATTAAAATTAATAATTAGTGGAACTTCTTTAATAAGTCCAACTTACATTTATTGATTTCATTTTACAACTTATGGGCCTTATTTAATAGAGATGGCTCTAATAAATTAAACAACCTACTCTCCTAATTAGAAGACTTAAAGTAAGATTCTAACATGTCTCATCAATATGAATATAAATTATTATTTTAATTTATATGATCAAATAAATATTAATTATTGTTGTGTGTGTTAATTTACTAAGTTTGTATATGCTTATTATTTATATGTTCTAAAATATCATGGTTATAATAATTACTATTTAAAATTATTTTAATGTGATGCATATTATGTTTGTTTTCTTTAGAAATTTCTATTTTGATTTATAAGAACCAATTGAATTGAATCAAATTGATTTATTATTTTTATTATTTTTAACTTGTTATTAAGTTTTTTCAAATTGAGATAATGTTATGTTTTATTATTATTATTTAACATTTGTCCTATGCTAAAATTTACACTAATTTACAACCACAATGATGATGATGGTTAACACTGAGACCAATTTTTGTTCTATCGAACTTAAAGAAACGAATTATTTAGTTTGATTTAAGATTTTATTCCTATGTTCAAAAAGCTTGGAGAGAAGCCTCCTGAGCTCACTATAATTTTTGACATCTTAAAAGGCTAGGAAGGTCAATATTGCAACAAAGATTATGAAATTGAGATCTAATGTGGTTGTATGCAGGGCACACTAAAAGGAAGTGATTTTCATCCTCGATGTTCATATTCTCACAGAGATGGTAGATCCTTTCCATCCATGGTGTTATAATATAATATAGTATTTAAAAATACTATATTTCAATTTCAAATTAAGCATTGAAGAATTTTCTATATATATATATATATGAAATATTTTATTTTGAAAAATATTTTGAAGATTTGAATTGTACAAATTTAACAGTAAATTTAAATAAAGTAAATAATAATGAATTTATATAATATTTATAACAGAAGTATATTAGTAAAAAAAATATTTGTGTCAACGATATAAAATATTTCAATATTTATATTAAATAACATAAATTAAATAAAATAAAGTAATTGATATTTTAAAATTAAATAAAATATTTCAAATTAAAAATTTAAATAAAGTAATTTAAATTATTATTATTATTTTCAATTTTTAGTGTTAGGGAGATGTGTAATTAATATGATTTGGAATATATATATATATATATATATATATATATATATATATATATATATATATATATATATATATATATATATATATATATATATATATATATATATATATATATATATATATATATAAATAAGAGGAAAAGAGCCAGAGAATTCTTTTTCCATTAATAGGTATCCTCTAATTCAAAATAAGAGAGAAATTTGTAATTTTTATGAGTCACCTTGACATGTAACATTATAAAAAGCATTATATCAAAAAGAATTCAATAGATATGTGTATGTGTTCAACTTCCTAATATGATGGACCATGTGAATGTGAATCATAAATTACAAATTTCAATTTCAATTGTGTATATATTATATAAAACAAGTGAAAGAAAAAAATTATTATGGGGAGGGATTTTACTTAATCCCAATGGAATAATAGAAATTAGATTTGCATGGGGCTTGGGAAGGAAGAATAACAATCAAGAAAAAATGTATGGCCTTCTTCAAGGCTTACATATTGTGGAAGTCAAAGGAATTAGAGAAATCATTATCCTTGGAGACTCAATGATCACAATTTTGTACTTCATTAAAGAAAGCAGTCCAAAGGACAACTTCCTCTCTCAAGTTCTTCAAAGAATCAAGGGGTTTGAAAAGTGCTTCCGCTCCACTAATTTCTATCACATTATTAGAAACAATAATGTAGAGAATGATATGGAAGCTAACAAAACTTGCTCGATGGATGAGACCATGAGACCGAGCTTGAAATCAATGGCACAATTAGTCTTTGCTCCATTCCCTAACAATTCTATGAATCTTGGCGTTTGGTCCTTCTTTGAATTTTCCCCTCCTTTTGATATAGTTTTCAAATTAATATTGTTTTGTCCTTCAACCTTTCTATTCTTTTTCCATCCCCCTCTTCTTCCATCCCCTTCCCTTTCTAGTTATCCCTGCTTCCCTTTCTTTTTAAATACCTTTGTCCCCCCTTTTACCCCCCTCCATTTTCCCCTTTGCACTCCCTTCTCCCTCCTCTCTTAGGCCCCTTCTGGTCATCCCCATCCCCTCTTTATTTTATCATTCGTTATTTTGTGTTTTCCACACAATGGTGTGCTCTCCTTCTACAAGCATTTGAAAGGCTATCATAGAAGGATATTGAATCTCCTCAGGAATTCCCTTGACGTGGCATCTAATGCATTCCTTCTCCGTGCAAATGGTGTTTTTTCTCTCCTCACATGCTCGTATTTATGACGATCCTCAACCAAAATCTTGGAATCACCCTAAGATCATATTCATGATGAATTTATTTGGTGGTTGATGGCAGGCTCCCCTGCCAAACCCACATTCCCACTCTCTATGCATGTAAAATGCACTCAATTTCATGCTCCAAATAATTTCAATTCTGGGCAACTCAACAATTCAACACAGAAACTTTTATATCTCAAATCATAGGTTTGAGATATTAAATAAAATTCTCTTATGGTTATAAAACCATCAACCAATTACACATGTGGAGTTTCCTTTTCATTTCTTTAAAGACCTGTGGTTATAAACCATAGAATAAACCCCTTTTATGAATGTTTAAACTAGAATAATTCAAAATTATTTACTTTATGAAGGCACGGCATATAACTTTTCCTTTGTCTTAAGACCCAATTTAAATCTTCTCCATACTTAACATTCCACGCACCAATATATAATAATGCCTAGCCCATACTAAACAACCAAACCAACGTCACATGCGTTCATTCCAAAGGTCAACCTTGGTAATCACATTTCATTTGGGTCTTATAAACCTCGACTTTGAATTAATCAAAGTGCAACACATATTAACATCTTGGGTCCACAATAATTTACAACGTACCTTGCTTATCGTTCATGCAAATTGACTTATAATCCCATGGTCTATCTACTCTCGCGCTCCAACAATCCTTTGGGTGCACATCCAACGGATATCGCGCAATTTAACTGCACTCTCTTTAATCTCTCAAAATCACGCGATAAAAATGGTTTTTAAAAACCACTCTTTTCCATGTGCCCTCCAACGAATGATATCACGTTTTTTTCACAAAAAAAATTTACCACTTAAGAGGTAGCGCGATATTATCGGTTTGATCTTCAAAACTGCTTTCACTGTTCAGTTTGACGGTTCCACTCTTCATCTTCATGGTTCCGCACCATTCCATTCAATATGGTTTTTCTGCGTTATTAACTTAACATGCCCTCACTCCTTGTTTACACATTGCTTATCCACGAACCACCGCTTCCTTCAATATGAATAGAGTTTAAACAATCCCTCATCATTCATCTCTGTGCTTCCAGTTCATGGCATCGGTTCTCTAATTCGAACCTACTCCAGGTTCCTTAGAACAGGCTTTAACATCCTTTATTTTTCATCTGTGTATGGATTAGCTTCCACGTCTAACGCTTGTGGATCAGATTCACAATAAAACCCCAACCACGATCTCCAGAACTTTCTCTTCAACGCAATGTTTGTTTTCAACAGAAATGCCCCCTTTCTACTTAAATGTCCTTCTTAAGATTTGATATAATCAGATACTGAATGCTATATTGAAACTCAATTCCGCTCCATGTCATCGACCCTTGCAGTGGTCGATGACTGCAATCTCTCCTTTCGGTTTCTCAAAGTAGTGTACGAATCCCTCATGCATTTAGTTCAAAACACAATATCGATTAACATTGATTCTTCTATCATATGTAGAGCATCAATTAAACTTGCAAATCACAGAGTTTCATCACACTGGTTTATACAATTACTTAGTGGAATTTGAAGCCCATTTGCATAGAATCTAAATCAAGCAATATTCATATAAGGCTGGAATAGTTTCTTCCATATATACAAATGAATCCACTTACATAACTTCTTGCTTGGCCAGATCTTTAATCATTGGCCCTTATACAACCTACTCTGTCTCTCAAGCTCTCTAGGTCCCCCTTTCTTAATGCCTTTATCTTACATTTATATAGAATGATAATGAATCGATTCAACTCCCTGAATAACTCAACAAAATTCCTAAAATCCTCAAAAGTCCTAAATCTAGACTAAGTCCCCAGATTTACTAAACTAACTCTTCACATTCCTAACTAATCATCTTCTCTCCTGTTCTCCAATAATTTGGAGACATTTACAATTTTCTCTCTATATCTACTTTAGAATCACTCAAATATTAATAATTACTTAAGAAAGCAAAAACATGAGACCCCCCAATGTCTATTAGAATACAAAGTATTTTCTTGGGCCTAATGCTCCTGCATCAGACTCCCAAGGTTAAAATGATCATGATCTCCTGATCATGTGCTTTCAGTCCTTGCCTTCCTGGATCCCACACTTTGTTCTGCAGTTGATCATCCGCTGCAATATTCTTCTGCTATACTTCTCCAGGCTTCCATATTTTATGCTGCATCTTCCCGCTTGCTATGCTTTCACAGTTTGTGACTGTCTTCTTCTTGTTGCTGTTGCTTCTTTGCTTTCTTGTTGCTACCTTCTTTTGAGATACTTTCACCATCAACTTTCTTATCAGTTCAATTTCCTGATCTAATTTATCTTCTGATTGCTGGATACTGCTCCATCTTGATTGCTGAATTCTTGCCTCTGCTTACTGAGCTCTTACTTGCTGAACTCTTGATTTTTCTCCTGCTCTAGCTTTTACTTGCTGAGCTCTTACGCTTACTTGCTGCGATTTTACCTGCTCAGTCCGTACTCTTGTTGACACCCTATCATCCATACCCTCTTGTTTTCTGCAATAGAAAAACTCTTCCTGATTGTCACTCATGAAAATTTCTTCATTGTCCGACTTCAGCAATTCTCTGGACTAGTATTTAAATTTCCAGTCACTATCATCATCTATTTTCTTCTCCTGGACCAAACATCCTTTATTCCTTCCATCAGTACCTGCAATCATAAAACAAACATCAAAATTATAAAATTTCTGTGTCTCTTCTTCTTCTGGAAACATTTTAATTTGTTGCTCTGACATTTCCTTCGGAAACATTTAAATTTGTTGCTCTGTTATTTCTTCCAGCAACAATTCAATCTACTACTCTATCATCAACACATTAGTATGCTGATTCCAATCATTCAAACAACTCTTGAGACTGTCAGTTAGTCTCTCCTCTGCATCATCCTCTTCAAGGATGTCTCCTTGCTCTGGTTCATAAAAATGAACTTTTTCATTCTCACTCAATTCTGCCTTTACATTCTGAACACTCTTTCTCTGGGTTTCTATCCTTTGCTCCAGAACACTTAACTCATGCCACAAATCTGTCATCTCATCTGAGAAACTCTCTGTGCAATCTTCACTACCTTCACAAGTCAATTTTCCTACTGTCACCACTTCTTCATCCTTCATCAGAATAGAATTCTGATCTTCCATCTCTGCAATAATTTCAGTTAGCTGTCCATCACTTTTCACTTGGCCATTTAATAAAAAAAACTTGTAATTATCATTATTAATAAGAAATTCATCATCATCAGACATAACTGTCATGTCCCCATTGAAATAATCTCTTTCATTAAAAAAGGAATTTATGAATTCCTTTTGTTGCAGTGATTCAATCTTATCTTCATCTGGAAGATAATAATCATCATACTTCGCTTGGCAACATCCAGCTTCACTCATTACAGTTTCAGCATATGAACTGTTTTCTTCAATGCCTGCATTCACACACAACTTGTCAATTTCAAAACCATATGACCCCACGGTCTCATTTGATGATTTAATCATCAAATCCTCTTGTTGTTTTAAGTCCTGTATATAATTCAGAAAGTCTTCAATGATATTCTCTTCAGTTTCTTCGAGCTGTCCAATTGATTTCTCAATTTCCATCTTTTGGCCATCATCATAATTTAGACTTCCTCTGCTTCCAGTGTATTGAAAAGTAAAACTTTTCTCCAACTGTGCATGGACATTTCCAAAACATCTGGCTGTCTCATCTTCCTCCTTAGTGACAACATCAGCAGTTTTTCCTTCTCCAAATTTTCTTCCTGCAAACATACGAAATTTTCCAGATGTAAAGTCATTTGACCTCTTGGTCTCACTTGAAGTTTCAGTCTTCAAGTCCTTCTCCAAATACTTAATCATTCTGAGTAATCTCTCTTTCTGCTGAGCATGTATCATATGCTCTTTATTCATCTGTATCCTATGCCACTTTACTCTCTTCTTCATGAGCCAACCAACCCTTTGGCTCTCCTCTATCATCTTTTCCAATTTGTTGAACTGTTCCTTGATCTCAACTACCTCTTTCTCATACTCTTCCTTCCTTAACTGTGTCTGTATGCCAGCTGTCTTGGCATCCTCTTTCTTCATCTTCATTCTGTTGTGGCCTCTCTCAAAACCTCTGTCACCTCTGCTATGACTATCAGTAGCCATCTTCTCCTTTGTGAGTTCTCACTCACTCATCACGGGCTGCACTGAAACCTATGCAGTAAAAAGTCCTCCTTGTTACAACTTACCTCACCAATCCTCTCCCTAGATTCGGTCTTTTGGAAAGTACAGTTCCTCTATCTATGGAACCTCTTGAGAATTCTCTCTACTCCTTCAGGCTTCACTCTCTGCACCCTCTCAGAACACATCTGTTCTCCTTTCATCCAACCTCTGTTGGGAATTCTCAAGGTTCTGCCACACTCTCTTTTCACTTTAGAAACCTTCACTGGCTTCCTTCATCACTGATTTTCAAAGTTGTGATCTTCTTGCTGAGATGCTCCTCAATTGTCCAAAATCTGCATTCTGCAAACAATATCTTCAAATAGAATAAAAAATAACTCACCTTCAAAGTTTGTTTAACATCCATTTGCAATCATTTTTGCAATTTATCCCAATGCTTTGCTGCACTGCACGCTGTCCTGTCAGATTCAAATCTGATCTCTTTGCCATCACCATCACACCTGTGTTCACATCTTCAGAACATATCCTGGCAATATCCAAAACAATTTGTCTTCAAATTCAGATTCTGCAAATCTGAATACCTTCACTGCACACCTCTTCAAATCTAACTCTTAAACAGATTTAAAACTTCAAATTTTCCTCACTGCTTCAGTACATATGCATTTCAAGAATTAATTTTCAAATGAGCTATTCCAGCTCTGATACCACCTAATGGCAGGCTCCCCTGCCAAACCTACATTCCCACTCTCTATGCATGTAAAATGAACTCAATTTTATTCTCCAAATAATTTCAATTCTGGGCAACTCAACAATTCAACACGAAAACTTTTATATCTCAAATAATAGGTTTGAGATATTAAATAAAATTCTCTTATGGTTATAAAACCATCAACCAATTACACATGTGGAGTTTCCTTTTCATTTCTTTAAAGACCTGTGGTTATAAACCATAGAATAAACCCCCTTTATGAATGTTTAAATTAGAATAATTCAAAATTATTTACTTTATGAAGGCACGACATATAACTTTGCCTTTGTCTTAAGACCCAATTTAAATCTTCTCCATACTTAACATTCCACGCACCAATATATAATAATGCCTAGCCCATACTAAACAACCAAACCAATGTCACATGCGTTCATTCCAAAGGTCAACCTTGGTAATCACATTTCATTCAGGTCTTATAAACCTAGACTTTGACTTAATCAAAGTGCAACACATATTAACATCCTGGGCCCGAAATAATTTACAACGTACCTTGCTTATCGTTCATGCAACTTGACTTATAATCCCACGGTCTATCTACTCTCGCGCTCCAACAATCCTTTGGGCACACATCTGACGAATTTCACGCAATTTAATTGCACTCTCTTTAATCTCTCAAAATCACGCGATAAAAATGGTTTTTAAAAACCACTCTTTGCCACGTGCCCTCCAATGAACGATATCGTGTTTTTTTCACAAAAACAAATTACCACTTAAGAGGCAGCGCGATACTGCCGGTTTGATCTTCAAAACTGCTTTCACTGTTCAGTTTGCCAGTTCCACTCTTCATCTTCATGGTTCCGCACCATTCCATTTAATATGGTTCCTCCACATTATTAACTTAACATGCTCTTGCTCCTTGTTTACACATTTCTTATCCACGAACCATCGCTTCCTTAAATACGAACAAAGTTTAAACAATCCCTCATCATTCATCTCTGTGCTTCCAGTTCATGGCATCAGTTCTCTAATTCGAACCTACTCCAGGTTCCTTCAAACAGGATTTAACATCCTTTATTTTTCATCTGCGTATGGATTAGCTTCCATGTATAGCGCCTGTGGATCAGATTCACAATAAAACCCCAACCACGATCTCCAGAACTTTCTCTTCAACGCAATTTTTGTTTTCAACAAAAACACCCCCTTTCTACTTAAATTTCCTTCTTAAGATCTAATATAATCAGATACTGAACGCTATATTGAAACTCAATTCCGCTCCATGTCATCGACCCTTGCAGTGGTCGATGACTGCAATCCCTCCTTTCGGTTTCTCAAAGGAGTGTACGAATCCCTCATGCATTTAGTTCAAAACACAATATCGATTAACATTGATTCTTCTATCATATGCAGAGAATCAATTAAACTTGCAAATCACAGAGTTTCATCACACTGGTTTATACAATTACTTAGTGGAATTTTAAGCCCATTTGCACAGAATCTAAATCAAGCAATATTCATATAAGGCTGGAAAAATTTCTTCCATATATACAAATGAATCCACTTACAGAACTTCTTGTTTGGCTAGATCTTCAATCATTGGCCCTTCTACAACCTACTCTGTCTCTCCAACTCTCTAGGTCCCCCTTTCTTAATGCCTTTGGCTTACATTTATACAGAATGATAATGAAACAATTCAGCTCCCTGAATAACTCAACAAAACTCCTAAAATCCTCGAAAGTCCTAAATCTAGACTAAGTCCCCAGATTTACTAAAATGTCTCTTCACATTCCAACTAATTAGCTTCTCTCCTGTTCTCCAATCATTTGGAGACATTTACAATTTTCTCTCTATATTTAATTTAGAATCACTCAAATATTAATAATTACTTAAGAAAGCAAAAACATGAGACCCCCCTATGTCTATTAGAATAAAAAGTATTTTCTTGGGCCTAATGCTCCTGCATCAGTGGTCACATGGGAAATATTAATGAAACAATGATATTAATCATGTGGAAAGACAAGTAAGTTGTTGTTAAACTGGTCTCAAATTGAGCCTTGGATGCATTCATGAAGGCGTATGTTATGTGTAGTTTTTATCCATATTTGTGGCCCGAGAATTTGGTCACAGTGTAGGTTTCGAAAATAGTTGTGGCATCCATATGCGCCTCCTCCAGACAACTCTAGGAAGAGCTCCTTTCTAGGGCACTGATTCTTGCCTCTTGTGACTGTGAAATTGTGGTTCTGAAACTTTTTTCGTGGGTAATTTGGTGCAAGTGTCTCTCTGGCTCGCAGTGCACCTCGGTTGTACCTGGCCTCTCTGCTCCAATTGGCATCAAATTTTTATGAATCCTTTGGTCTGAAGGTAATTTTTATCCTTTTGTGTTAAGTTTGGGAATTTCAATTATTAAGGGCTAGGAGGGAAAGCCCCAAAGTTGGCTCCTTTTTAGTTTGTCTGGTTCTTAATTTGAGTTATATTCCTTATGTTGCTCTGCGTGAGCCTATGGTTCGAAGAAATTCAGTGAATTTCGAGTCTACAATTTTGGTATTGAGAATCTGGAAAGTGGTTTCTTTGACCATTATGGATCTTCTAACTGCAAAGGAATTAACATTAGGCATCTAGAATTGGTTCCTTGGTTTCCATATTCTGTTATCATTAGCCACTTGTTGAACACCTAATCCTCTATGGGCAGGTGTGGAAGACGAAGAGTCACAAAGGAGTCCAAGTGACCTTGGAAGATGAATCCAAGAGTCACAATATTGTATTATAAATGTACATCTATGTGTAATAAAGATGTAACGAATGCCTATCTTTCTATTGTGTGTGTTGTATGTGTTTATCTTTCCTCATACACCATGTGTGTGTTTAACATGGTATCAGAGCTAATACGTTCATAACCAGCTCAACCTTGAGTGAGCCATTTGTTTTTATGGCCTGTGTATATATGCAAAAATTCTGGTCATTTTTGCAGCATTCAGATATTTTCTGCAATAGTCATTTTTTCCGCATTCATCAATCTTTGGTAGCATTCAGAAATTAGTTTTTTGAAGAGCCGCGTTGTGCATCTTAAACTCTGCAGGTTTTCTCACTGTTCCTTCCGATTCTGCAAATTTTCCTGCAATTTCTGCCTACTTTTAATTTCTGCACATTGGGGAGATGCTGGAAAATATTGTTTAAAGTGGGTTTCTGAGTTTTTACTAGAAAAAATTCTGAATTTTCTACTGAAAAATTTCTGCAAATTTCTGCACATTCTGCCTAAGTTGTACATTTGTGAAATTCTGCAATTGCCCTCTACAATTCTTTGCTGCTGAAAAAAAAAATATTTTCTGCTGCTAGGAAAATTTTTGAGTTTTTACTGAAAAAATTCTCCAAAATCTGCTGTATATTTGAGAAATTTTGCAAACTTATCTAGCCCTCTGCTGTGAAAATATTTTACTGCTTAAATTTCTGCAACTCACCCACCAGTTTTGGTTTTCTGCAATTTCCCTCATCTTTTCCATTTTTGCTATTACAATTATCCTTCTCCCCATATATACAAAATAAAAAAATAAAAAAAAAAATTAAAAGAAATTTATTTTTTCTGAGCAGTATCGGCTCATGGCCCTTCGGCCCTCTCTGCACTCACACCTACCAGCGCACTCACACCTATTCACCCCCTGCACTCGTCTTACCCAGCCCCCCTCATGGTATCCCACTAAACTCCCTCATCCTCACCTTACCCCTACCCGCCTTACCTCTCGCCCACCCTACCCGCGACCTACAGCACTCACCTACAACTGACTCCCCCTCCCCTCCGCCTCACTACACTCCCTCTCGGCCTTTCGGCCCCCCTCCCCCCTCCCTACCGCCCACCCTCCCTACTTCTCTACCCGACCCCTCTCCAACCCCTCTTCGCTCTACACTTACCCCCGTCTCCTGCCACACCCCCCTCACCACCCTCCTCTTCGCCCCCTCTACCCGACCCCTCTCCCCACTCACAGCTCCCTTACGCTACACCCTTCCACCGCTCTGCCTACGCTCCTATGCTATTCCCTTCCCTGCTTGCACAACTCCCCATTCAACCCCTTCCCAACGCTTTACCCGATCGATCCCATCCCACCCTCTCACCTGCACTCACCGTCCCCTCTACCCGTCGTCCCCGCTCCTCCTCCCCCACCCTCACGGCTCACCCCTCCCCCTCGCACCAGCTCACCCCACCCACACACTCCCTTCCCCGCTCGCTCTCACCCACCCCCTTACACCTCTCATCCCCCATCCCATTCGCCCCCATTCCCAACTCCCAACCCATCCCACCTCGTGCCCTCACGGCCCTCTCGGCCTTCTCACACAAGCTCTCACAGCTCCCTACCCCACTCCCTAATGCAGCCCTTCACACCCTACCTTCCCCCTTCATTTTTAAAATTTTATTTTACAGTTAAAACCTCTCCTGCATTTTTTAATTTCGGATTTTTTATTTTTAATTTTTTTTTTTACAAATATACCTTCCCCAGATAAACTCTCCCCCAGTAAAAACCTTCCTTAGTTAAAACCTCCCCCAGTTAATACCTCTGTTTTTCCCTTTTCTTTTCTTTTTCTTTTTTTCACAAAAAAAAAAAAAACAGCAGAGAGAGAGAGAGGAAATGGCATATGAGGAAATAGATTATATACATAGAGAAAAGTGAAGTTTATGATTTGTGGCATATATAGAAGGGTGATTTTCTCAAAGAGTTTGACAATGTGAAGACAAGTTGTAAATTGGTCATCATTCTCAAAACAATAATGGCATTCACTCATAGTTTGGCCACACAAAGTTTCTGATTTTTGGAGTTTCTCTTAGTCTCTATTGTGAAGCAGTACAACAAGGTCAAACATCAAAGTTTTTGAATCTCCTTCTTTTGCAGTTGAGTTGTTGTTGATGTAAAAAAAATCTTTGAAGAAGAGAGAAACCAACTGCCTTGAAGGGTTATTGCACAGTGTTTTTTGCTACACATTTACAAAATATTTTGCAATGACATTATATTCACATTGTGAGTGGATATTGCTTCTTCATTCATAGTTGCAATTAGTGTTTGAAGTGTAACTTTGAGTTGTTGAGAAATTGTTGATGTAAGTCATTGTTGCTTTCCGGTTAGACAACCAAGTCTATACCTTGAGGTCCTCCATAATTTGAGTAGCAGAGTTTTTTCTTTGGGAATTCCATAGTTGGAAGTTCTTTGAAGACATTTGTAATTGTTTGAAATTAAGTTGAATCACATTGTAAACGGGTGCATTATCGGTTGAAGCCGACACCCTTTATTTCTTTTGAGCTTGATTTGTTGAGAAAAATGGCTAAAATCAATGAGGCATTAGAGTTGTTGAATAACCTCATTCATTCCAGTGTTCATGATATGGTAAAAATGAGCAAAAATGCTCTTTTTGATATTCAAACTTGCTTGCAAAATGCACATGAGAAGATTGAGTTTTTGCAGTTGGAGTCTCAGCTTTAGCAAGATGAACTTCAGCAAAAGGGTCACCATTTTGAACCCGTTTCTATTCAGAAGATTGAGAAGGACTCCCATCAGCAGTAAGAATATAAAATTGCAGTTGATTCACATTCAGTTCCTTTTACAAGAGCATATTTACATGCAGATGCAGCAGTTCAGCCTGCACTTCCCAAGCCCATCATCAGACCTTGGGAAGAGCTTGTCCACAACAAGCACATAACTGGTCTTGGATATGACAAGGATGTGTCCTTTCATATTCTAGAATACTCCAAGCCCATCAAATTTCAGAGTGCTAGATTTCTTTATGACAGTTCACCTGCAGCTGTTCCAGATCCTGCTCCACTTCCACAACAACAACAGATTGTCAAATGCCAACAATGTGATCGAGTTGGCCATTTGAAATATCATTGTTTTGATCTTCATCCATGCAAGAACTATGGTTGGCACACCCATTCTTCACACAGATGCTTCAGAAACAAGCCTCCTGTAAGAACAAAGATGCATCTTGGATGGATAGCTTCTTGGAAATGGGCATCAACAGCCAAGAAGATGTTTAAGTCACATGTCAGAACTTGTTCTAGAATATTGAACAAACTTGGAGTTGAGTTTTTGCCATCATCTCACCTTGTACCTGACAGGGGGGAAAATGGTGGTCATCTACAAGCTTCGACGTCACATCAAGAGAGCCTGAGCCACAATCTCTCATTCCATATTCAGAGTTGTAGCCAGAGACACAGCAGTTCAAGCGAACCTGAGCCACAATTTGTCATTCCAGATTCAGAGTTGTATCCAAAGACACGGATGCCCATGAGCATGCCTTTGGTTGATGTACAACCTTAAACCATCCATGTGAGGTTGATATTATTCCTCTTTCAGAACACTTCCTCTAGTAGAATATTTCAGGTTCTTGCCAATTTTGGTTGAGTTCTAGGAATTACATCAAGCATTCCAATGTTGGTGGTCATCCTTAAACCATCACAAGTTGTAGACTTCCCTTCTTTTAGGTTGAAGGTCTCCCTTTTCAAATATGAGGGACAATTCCTCTAGTAGAAGCCCTTAGCTTCTTGCTAGTTTTAGAAGAGTTCTGGGAATTGCAATAAGCGTTGCGTTCCAGTGTTGGTGGTCATCCTTAAACCACCTCTTTACGACAACATTTCAGAGAGCTGATTCAGCCTAAGTGTTGCCATGCATACTTTGCATATTTTTATTACAACTCTCTTCTTGGACTCACACATACCCCTTCGGATTAAGGGGGGGGAATGTTGAACACCTAATCCTCTATGGGTAGGTGTGGAAGACGAAGAGTCACAAAGGAGTCCAAGTGACCTTGGAAGATGAATCCAAGAGTCACAATATTGTATTATAAATGTACATCTATGTGTAATAAAGATGTAACGAATGCCTATCTTTCTATTGTGTGTGTTGTATCTGTTTATCTTTCCTCATACACCATGTGTGTGTTTAACACCGCTCACTACATACTGTCACATTGGGGTGGTCGATATTGTTCTTAGTTTGTTGTGGTCGATGCCCCAATAATCATAATATCATGAATTCCAATTTTGACTCCTCCTCAGCTGCTAGTCCATGCTCTCAATGCATATATGATTTGTAGAGGGTTGACCATGCATATATGATTTGTAGAGGGTTTACCATGACCTACACATAAAATTTTTTCAGATGTTCCACACTCAAATAAAACATGTTGGCCATATTTTGGCCCTCCGACATCAAATTTTAAGGTCGGAAGATGAGGTTGATGCAGTTAGGGTGATCATTTCATATCTCCATCTTAGTAGAGGTCCATCCTCCATACAAGAATAACCTTTGGAGTCTGTAGACAAGTTGGTAATTGGCCTCAATAAGCTTAACATTTGAATTTGAATAATATGTATGCAATGTGAATTTTTGGGTGTAATGGGTTTTTTTAATTTTGATAAGAAGTTTCTCTATGTAATGGGTTTTCAATCAAGGTGTTGATGGAGAAGTATTAAATGGGTTAATAGTTAGTAGGTATCTAATACACTTCTGAATATGAGAGATGTACTCCCCGTGTATTTTTTGTGACCAGAAGCAAATTTAATTTAAATATTGCTCATTTTTGTTAAAAAAAAACATTTATTAGTGTGTTGCTAAAAACCAACATAAATACATCTTAACTCTAGATCTACCTAGAGTTTATAGGAATCAAATATAATCTCTAAAGGTGCAAAACCTTTCCTTAAGTTTTGCACTCAAAAAGAGGTTTGCACTTTGATCTCTCTCTGGCCCTTATTAAAATGCATCTATGTAGACCTTCATCAATCCAAACCGCCACATATATCCATTAACTTTGCATGTTACTATATATTTGTGTGTGTGTGTGTGTGTGTAATGTTGTATATTCCATATGAGTAATATACATATACTGCCAACACTTTCAACATGCATCATGTCAATTTGATGGAATTGAACATGGGTGGGGATGACTGCATTCTTTCCTCCCAACCACCCAAGATAACCCCAGTTGACTTATATGTGTGTGTGAGAGAGAGAAATTTATATAAATATAAATAGTATTATTAAGAATCAACATAGATCCATCTTAATTCCCATTCTACCAAACCTCCAGAGGGATCAAATCTCTCAAGATGCAAAACTCTTTTTGAGTGTAAAACTTGAGGAAAGGTTTGCAACTCGATATATTTTATTCCTCTTGGCTCTAAGAAGATTTGGAGAAAAACACTGATAAAATGTTTTAACTACCAGTATAGATCCATCTTGACCATGTATCTAGCAAGCAATGAGAGGTATCAAATATCTTGAGATGCAAACCTCTTTTACAGTGCCAAACTTAAAAGGGGCTTGCATTTCCACATGTTTGATCATTATTATGGTTTGATAGATCCATGGTTAAAATGGATTCTCTCTCTCTCTCTCTCTCTCTCTCTCTCTCTCTACACACACACACACATATTGCATTTTTAAATATATAAATGGATTCAACACTTTGAAATTTTCCAAAGGTGCTTGGATTGTGTAAACTATTACAAATCCAACAAATGTTTGTAAGATTTTAGACAAAATCAACTAAAAAATAACATAGTGAGAATACTTGAAAAGTTTCAAACATAAAAGTTTTTTTTTTTCAATTTCTTTATATAATATATACATAGTTTTGTTTTTAAAACAATGTATGATATATACATAATTGACATTGAAATATTTTATTTAACATGGCCATTAAAATATTTTATTTTCGAACCATATTGTTCATAGTATCATGTTTTTTTGTTATTAATATCACTTAATCTTATATTGAAACATTTTATTTATTAGGTACATCAATTTATTATTATTACTATATCTATCAAAAGAAGAGTATATTGTAATCAATTTGGGTTAAAATTCTTTGACTCATAATTAATTTGCATTTTTTTTTAAACTATTTGCAAAGTTTATTAAAGTTTTGGTAAAATTAAATATTAAATTTATTTTTTTAGAAATTGAAAATTAGTTTTTGAATTTTTAAAATTTGAATTTCTAATTTTTGATCAGTGGATGAATTTTTTTATGTGGTTTAAAATCAATTTGTAAAAATTAAAATTGTTTAAAAAAAAACCTCTAATTGCCAAGTGTCCTCGTAAATCAATTATCCAAACTAAAATTAAATTTATAGATTTTTTAATAATTAATATTTTCTTTCCATTCATTATCATACTTATTTTTAGCAATAAATATTGATTAGCCTACCATCATTCTTGTTTTCTTTATATTAATTGTTGTATTCTTTTTTAACAATGTTTTTTTCTTAGTAACAATCTAATCACCAAGTGTCCTTTTCCATAACACACACACAATGGTTTTTTCTTAATAACACACACACACACACACACACACTGGTTTTTTCTCAATAACACACACACACACACCCTTTTCCATAATTAATATTTTCTTTCCATTCATTATCATACTTATTTTTAATACTAAATATTTATTAACCTATAATCATTCCTTGCTTACTTTAAATTAATTGTTCTATTCTTTCTAATAACAATGTTTTTACACCTTTCTCCATTAATATATCTTATTAATCATAATATTTTTTTGTTAGTTCAACTATTTAATTGTTGCTAACATTTTTTTCATAATAAAACTATGTTATCATGTACCAATATACTATTAGAAATTTGATTCCCCCTCCACCAAGACTGTGGCGCTTAAATCATGCACTTAATATAACTAAGTTTTATGATTACATTCATCCCATGAGGGTTCCCTAATTTTTGCATAAGAGGCAGGCACTAAGCAGCAACGCTGCATATTACACTTGTTATTATTAAATTTTTAAATGTCATTTATTAATATTATATTAAAAATTAAATGAATTACACATTTTCCTAAAGTAATTGATTTTTTTTTCAATTTTTTATCTTTGAGAATTGACTCATATTTTATTATGACAAATTCAATGTGGCTTGGAATGGTTATCTGAACGCTTTGTCAACCGGACACATAAGGTTAATAGAAATAGAGGATGATATGGTTTGGAGATGTTCTTCCTTTGGATTTTACAACCCAAAGCTTGATTATCTAGTATTATATGTAGACAGGTAGGGCAGTATGTAAAGCTAAGTGTCCAACAAAAGCTAGAAGTTTTATGTGGTGCCTAATGGAGAAGAAGGTCCCCACTTGAAATGTCCTTCAACGACATTTTTCCAATGGGTCGATATGGTGTTCCCTTTCAAGGGAGGTAAAAAAACCAATGAACATGTGTTCAAGCAACTCCATTTTTTAAGAAAGTGTGCGATGGCTACAAGTTAGCGACAGGTCTAAAAAAAAAGTAGGAAGGCCAAAATTTGGAGACATTTTGTAAAGAATGATACTTAGATCAGATTACTTGTGCATTCAGAGCTCTCCCACTAATAATATGATGGGGGGTATGGTTGGCACGAAACAAGACCATATTTCAGGACAAGCCTTCAACCCCAAAGTACATTGCAGCTAGAGCTATTGCAATTCTTCTCATTACCCTCAAGAAAAAGACATCAGTCCTCCTAGACTTATAGTAGATGAAGATCCAAACCACACAAATCCATTGTATTTTTTTTATGGTGCATCTAGTGACATAGGCAATAGTAGTGGTGGTGGTTTTTTTCTATTTCTATATTCTAAACATTTTTCATGCAAAAATGGGATTTTGTCCAAGAACAAACAATCAAGCCTAATTAATGGCATGTAAAAGTTGATTGGTTTATGCAAAAGAACAAGGACATACTCAACTTCAAGTTTATGGAGACTCAATGCTTGTAATAAATTGGCTAAATAAAACTCAAGCATTCAAAAATTTACCTTAGCCCCCATCCTTGAAGATTTATGGAAGATAAAAGACTCATTCAAATTATTTGAAATTTCTCATACTTACAAGGAGAAATATACGTCCACTGACATGCTCTCCAAAGTATATTTGACTATGGAACAAGGTCTTTGGCACATATGGGAGCAACATGAAAATTCCTCCTATGGGTTCTATCATAAGCCATACATAGAATAGACTAATCAAGTTGAAATGACCTAATATTTTTGTTGAACCCTACACATGAAATGATACACTAATCATGACAATTTACTTCAAAGAAGGGTGAAAAAAATGGTTTCACCAATTTTTGTTGTATGAACAATGTATATTTTTTGAACATCTCATAGCTCACTTGGAACATGTATTAGACATAAATATGCTAGCTTTCAACACTGATCTGGATTTATGCAGGAACGCAACAGAATATAGAAATAACCATAAACATAGAAATACATCGGAAATAAGGCTTCATTTCATTAATATCAAATCACAGAAATATGCTTAAAAACATGCTGGAAATAAAATAGCTAGGGTGCTGGTAACGAATCTCTGAGAAGAGATGTGGAGGATACATACCTCTGAACTGTGTTACAATGAGGCTCGAGGGCCTATTTATTATGGAGAAACAATGGAGAACTCTAAACGTCCAAAAACCTAACCCTAGGAGATGAAGCGCCAAAACTATGGGCCCTGTTTGGGTAAATTGGTGTTTCAACTTCTCGGGGACGCAACTTCGGCATACTATCTCCGTTTGGAGCTTCAAAACGACTCCGGAAGTTCAGGACCCGAAAAATCGCTAAAAATAGTAAGTTGTGAAAAAACTAAAAGAGACAATGGTGGGGCCCCAAGTGGAATAGGCGGGTGGCCACCAATATCCACCTGGATCATTCCTCCCCCCTTAGGAAGCAATGGTCCCCATTGCGTTGAGTTCCTCCATGAGATGAGGAAAAATCTGTTGAACTTGGTCCCTGGTGAACCACTTGCCTTGGTGCAGGAGTTGGCTAGTTTTGACAACCCGATACAGTTGGATCTTCTGTCGGCAAGTGTTCTTGATTTGCATGTCCATGATATAGTCTGTGGTGGCCTGTTACATGTAGTCTGGGTTTAACTCTTTTGGTGTGAGTTCTTCTGCAATGTCAGAGGTGTCTAATAGAGGTGGGAAGTAGGGACGAAGGCAGTCTACATTGAATACTAGGTGCAGACCAAGGAATGGTGGAATACTGAGGTCGAAGGCATTGTTCCCTACAACCTTGGTGGTGGTGTACGGCCCATATCGGAGCGGGAGAATCTTGCAGTGGGTTCCAGTGAGGAGCTCCTTCTGCAAATGTAGCCACACTTTTTTTCCCACCTGGAAGTTGTGTGGCACCCGATGTTGATCATGTCATTGCTTGTACTTAGCATTGGCTCTGTCCAATATGTCATGAACCTGTTGGCGGATGTGCTGAATGTGCTCAATGAAGTTGTTTGCTTTGTCAGCTTCAGACTGGACATGAGCCGAATAGGCCTAAGTAGCTGCAAATGGCATGGCTACGTCAATGGGACATAGTGGTTGGAATCCCAAGCCCACCTGAAAGGGGTTGTGGCCGGTTGAGCTATGGAGAGACCGGTTATAATTGTTTTGTACATAGGGAAGGCTCTCATCCCATGTGCGTGGATGCTTTGAATTGTACATGCATAGAATGTGTACAATCATCTTGTTGACGACCTCTATCTAACCATCAGTTTGGGGATGGAAAGATGTGGACTTGGTGAGCTTGGTGTCCAAAATTGACCAGAGGCTGGACCAAAATGTGTTGAGGAACTTGCTGTCGTGATCTGATATGATAGACTGTGGGATCCCAAAGTGCACCCACACTCGTTCAAAGAAGAGTTTAGCAGTGGCTTCTGCTGTGATATTATTCTTGCAGGCCACCATAATGGCCATCTTTAAGAATCTGTCGACGACTATGAAAACACAGTCATTTCCATGCTTATTAGAAGGAAGGCCTAAAATGTAATCTATGGAGATCTATTCCCAAGGTCGACTAGGGGTAGGTAGTGGAGTATACAACCCTTTCTTCTTGATGGTTGATTTGGCAATGGTGCAAGCAGTGCAGGATCTAATGTACTTCCCGACATCCTATCAAAGGTTCGGCCAATAGAAATACTTCTGCAGTACTGCCACTGTTTTTTGGACCCCAAAATGCCGAGCGACTCGACTTTAGTGCGCTTCCCATATCATCTTGGCACGCTCGCTTGAAGGAACACAAAGTATCCCAGGTGACATAATAGTGCATCTTGGAGGTGAAAATTTGGAACTTGCATACCCCCCAAGAGTGCCTTGTATGTGTAGTTGAATTCTAGATCGCTCTTGTAGAGAAGCGGCCAATTAGAAGTCTCATGCCCACAAGAGTTGAGAACGGTGGTTATGGCCATGATCGATGGTCGACTGAGGCAGTCTACAACATTATTGGTGCTACCCTTCTTGTACTTGATGTTCAAATGAAATTGTTGCAGATATGTGGACCGCTTCTGATGGCAATCGTTCTGCAACTTCCCTTGTGTCTGTATGAACTGTAGAGGTTGGTGGTCTATGTGGATGATTGTCTCCTTCCCCAAAATGTAATGCTTCCATTGTCGACAAGCCTGAACAATGGAATACATTTCTTTATCATAAGTGGGATACTTTCGAACTGTGTCGGACAATGTCTCACTGTGATATGCCACTAGATGCCCATGTTGAGTAAGAACTGCCCCAATAGCATAGTCAGAGGCATCTGTCTCGATCTCAAATTTCAAGTCTGGTAATGTGAGCACTGGGGCAGAACATAGGCGATGTTTTAATTCTACGAACGCCTTCTGTTGAGATTCTAACCAACAGAATTTTTCTTTTGCTCCTCCCTTGGTGACTTGACTCAAGGGCCAAGTGATATGAGAGAATCCCAACACGAACCTGCAGTAGAAATTAGCAAGACCCGTAAAGTCACAAGCTCGTTAGGTGCTGGGGCCGGCCAATCTCGAATGAATTTGAATTGGATCTTTGGCTAGATCCACATGCACCCCCCCTTTCATCAATAATGTATCCCAGATATTGAACCTGGGTCATGCCAAAAGTGCACTTCTCCAAATTGGCACACAACTTGTGTTTCTATAGTGTTTGGAGGACTTCTCAGATGTGGTGGAGGTGCTCTTCCCAAGTCTGGCTGAAGATCAGAATATCATCCAAGTACACCACTACAAATGAGTTTATGAATGGATGTAAGATGTCATCCATCAACCTCATGAAGGTTGCAGGAGAATTTGTCAAACTGAAAGGCATGACGAGCCATTCAAAAAGGCCCTCCTTGGCTTTGAAGGTAGTCTTCCACACATCATAGGGTTCGATTGGTACCTGGTGATACCCAGACTTCAAGTCGATCTTACTGAAATATTTTTCCCCTTTGAGTTGGTCCAAAAGGTCATCAATCCATGGGATCGGGTACCTATTCCGGACATTGATCTTGTTCAATTCCCGATAATCAATATAGATTCTCCAAGTCCCATCCTTCTTCTGTACCAACACGATTGGGCTCCCACATGGTGATGAACTTGGCCGGATGTGACCTTTCTGTAGCAACTCCTGAATCTTCCTCTTGATTACATCATTCTCCATAACGAAGCACCTATAGATTGGTCCATTGGGTAGCGACACACGTGGGGTAAGTTCAATGGGGTGCTTGATCTGAGAGTGTAGAGGCACTGCTGTGGGTGAGGTGAAGATGTCCTCGTACTCCTCCACAACCTTGTCCATTTGTTGTTTTCGTGCAGAGGAGCCATGTCTGGAGGTCATGGCCATAGTCTTCTTCTTACCCTGGCGGCGGATCATCAGGAAAACAAATTTCCTGGTTTGGGAAATGAGCTTACTACATTTTTTTGCAGTAACCAAAGAGATAGTGGGAGGCGGTGGTACCTCTGGTATCCTGTACAATTTATTTCCCAAAGTAACAATAACAGCGCGAGGCCAGGACTCATACACATCCTGTCGCTTCCACAAGTATGGTTGGCCTAATAATGCATTAGAAACATCAATAAGAGTAATGTCACACAATACCTCATATGTGAAGGGTTTGATGTTATAGGGAAGGCGACACTGCTGGTTGACGCGGAGATCCCGTCCTTGGTGAAGCCACCTGATGGTGTATGGTTGTGGGTGTGATGTGGTTGGCAAGCCAAACCGCTTCATGACATCTGCTGAAATGAGGTTCTTTTGGCCCCCATTGTCGACAATGAACCGTAGCGGGGAACCCTTTACCCACATCTGGGAGTGGAAGAGACGATCTGCCTCCTCTGGATCTTTTGGTTCCTCCTTCTGGATCTTCGTAGTGGCAACAATGGCATTGGGCTCCGCATTAATAATCTACTTCCCTTTTTCATTCACCTTTTCAGGTTTTGATTCAGAGTCAGAGCATGCATTTGATTCAGAAGCCCTCATCTCGACCACCAACGACTGCTTGGCCTGACACTCACTTGTGTTGTGAGTGGAGCTCTTATGGAAATCACATCACTTTCCCGTGTCCTTCGTTGGCTTCGCAGTGTTGTTCTTTGCTTGTGTCTTTGGTAGGTTGTCTTGGGCTGCCATGCCTTGGATTTGTCCTTTGTTTTGGGGTTTGGGGGCACCTTTCCCTTGCTTTTCATTCACATATCTAAAGTCTTGCTTCTTCTATTTGAATTTCTTCTCAATCTTGGCAGCATACCAGTATGCCATACCAAGCGAGGAGATGTCGAGGAACTCCATTTTCTTCTGAATGTATCTGTGTAGACAACCGCGATACTTTAGCACCGAATGTTTCTCTGAATCTTTGATACCCAACTTTGTGCGCAGGGTATGGAAAAGATTCGTTAGCTCATGCACATCTTGATCCCTTTGTTGCCGCAGCATGGTCCATTGTATGTACTTGTCCTCATAGCTCCCCACGGGATAGTATTGTTCCTTGATGGCATCTCGAAAAGAATTCCAAGTGGGTACGACTGAGAACAGAGAGGGTTTTGTCTCGTCCTTTTTCTCACAGTAGGTTTCCCACTAGTCCTTGACATGGGGGTAGCTTTGAGGAGTGCAAAAATAATCTTCTCTCGGTCGGAAAAGTCATGAACCGAGAAATATCCTTCTAATAGATTCAACCATCTATCTACGACATCTACATCTATTTGACCTTCAAATATGGGAATTTAAAAGTTTACTTGTACCTTAAAGGGAGTCACGCCTCCAGAGTGGCTGCTGGATGCAGATGCGTCGCCGGTGGGTAGTCGTTGAAGGATCTGGGCAAAGTTATCCATCATCGCGTTCCTTTGTTTTTCAAGGGCCTCCTCGAGCAATATTTTGATAGGATCTCATGCTCCCTCATCTTTCTTTTCGTCCCCCATGGGCGTCCATCGGGGTTTGCATGGCTAATCTTGCAAAGGTTCCACCAGATCGAGCCCTAACTCCTTATACCCCGACCTCGTTGGGGACATGCAAAGAAGGATCAAGAAAAAGCAGACCGTTCTGATACCACTGATCTGGATTTATGCAGGAACACAACAGAATACATAAATAACCATAAACATAGAAATACAACGGAAATAAGGCTTCATTTCATTAATATCAAATCACAGAAATATGCTTACAAACATGATGGAAATAAAATAGCTAGGGTGTTAATAGCGAATCTCTGAGAAGAGATGTGGTAGCTACAGACCTATGAACTATGTTACAATGAGGCTAGAGGGCCTATGTATTGTGGAGAAACAATGGAGAACTCTAAACATCCAAAAACCTAACCCTAGGAGATGAAGCGCCAAAACTATGGGCCCCGTTTGGGTAAATTGGTGTTTCAACTTCCTGGGGGTGTAACTTCGGCATACTATCTCCGTTTGGGGCTTCAAAACGGCTCCGGAAGTTCAGGACCCAAAAAACTGCTAAAAATAGTAAGTTGTGAAAAAACTGAAAGAGACAATGGTGGGGCCCCAAGTGGAATAGGTGGGTGGCCATCAATATCCACCTGGATCAAACACATAATCTCAAATGTGTCTTTTTCTTGGAATGCACCCAAGGGTGCATATACAAAATTACATTTTGTATCATTTCATAAATATTATGCCAAAGTTCACATTATAATAAATTCAAATTCTCCACATTAAAATATTAATACTTGCCCCATCATATTCGGAAGTAGAAAACATATCCATAAGATATTATCTCTGTATATAATTTTTAATTTAAATTATTTTATTTTTCTTTATATAAAAGTTAGATATAAAATTATGTTATTTAATGTAGACATTAAAACATTATATAATATCAATAACATTATTTTTACATGATATTTGTCAAACCCATAATATTATTAAGTAATGAATGAATTGTATATCTCCCTGATATTAAAAGCTAAATTGTTTTTGTTTTTTTACTTCCGATATAAAATTTGAAGTAAAATTAAAAAAGAAATTGAAATATTTTATTTATTACTATTTTTTAATTTGTTAATATAAGTATTATTTTATTACTTTTAGATATAATCATATGGAACATCTCCCTCAAATTGCTTTGTAGAGTTTTTTTTGGCACAATTATTATTATTATTATTTTAAATAACGATTGTTTTCTATTAAAAAAACTAGATTTTAGCCAAAACCATTACATTCATAAGCAACATCATGTTCATCTCCCTGCAAAATTCTCTGGCCATAAGCATAATATTTTCTGAAATCTCTTGCCTATTTCTTCAACTACATTACTCTTATATAGTCGGAAAAAGGTCCCATTAAACATTACATACTTGCATTGCATTAAAATAAAAAATGATATAACTGACTAGTCTACATCTTTTGAAACTGGTTGTCTTGCTTCATCCATATCTATTGCCTCAGGTTCTACTGACATTGCTGCCTCCTCTGCTTCCAAATGTGATCATGCCTTCGCAAGGTTTCCATTTGTATCATCCAAGTGTACCGTATTCTCCTGAGTAGTAGCGTCCTGAGCGCCATTGTCGTTCTCATTATCACCTTCCTCCCTAGGCCCAAATGCTTCCTTAAAGATGGAGACAACCATTGTTTCCACATTTTCCTTTGTGCTTTCTACCCTTCGATTCAGGGTCTCAATTTTGGTCATAATTTCAATTGAAGCGCTATGTACAATTCCCATATATTTCCTCATTCTTTCTAACTGGCTCATTACAATAGAGAAATGGGATCTAGCTTCATAAATTATTTTCCATCCTATGCATGATATCATTTTCTCTATTTCATGCTTGAACACCTCCGAAGAGTTCTCAGATGAACCTCTTGCACCATTTCTTGACGGGGAATCCATTTCTTTGTTTTTAACAAGATGAGTAGCTAACCAAAAAGCAAAGGCCCTAGCCATCCAACTCCTTATAGCTGAGATCAACTTCAAGTTGACAGCCCCAAGGGTCACTTCAGAAACAATTCCCCTCATTAATGCTCTTCCTCCAAAAAAATTCCTTTCCATTGCTTCCTTCTCTAAGAAAAAATATTGTATGATTGGCTGATAAAAACCCTCCTCATATTTTGTATGTTTATGTCCTTCACCTCCCCTTCGCATTAAATCAAGGTCGCCTACCTTCTATTTGTTTGGGCTCTAGTCAAGCAATATCATATTGTTGTAGCAGCTACAACACCCTCCAAAATTTGGTCCCATTTTAAAATTTCGGAGCCCCTGGTCTCTCAGTAAAGAGACATATTTCCTATGCATCTATCTTAGTCTCATCTAGGTGTTGTAATTTCTTAAGCAACCAATCTCATAGTCGCCAAGTTGCAAATGCACAAAACCAAGAACTTTGTGACCCCGCGATCCGTGGCCCACGACCCCTAGGTCGTGGAGTCACTAGATCGCATGTTGGTTTAAAGCTTAATATTAGCGACCCAGCGATCCCCAGGTCGCGGAGTCACTAGGTCGCAAGGTTGCACATCTCCCGACCAACAGTCATCTGTGACTTTGCGACCCTCATTAATTGACCACACGTGCGACCTATTTATAAATAAGAGGGTTGCATAGGTCGCATTCGACCTGCACGATGGAGGAAGTAACGCCTCTAACAAGCCAGTTGGAGCGCATTTTTTCTCGGGTAAGTTTCCTAATCCTCCTGATGTTTCCTTTTGAGTTAATTGTTGCCTCTCTCACCCCTACCCATTGTCCTTTTAGTCTTTAGTTTACCTTCATTTAAACCTCCCAAGAACTTTGTGTAAGGTGTGCACCTCCCCATGGTTTTCCTCCTCTGCCTCCTCCTTTGAAAGCTTCCCCTACCCTAGTTTGCCTCAAGCTCCTATCCAAGCCCTCCTGGGGAAAACCTCAAGACCTAGATGTGTTCTTTCCCTTCGATGAATTACATGTTTTTCCCCTTTTTCTCCCCGAATGCTTTAATCGAAGGGAATCCCCTCAAGAGAGCCCTAGCGCAACCTCGTGACCCCGTGACCTTGCGACCCCGTGACCTGGTCGCTGAGTCGCAAGGTTGCTAAGTTGCTCGTATCTAATCATCGGCAACCCTCGCGACCCAGCGACTCAGCGACCTCGTGACCTAGTCGCAAGTCGCTAAGCCATTGAGTCGTGCTTCCCATAATTTTGACTCTATCACGACCTTATGACCTATTTGCCAAGTCGCATAGTCACTATCCCTTGAGAGTTCACGACAGTGTGACCTAGCGACCTAGCGACCTGATTGCAAGGTCGCCTAGTCGCAGGACTAGCCTTTACTTCAGGAAATAATTGGAAGGTGTCATGGTGACTTAACCTTAGGAGATATTTGAGAGTGTTACTGGTCTTAACATATTTATTATCATGTCGTATGCTTTATCGTGGGATTTTTTTATGAATATGCCAGGAAACATCGAAGCCGAGCTCGAGTGCGTGTCTATATCATCGGCCTTAGACGATATGGGGCCCCCAGTAGTATGGAAAAGAATCAAGAGTCCGAAGGTGGAAGTCTCAAAAGAAGGCACACCCCCTACTGCACCTCCGATCTATGGAGACACCACCTGTGTCTTCGAGAAAGGGGATAAGATGAGTTGGTATCAGGTTTATTAGGAGTTCAAAAAACCTGAGTTCCCAGAAGATCTTCCAAATCGGCAGGTGTACATCTTGGTCAAGAGGTCCAAACTCCACTATTCAGGTGCTCATCCGCCCATATTTCCATGTGCAGAGATTGTTGAATGGATCCTCAAGAAATTCGACTCCAATATGTGGGTCATTCGCGATCACTTGGGGAAAGAATTCACCCACCTAATGGGACAAGAAGCAGAAGTATACTATGCACTCCCTACTTGAGAACGAACTTTCAACGCCAATTGGGCAGCCACTCATCCAGTGCCCATAACAAAGACTTTGAAGGGATGGTGGGAGGACCCAGAAAATTTCAAGTTCAAGAAAGATCAGTAATATAAGACTGAAGGCCTAAGGAAAGTCTACAAGCTTGTGGCAGCAATGATGTGCAGGATGTATGGTCGACCAGATGCCACTATGTTCAATGGTACTTGGATCCCCCTCATGTACGTTGTCACTACATATGGTACCCGTTTCAACTGGGCCAACCTGATAGTAGCATCCCTCAGGTCAAACATATCATCAGCACAAGCACCTGATGAAGGAGATGCATCTGATTTTTATATGGAATCTTACGTTTTGGATGCGGCATGCGCAAGGTGTCATTTTGAAGGATGGGCGCACAATTGGGATGTGGAACATGGTGGCCCGATCCATAAGGATTTAAAGGTGTTCTGGGCTTCTAAATACAAACAAGATATAGAGTCAATCTCACACAACTTCATTCTCGCGCTCTACCGAAAGCTGTTTGACAAAGATGCCCCCTGCATGTCCAGGTGGGCCATGGAGAAAATAACCCAAGTGGCCAATTGGTTTCCTATTCAAGATAGTACTTTCATCAAGTTTTTTGGGTCATTCAAGGCACCCCACGCGATGCCTCAGTTCTTCACTGATAAATTACTCTTGCAAGAAGTATGCTACCAGATGACGGGTGGTTTTTCCAAGGTTCTCACCAAAGGCAAGAAGAAACCATGGCCTACTCTCCCACTTACTATCAGTGCCTACACAGTTAGATATTTCAGAGAAGTAGAATCAGAGGCTAAGGAAACCAAAGGCTTTCATTTTCCTCCCATGTCACATAGATCATATGATCCCGAAAGGATCGTCCCCGCGCACCGTAAAAGGGCCAAATTCAAGAGGAGTTACCAACACACGGAATGCCCTGTCGAAGAATGAATCAGGAACTGGTACAACAAGGACATTGAGGCTGCACCAGAAGAGTCCACTGATCAAGGTGGCAGGATGATCAAACATGAAGATAAAAGGGTGACACACTAGGAGGAGCCTCATCCTCCAAGGCCAAGAAGCCAAGAAATGATACAGGTAGCAGACTATCTAAACAAAAATAGGAGAAAGAAGACATAGAGGCTAAGGCACATTAGGAAGCTGAGAAGAAAGAAAAAGAATAAGAACTCAAGAGAACCCAAGATGCCCTAGCTCAACAGCAAGAAGCCAAGAAGAAAGAAAAATAAGAAGAGGAACAAAAGAGACAAGAAGAAGAAGCCCATAAGAAAAAAGAAGAAGAGGAACGCAAAATGAAAGCAGAAGAGGAACAAAAGGAAGTTGAATGAAAATTAAAAGAAGAATAGGATAAAGCAGAGGCTTAGGAGAAAAAAGGACAGAAAGGAAACCAGGAATCGCAGGAAGTTCTTCCAAAGAGGCAGGGGGAAGTAAGACACCGCTTCTAGAGACAGGGAGTCAGGCAGGGCTACCACACATTGATGTACCTCAGACAACCCCTATGTCAAGTATTTGTCCTTCCCTCCTAGAAATTGGCACTGTAGAGGAATTGGGAGATGAACTCTTGGATCTGACAAGGCTAACTTATGACCAGTTCATGCACAAGATCAGGCAAGAGAGGAGAAAATGTCTAGTGCGGAACCCTGTTGCACCTCTTGCAGTCACAATAGAGAAAGACATAGTTTTGGACACCAGGACCAACCCAATTATGATTGCATCAGCAGCTACCGCCTTTGCATTAGCCATAGAAGAAAATTTCATTAGAATGAGCTGAGAGATCCTCTCTTTACAAAACAGGCTACAGGTTTCTAAACAGAAATCAGCTCGGGTGGAATATGATAAAAGGGGGTTAGATGAAGAAATCCAGAGGCTACAATTCACAACCGCCCAAGCTAACAAATTTCCACTCACCATTCAAGGGGAGTTAGTCACTCTGGAAGCCACCATGAGAAAAGTGTACGAGGAGATGTTCACGATAAAAAAGATAGTCGCACTGTTGTTGAAAGCACAAGCAGAAACTAAAAGGAGGACTCCCTAGCTAAAAGAGGCCTCCATTGCTTTTTATAATATGCTAGAATGGTCAAGAATATACCCGCATGCTTCTAACACCCTGCCCAGGAAAGACTAGGTTAGCACCTAGAATGATAAGGTTCAGGTTCGAATGAAGATACAATCCAAAGATAAACTGATTAGAGATCTAGAGAAAGTAATGTCCGCTTATGAACACCTGATCAATGGAATCGATTCAATGGCCGAAGTTCACCACATTCCTACTCTGGGTACCTTGGACACCGAGAAAACAAGAGGAGAGGTTGCTCGGGACATTCAAGCATTCCTGCTACCCATGAAACAAGCAACTGCCTCTCAAGATCTTCCGGTCTCACAGGAAAATCTCTTTCAGTACATCGTCACTTTGGTCCGAATCTACACCAAGCTGGCTTCTCTCTCCACTTAGATTACAGTGAAAAGGAGCACCTTGGTCCTAGATGCTCTTGAGTGTTTTCATATATTGAAATAAGATACTCCCTAGGTTAGTTCCGTTGCTGCAGATTATCGAGCATGGAAAAAGTACCTCAAAGATCAGCAACAAGTAGAGGTACCGGACCTTGCAATCTCACAGTTGCTTCCTTGAACAAGGAAAAGACACAGGTCGCAGGTCACAGAAGGCAAGAGGTCATAGGTCGCAGAAGGCAAGAGGTTGCGGGTCGCATTCAAATCCAGGTCGCAGGTTGCAACGTACTCCTAAGTCGCATAGCATGCCAACAGTCGGTAATATGAAGGGTCCAGGATACCCAAGAGTCAATTTTTTTTATAAATACTCCCTCCGAGGAATTGTAAGAGGATATTTTATTTTTTGGACTCCAAAGGAGCAGAGAGAATTGTACAGCATTGAATGCATATTTCTGAGAATTAATACAAACAAGTGTTTTGAATCCACTATTGGATTTGATGAGGACTCATGTGTTAACATTACGAGTATTTTTTGTCTTATGTATCGTCTATCTTTTATAATTAAACTAATCTGTGTTTTCTGCTTATGTCATTTATAATTTTAAGCTCACTTAATGTGTTAATGATATGGGGATATTTAACTGAGAAACATTGGCAACTTAGTTGTTAGCATTATCTTATCTTTTCAGAAAATGCCGATAGATTTGAAGGGTGTTTTGACCACAGAGAACTATTTCTTTTGTGGTTCAAACAAATTTTACAAGCATGACCCTAATTATGTGATGCTAACAGTATTTCCCTTGGTTGCATGCTTTGACTCGCTTTTCTACTTGTAATGTTATGTTCATTAAGACTCATCAACCATTTGTCTTGTATTGTTTGAACAACTGTGTATTCATAGGTTTGCAGGACTTGCTCTCTGTCCAAGAGAAGGAGTATCCAGTGGTAGCCAGACCCACACACCGGACGAGATCCATATCACAAACAGTTTAGAGTCTGATTGGGACTCTATATCGGGGAGATCCCTTACTGCTGGCTAGATATTTTTCTCCGTCAACATATTTGGTGATAGAAGGAGGGCCGAATGGCAGGCTCCCAGCACACAAGTAACATCCCCTTGCAAACCACGCAAGGGGAGATCATGTATGAAAACATGGGTCCTTTGTCCCCTGCCAATTCCCTGGAGGATGAAATCCCATATTATGAAGTCACCTCTGACTAGCTCAGGGCCCTGCGCCCGATTGCCCGTGATCTGATAAGAGGCTTACAAAATGTCCCAGGCACTGGTTCCCTGGCCAACCCTCAAACTCTTGCAGCTAATCAAACTTGCCAGGGAGCCCTAGTCAATTGCATACCTTAGCTAATAGGTCTTATGCTCGAAGATTATGCTAATGAAGTTGAGTGCAATTCAGTAGAGCCCCCCGACAGTCCCTGAGGGATTGAAGAAGGCGACCCCGAAATTACTGAAACCCAACCTAACATCAGTCTGCAACCCAACCAACCTTTAAATGATAACACTCAAATAAATAAACCCCTTGGGGAAGGGACCGGGAGGGGCTGGGGAAATAGAGGTCGAGGGGATAGGGGTCGTGGACAAGGCCGAAACACCAGTCACCACCACAACAACTGAAACCCTAACAGATTCCCATTCCTTTATAACTGGAGAAATATTAGGAATGTAGGAAACCACAGAGGAAATCAAGACATGCACTCTCACCATGAGGGAAAAGCCTCCGGATCTGGTCTCGGAAGTGAATCTGAGAGTGAAATGGGACATATCTACATACCACGCCATCAGCAGGCCAGGCGGGTGTAGCCGTTGGCTTGGATGGCATACTCACCCTTATATCTCCATGGTCCCCTTCACGACATGCCCCGTCACCCTGAGAAGCATCTCCCTAAGTTCGACCCCGAAAAGGGTACGCTAGCCGAGGATCACATAAGTAACTTCTACTTGGCCTTACAAATGATGAGAGTGCAATCTGATGATATAGCATGCCAGCTCTTTCCCCATACCTTAGAAAATAAGGCGGCTACATGGTACCGTTCTCTCCCTGTTGCTTCCATTTCCTCATGAGAAAAATTTCGTCGTACCTTCCTCCAAAAATTTTCATAAGACAAGACTCCTTCTATGCTCCTTACAGAGCTTAGTACTTTGAAATGCCAGAAGAAGGAGGAAGTTAAAGACTTCAATCAACGCTACACTAATATATTAAACAAATTCCCTCTGAACATGGCTCTGGATGATTCCATCACCATTGATTACTACACAAGGGCTCTCCCTCAGGATATTTCTGTGTTCGTAAAACGCGAAACCAGGGATACCTTGGCAGCAAACTACACCGCCGCCCTTGCTATCGAAAAAGACATGCTGTCCATAGGAGCCATTGCCGAGATGATCCAAAACTGACCATGAAAAGGCCTCAATCCTCAACTCGTAAGTCTGGGGACAAAGACAAGGACACCTTCGACTTCGAGAGTATCACGAAGTTTGTCAAGCTATTAAAAAATGAAGTCTCTAATCTGAAAAGGAAAAGCAATGACTCCACCTCGGGTACCAAAACCCATAAATATTTCTTTAGGAAGAATAACCCCACTATTCCCCAACCTCTGTCAAACCCAAATACCGGCCTCAACGTTGAGGAAATCAGCAAGGATAATTTCTGCTCCTTCCATCAAACCTCCCACTCAGAGAAAACTTGCCCGCAATGGGTCAACATCATGACCATCGTGGTAAATAAAATTTTGGAAGATCAGACCACAGGGGATTTAGAAGAATAATTTGTTTCAGATAACGAGGAAGCCTCTCCCCCAGATGAAGATATAGGATCCACTGTCCTCGCCTTCAAGGTCATCTGCAGAGAAAGATCCCCTCTTATAACTGAGGTGAACTTAGCCGACGACCCTCAATCTAAACCCCCTCAAAATTACAGTTTGAGGAGAAAAGGCTCAGTCCCTGAACAGTCCTTTGAATAAAAAGAAAAGCTTTCCCGAGGAATATTCTACCACCAAATAAAGAAAAAAAACCACTACTCCCAAAAAATCCATCCCAACGTCTACCCGAGGAAACCCAAAAGCTAGGTCTTCATTAATTTCATCGGATGCTTCTGCTGACCCTCTCCCGCACCTGGAGTCTGGGTATAATATCATTGAAGATATGAAAAAAACGCGAGCCAAAATTTCCCTCATTGAGATTTCCCAGATAGCCAATCAGCGAGATCTCATCCTCAAAGCATTCGCCAATCCGCCAGCCTCCAAACCTATGAGCTCCACGTCTTCCCAAGAGGTTGCAAGCCTTCAGTCCATTGTGAATGCTGTCAGTACAAAGTCCCAGGGGTCCACCCCCCCTTTTCTCCCATCTTTCAAGATCTTCAACTTCAATGTTCACAACTGCCTAGTCGACTCTTGTGCATCCACAAATGTTATGCCCCTGTCCGTATGCAAGAAGCTGAATTTCCATCCTGAAAATACCAATGCTCGAATCATTCAGCTTGATAGATCTCAAGTCCACACAGTGGGTGAATTGAATAATGTTATCATCCGCCTCTCGTCAGACTCTCGAGTGCACCAGTGTATTGACATAGTGATCGTGGACATCCCTGAAGCCTACGATTTTCTCTTGAGTCGGGATTGGTCTAGTAAGCTGCAAATTTACTTCGCCACTGACTGGTCCCACCTATGGCTCCCATACAAGGGAAAGAACAACCAGATCCTGGTCAAAAGCGAACCTTACATGAAACACACGGTAACTAACCTAGATATAACTAATGAATCCATTAGTTTCGCGCAAGTAGAACTCAGAATGTGTTTCTTAGAATCCATTTTTAGATGCTACCAAACCCCTCAATCACTGGTCACCCAAGACGTCTAGCCGGAACTTGTAATAACCATGGACGGCCACTCTGTCTCAACAAAAGAGCTGCTAGAAGTTGCCTCCCCGAGCACATCTCCTACATTCTCAAGCAGCTTGGTGACATCATAAGATGAGGTTTGGACCTTGTACTATGACGGTTCCAAACCCATGATGGAGCAGGTGCAGGCTATATTTTGTTAGACCCACAGAAGAACATGTTCCTAATCCCTTTTCGGCTAGAGTTCCAGTGCACCAATAATATGGCTGAGTATGAAGAGTTGTTTCTCGGACTCAAGAAATCCATATATCTCAAGGTTAGATGTCTAAAAGTAATCGAAGACTCCGATACTATCACCCGGCAGGTATGCAACACCATCCATTGCCTATCTCCACATTTGAAAGGATACCAACAAGAGGTATGGCGTTTAATTTTTTTTTTTATGCTTTTGGTATTAAATCCATACTTAGGATGCACAATGCAGTGGCCGATACACTCACCAATGTTGCTGCTAGGTTTACCCCACTAAGAGATGGTTTCTCTATTGAAATTATTTACAGACCATCTGTGCCAGAAAATGTAACTAATCTGAGCATTTTTAATGATGACTAGAAGGTACTGGATTTCATGCTTAATGCAGACGTGTTCAAGGAGGCAATTATTGAGGAAGAATATCATGATCTGACTTTGCAGAAAGAACGAGAGGATCATAAGGGAAATCCCATACCCAAAGGGGTCGTATCACTCGAAAATTTATTTGATTTACAAAACCGTTTTTGAGGACCTCAAAACACGATGTTGCAGAGCTCGAATTTAGCACACCAACAAATAAACCTTGAGACAGAGAAGGAACCCAAATTCGTCAACCTCGGTTCGGAGTGCACTCCTCAGGAGAGGCAATCTTTCATAGAATTATTTAAGAAACACTGAGATGTGTTCACTTGGACATATGATGAGCTGCGAACCTATTACATGCAAATCATCCAGCATGTGATACCCATGAAAGAAGGGGTGAAACCATTCTAGCAGAAACTCAGAAAGGTCCACCCTACTTTAGAACTGATGATCCAAAAGGAGCTGAAGAAACCCTTGGATGCGCATATAATTGTCAAAGTCCAACATTCAACATGGGCCTCAAATTTGGTTCCAGTGCGTAAAAAGTCGGGCGAAATTCGTTTATGCGTGGATTTCCAAAATTTGAATAGAGCTTCGGACAAAGACAACTACCCGATGCCCCCTATGGAGCAGATCCTTCAAGCAGTATCCGGGTCGGAAATTTTCTCGCTATTGGATGGTTTTTCGGGTTACAACCAAGTGCTAGTGGCTAAACCCGACCAGCTGAAAACCACATTCATAACTAAATGGGGGATGTTCGCATTTACACGCATTCCCTTTGGCCTGATCAATGCTCGGGCATCTTTCCAGAGAGCAATGGATATCTCCTTCCGGGGCCTAATGGGGAAGAGCATGGTGGCATACCTTGACGATGTCACCGTATTTTCCAAATGAAGGTGTGACCACTTGCATTACATCAAGCAGATTTTTGAAAGGTTCCGGAAATACGGGATCTCACTCAACCCAAAGATAAGAATTTTCGCCGTCTCCGAAGGAAATCTATTGGGACACATTGTAACCCAGGACGGCATAGTGGTGGACCCAGAATGTGCAAAAGCCATCGCACAGATTCCTCCCCCAAGTGGCAAGAAGGCCATGCAGTCTTTCCTTGGGAAAATCAACTTCATGCGAAAATTCATATCAGACTCTGCCCAAATAGTGAAACCTCTGCAAGGCATGATTAAGAAGAACGTGAGCTTCAAATGGAATTCCCTCGAAAAGGAAGCATTCAATAATATCAGGCAGGCCATCATAGAAGCACCTACCCTTCATAGTCTGGATTTCAACAAAGGCTTTATCTTGTACACCTTCGACTCAGACTCATCTCTTGCGGCTGTCCTCACTTAGAAAGATGGCATAACTGATGAGCAACCCATATCATTCATGAGCGCTGGATTACAAGGTGCCGAGCTGAATTATCCAAATATCGACAAGCGAGCTTACATAGTGTACAACACAGTCAAACATTTCAGGCCATATATCTTAAAGAACCACGTCATAGTGTTCATACCTCACCCAGTGGTCCGCTCATTGTTTGTGCAACAAGAGTTGGGCGAGAGACGAGGCAACTAGATGACGTGCCTTCAGGAATATGACCTGGAATTCAAGCCGACACACATTTTCAAGGGCCAAGGACTATGTCGGATGGCCGTTGAAGTAGAGGAGTGGCGACGCAGTGAGGAGGAGTGTTGGGACCACAAAATCGACATGTATCAAACCAATGGTACACCCCGATATAATGGCTCCTCATGGTACGTTGATCTTCAGCACTATCTGAGTTACGATATCATGGACCCCACTTTAACCTCCCAACAGAAGCGTGCAATAAGACTGAAAGCTGAATCCTATCAACTAGTGCAGGGTAAACTATTCCGCAAGCATCACAGTGGAGTTTTGTTGCACTGTTTAGAGCATGATGAGGCACAAGAGGTTTTGAAGGAATTACACAATGGCCCGGACAGTGGACACTATGTAGGGGATACCATAGCTCACAAAATTATGCGCGTCGGGTTTTATTGGCCTACTTTGTTCAAAGACGCACACGTTTATGTTCGGAGTTTCTTGCCATGTCAAAATTTTTCCAACAGAGAAACACCGCCATCTGCCCCACTGCAGTCCGTCGCGGTGGAGGAGCCTTTTTAACAGTGGGGACTCGACGTGATCGGAGAAATTCTGCCACACTCTTCGAAGCAGCATAGATACATCCTCACAGCCATGAACTACTTCACAAGGTGGGTTGAAGCAACACCGTTGCGTCAAATCAATGATCAAGGTGTAATATCTTTCATAACCCAGGACATCATGACCAGGTTTGGCGTTCCAACCTCCCTTGTTTTTGATAACGCAACTTATTTTTCGTCGTTCAAATTATATGAATTTACTCTATAAAATGGTATAGTACTGAAACACTCCGCCAACTATTATCCCCAAGGAAATGGGCTAGCTGAGTCGACCAATAAGAACCCATTAGGGGAATTTTGAGGTCTAAAATGGGCCTCCTAAGGAAATAATAAAATAATAGCTAAACCAATAAAATAATATTTATGAATTTTCAATTCACTTTTTTCACCACAATCCATGCAACCATAGTTAGATTCAATTCAAAAGTTGTACCAAAATAAAATTAATAAAAAAATTGTATTGATATGACTATAAATAAGAATGAACTTTTCAAGAAAAAGTCAGTATCATTGAACAACTAATGCATTTGTCCTTTGTACTTAAATAACTTAAAATAAAATATAAATATAAATTTATAAATTCTTAATTATATTATATGATATTAATTAAAATTTGTATTATTTAAATTGTATAATAACCTGTAATTAATATACTATATAAAAATAATATAATATAATATAATATAATAAATGTATAGGGATATGCATTGTTTCTTTCAAGAAATATGAAATGAAAATAATAGATTTTTATTCAAAAAGTGTGAAATGACATTTATGATGAGTACTTTACATTGACTTTAAAAGTACTTAGAGCGCTATCATGGTTAACCATAATTTTTTATCCACCATTGAGAATGTGACAAGTAAGTACCTTTAACTCAAGCAATGCCACCTCAACCATTAGGGATGATGTCATCCCCTAAAATGTGATTGGTTCTCATAAAGTGAATTTTGATTGTACATTTTCCTTAGGAGGCCCATTTTAGACCTCAAAATTCCCCTAATGTCATACGTATCATCAAAACAACTATGTTGTCCCAACAACGAAACTGGCATAACGCACTCTATAATGCCCCGTGGGCCGATCGGGTCACACCAAACCATCCTTAGGCACCTCCCCATTTTTTCTCGTGTATGGAAAAGAAGCAATCTTTCCTCCCAACTTGTCTCTTCCAGCCATTCAATTATCACAGGAAACTCATGGCACTCGATGCCCTGCATTGCAATCCAAAATAGACACATTTTTGAAACTGGAGGAGGAAAGGCTAAAATCCCGGGAAAAATTTTCCATCCACCAAAGTCGGATAAAAATATGGTTCGATAAGAAGTCCGCTAGAAACAAATTTTTTGAAATAGGCAACCTCATCTTCAAATGGGAAAAAGCCCACGAAGATAAGGGGAAACACTCCAAATTCCAAGCCCTGTGGACAAGTCCCTTCCAATTCAAAGAAAAGGTCGGCTCCCACACTTATAGGCTACAAACCCTTGAAGGGAGGATTGAGGTCCTCCCAGTAAACGGACACAACCTTAAACACTATTTCACCTGATAGCCCCAAGGGGCCGTCACCATACCTTGTACCATAGTTTTATGTTATTTTCCCTTGTTTTTTGTTGTTTTATTTTTTTCATTAAATGGCTTGTTTGAGCAGGATCTCAGAAACCCCCTTTGAGCACCTCAAGACTAGGGGATGTACGGAATAGTTACTCAATTGGCACGTTGTTTCAGAATCTCTGCAGGCGAAGAATCACCCCTGAAAATAAAAAGTAACACGGGCCTGCTTGTGATAGGCACCTTGTGGAGAAAACACGACCAAGTCCAAGGACCCAAGCGCAAGTAGCTCACCTAGTATGCTGGCTTAAGGGATTGATGTATGAGAAAAAACTTCGATGAAATCGGTCACTACACGGAAAGGGGGCAGGGCCAACCTCAGGTGACAAATGGATATCTAGGAAAACCCAAAGTTCCTTGTATAGACCAGGAGAAACCTCTCTTGCAAGAAAAATAAGTCGAGATCCCTCATCTGCCCAGGCAATACTTGCCACCTTCAAATAAGTTCTTTGAGAAAAGTGAAAATAAGTGCCTTGAGTGTTGGAAATACTGAGAGGGGGGGTAAATCAATATTCCTTTCAAATAGAGAATTAGTTAATCTTCAATTATTATCAGTGTTTATACAATGATAGCAGCAAAAAAAAAGAACACAAATTCACACAGTTTTTAAGGTGGAAACCCACTCTGGGACAAAAACCACCTAATGTTTTTCTAATAATTCTTTAATATTCAACTCCAATTGAAAATAAAGCTCCAAATCCCTAGAATCTAGATAAGCATTCTTCTCCAGCTCCCATTGGATGGACACTCCAACACTCGAGATTCTTCAGTATTCAACTGAACATATGCCCCAACACCCAATGAGCTACAACTCACCCTAGCACCACCCTAGCACCCTGTAGAAGAATAAAAGAAGAATGGACTCTCGTACCAGGGAAAATGGTCCACTTTACAATGATATAGAATGATGTAGAAGAAGAAGACACACTAGACCATAACCCCAACTATGACACAACCACCTAATGATGATCCTAGACCTCCTGACACTGCCTCTTCAACTCTTGTCAGATAGACACTAGTACAATTTTTACAATAATATATTTACAATGACTTAGTACAATGATACCTTTATAGTGACTGTATGCAGTGCTTCCCACTTGAAGACTTCATGTGATGAAATTCTTGTTGTTGATCTACACCTTGGTTTCTGCTCTTTTCATGCTACCCTCTGCTGCACCTTGCTTTGCTTTGCTGCCCTAGAAAGTTTGATCCTTTGCAGCCCTTGACAACACATGATCTAGGCTTTTCTTTCCTTATAGGAGCTCTATATTGAATCCGGTGTATCTCTGTTATTTCAGATCCCCAATATGTGATTTTAGGTCTCGTAGTAGTCCTCTAAGTCTTCTTTCCAATTCCATAGGTCTGACCCAATTTGGATTCTTCAAGGGAGAGTTATGCCCAATCTCTCACAATTCCCTAATTATGGATTGTTTCAGTAGATTGAACTTGTACAGCATGCCACGTGTCACTTTTTCTTCATTCAGCTCTGAAATTAATAAGGAGAAAGCTTCAGTCCGTACATTATCTACCACATTTTATAGAATCTGAATCTGATACTCAGAGAGAGAGTTATGACGATTTTCCCAAGGTCACTTCTTTGAGATGAATTTCAGGATCCTACAAAAACATTGACTTCCACAAATCATATCTCCGAAAAAATTGTGCACCTTGATCTGAATTTTTTATAGGAGCTTCCTCAGGATTTCGGCTTTGCCTCAAAAACATTTCAGCTTCTAAACCTTCATAGAAAATAATTTATAGCGAAAATTCCACGATGACCTGTTTCAGATAATGAAATCCCTACATAAGGAGGATATGAGGATCACAATTTATATAAATGCTTAGGTTGAGAGGGGATTCAACAAGTGAATGTAGGAGGGATTTTAGGAGCTTAAAAAATATTAATTATGACTTTTCAATGACCCATGCCACAACCCCATGGGGTTTTAGCCCACTAATTGGAGTTACAAACTTCAAACATGAATATATCTCAAACCATGAAGAATTACGTGGCTTGCTATATATCAACGGAAAAATATCAACAAGAAGAAACCACCAAAATAATTCTTAACCTAGAATATAGTAATTTGGTAGTTCAAAATTCCCATCCAATATTGGGGTAGCCCCTGGTGACTCTTGGGTTGACATCAATGACAACCGTTGATCAACAATATCCCCCTTTGGCATTGATGGGAACACAAATACTCCCCCTGCGATCATGACACCTATTCCTACAACATTCTCTCCCCCTTTGACATCAATGGCAAAGGGTAACTCCCCCTGACACACAACCATACTGTGAACCTGTACACACTTCCACTCCCCCTTTATATTATGAATAAGGAAAATATAATGAGAACTTGGGAGAATCCCAATCTTTTGGCAAAGATATTCAAATGCTTCACGGGGTAAAGGTTTAGTGAAGATATCAGCGATTTGTTCTTTTGTACCAACATACTCATGTTTGATATTCTTTTCAGCGACTTGTTCTCTAACAAAATGATATTTGATTGGAATGCGTTTTTTTTTTAATGCATGACAGGATTCTTGGAGATCCTGATGGCACTAGTGTTGTCACAGAATATGGGAATAGGCTCATTGAATTGTAATTGAAGATCTTGAAAAGTTTGTTTCATCCAAAGGACTTGAGTACAACATGATGTCGCTGCAATGTATTCTGCTTCCACTGTAGATAACGAGATTGAGGCTTTCTTTTTTCTCACCCATGATATGAGACAACCACCTAGATAGAATGTTGCTCCACTAGTACTCTTACGATCATCAACGCTTCCAGCCCAATCTGCATCTGTAAAGGCTTGAATAATGAGATTGTTACCCTTGGGATACCAGAAGCCATATTCTTCTGTGCCCTTTTGATATTGAAGAATTATTTTGACGAAAATAATATGTGATTCTTTTGGTGCTGCTTGGAATCTTGCTACTTGTCCAACTACTTGCATAACATCTGGTCGAGAGGCTGTTACATATAGAATACTACCAATCATAGATCTATACAACCTCTGATCCACATCCTTAGATGAGTCTTCTATGCTCAATTTTCAACCTGTTACCATCGGAGTAAGGACGGGTTTTCAATCTTCCATTTTGAATTTCTTGAGCGTTTCCTTGATGTACTTGGCTTGACATATAAATATTCCTTTCTCTTGCCAAGATATTTGAAGCCCTAAGAAGTATGTCAGCTCACCAAGTAAAGACATCTTGAACTCACTTTGCATATTTGTAGAAAATTTCTTACTTAGTCGATCATCATTGCTACCAAATATTATATCATCCACATATACCTCAACGATTGTTAATTTATCTTTATCTATTTGTGCATAAAGATTGCTATCAACAATACCTTTCTTGAACCCTTGTTGACGTAGATATCCATCAAGATGAGCATACCATGCTCTGGGAGCCTGCTTGAGACCATATAGAGCCTTCTTTAACTTGCAAACATAGTCTTCTTTTTCTGATAGTAGAAAACCTTTAGGTTGTTCGATGTAAACTTATTCTTCTAATTCTCCATTCAGAAATGCTTACTTAACATCCATTTGGTAGACTTTGATTTTTCTTGAACATGCATAGGCGAGAAACATTAGGATGGCTTCCATTCTAGAAACTGGTGCAAATGTTTCATCGAAATCAATTCCTTCCACTTGTGCATCGCCATTGCAAACCAATCTTGCTTTGTTTCTGGTAACCTGTCCATCTTCATTCAATTTGTTCCTGAACACCCATTTAGTCCCAATGACATTTTTATCTTTTGGTCGTGGAAATAATTCCTAGGTGTTTTATTCTTCTCGATTTGATCCAATTCTCCATTCATAGCTGCTACCCAATGTTCATTCTGGCTGGCTTCCTCAAAACTACTAGGCTCAAAGGTTGCTAGAAAAGCAATGTGAGCCTGTTGTGATGAACGAAGTTGTCGACCTTCATTTATGTCACCAATGATTTGATTTGATGGATGGTTCTTTTGAATCCATTCTTTTGTTCTCCTTGGAGGAGCTTCTTGTTGTTGATTTGGTATATCTTGATGATCATTATTTACTTCTACCTGGTTGACAGTTGCTTCTTGTTATATAATTTTATCTGTGTCTTTTTCATCCTCTATCTCAAGTTTCAAAAACTCTAGATCCTCATCATTATTCGCTAGAACACCATCTTCGTCAAATGTAACATTTATGCTCTCCACTATCTGTTTTCGTCTTAGATTATAACATTTATAGGCATTTATTTTGCGTGAGTAACAAACAAAGATACCTTCATCAACACGTGATTCAAACTTACCCACATTTTGATATTCTCTTTTGATATAACATTTTATTCCGAAGATTCTGAAATATTTTACATTAGCTAGTTTTCCTTTCCATAATTCATATGGGGTCTTGTTGCAATTATTTCTAAGAAGACTTCGGTTGATAATGAGGACTGTCGTATCAATTGCTTGAACCTAGAATTTTTCATCCAATTTTGAGTCCTTCAACATTGTTCTACCCATTTCCTATACGGTTATGTTCTTTCTTTCAACAACTCCATTTTGCTAAGGTGCTCGTGCTGTTGAAAATTGTATTTTTATTCCATTTTCGTCACAGTATTGCTAAAATAATTTGGAAGTGAATTATCCACCATTATCTGATCTTAGACGCTATTTTAAAATCAGTTTCATTTTCGACCAACTCCTTGTAGATCTTAAAGCACTCAAATGCTTTAGATTTTTTCTTTAGGAAACTGACAGCTGTCATCCTAGTATAGTCATCTATCATTAACATGAAATATAATTCTCCATCTAAGCCTTTTGTTCTCATAGGACCACATAGATCAGCATGTATCAATTCCAATGGATGTGATGCAAAGTGTTCTTTTGTTTTAAATTGGACTTTTGTCTGCTTGCTGTGCCAATAGGCCTCACATAGTGTGTTAGAAGGTTTTGAGATTTTCGACATTTCTCGTATTGCTTCCTTTTTGCTTATCTTGACAAGATTGTCAAAGTTTATGTGACCCATTCATTTGTGCCATAACCAGCTTTCATATTCTTTAGCTAGTAGACATACTTTAGTTGCTTCATCCAGAACATATATGTCGTTTGGGGCTCAACTTGTTGTAGCCACAATTTTACCATACCTGCCTTTCCTAATTTCACATTTTGTGGAGTTGAATAGCATTGTGTGTCCTTGATCATACATTTTTCCAACACTGAGCATATTGTGATTCATGTTTTCAACCAATAGAACATTCTTGGCTATAACATCTTTGCTTCTGAGAGTGACGGTACCTGATCCTATAACATTTGAAGATCCATCATTTCCAAAGGATACGGTTCCATCCTTCCTCTCTTTCAGAGATACAAATTTCCTTATATCTCCAGTCATATGCATTGAGCAACCACTGTCAACATACCACACATATTTTTTGTTTTGAGCCTTCAGAGCGAGAGCACAATTATCAATCTTCTTCTTCTTCCATGTTCGTTCATTCTGTGGCTTCGAAGATTCTTCTGGAGGATTTTCAAGTCTACAGCCTCTGGCTATGTGTCCAAAGTTTTGACATTTATAACATTCCATATTATTTCTTAAATGTTCAAATCTATTGATGTTTCGTTGAGCCATGGGAGGTTCATATTTGAAGGATCTCCTGGAATTGTATTGGTTCCTAGGGTACGTGCGACATTCTACAGCTTTATGACCAAATTTTCCACATGAATAACAATAGCCATGAAAAATATGATGGTACCTGGATGGAAATCTTCGTCGAGGAATCATATTCCAAGGATGTGCTTGTGAATCTTGTCCAATGAAGTCTACATGCATGTCATATCTCATAGGTTCATTGTATTTTGTTGTAGAAGTAACTACTTCTTCTTTGTAACCGAGTCTAGTTCTATCGTTGTAAGATCATTGATTGTTGATGATTTCTTCCAATACCCTTGAGTTGTTAGCATAGTTTTGGACAATTTTTCCCTTCTTCACTTCCTTACGTAGCAAGAATACTTTGGCTTCTAATGCTTCCCTTTCTTGGTTTCTTTCTTCCAACTTCTTTTGAAGTGACTCTTCAATACATTTGTGTTCTTCAACTTCAATTTTGAGACCTTGAACTTGTTCTTCAAGAGTATTGGAAAGGATCTTCTCTGCCTTGAGCTCTTTTATAAGCTTGACTGCTTCCTTAGAAAATTCTTCTATGGTCAATCATTCTTATTCTCTGTTTGATACCAATTGTTTATTGTGCTTGGCCATAAACAATACTCTCTCATTGGCTTCTTCTTTGATGTCATTGTCTTCATCGGATGATGAGCTATCTTCTTTAGAGAGAAAGTTCCTTTTGGAACTTTGCTTGTTGAATTTCTTAAAGCCTTTCTTTCCTTTTGAGTTGCCATCACTTCTGTTCGAACATTTTGCTGCGAAATGCCCAACCTCACCACAGTTGAAACATATCAATGGAAGTTTACCTTTGAATTTTCCCTTACCAATTTTTAGTTTTCTCGTAAAGTAAGCATATTATTCATCCAAAAGACCTTCTCCATTATCTCCCTTTTCTTCACACTTGCAGGTGCATGTATTTTCAATTGAAGATTGTTTGTCCTTATTAGTTTTCTTAGATGCAACGAACGTAGTTTCTAGATGCGAAGTACCCTCTTCCTCATCAAGTCTCATTTCATATGCTATGAGAACTCCATGTAATTCCTCTTTGCTGAGTTTGTCCAGATTTTCATTGTATTCTAAGACTGGTACCTTTGTGTTGAATCTCCCTGGTAACGTTCTAAGAATCTTTCGTATAATAGTCTTCTCGTCAACCGGCTCTCCCAATCCTTCCATAGTATTGGTTATTTCATCAACGTATTGAAAGTAAGCAGCAACGTTGCAATATTATTTCATTCTGAGTTGCTCAAATTTTGCTCTATAGATTTGAAGCTTTGCTTCTTTGACATTTGAGTCACCTGCATATATATTCTCAAGCTTGTCCCATACATTTTTGGCGGTTTTACAACCCAACACCTTATGATAAGAATATTCAATAAGTCCACTGATAATAATATTCTTTTCTTTTGCATCATTTACCAAATTCTTCTTACCTTGTTCATTTGCGGTTGATGTAAATCCATTTTGAACAGTGTCCCATACTTCGTAACCTTGTGCCAAGAGATAGACCTCCATTCTTCCTTTCCAGAGTGCATAATTATTTTCATTGAATAGAGGTACACCATTCTTGGTATGCTCCATGACCTCCTTCCATTTGTTAAACTTCTATTGAAGGAACCAAGCTCTGATTCCAATTGTTGGAAATACTGAGAGGGGGGTAAATCAATATTCCTTTCAATTAGTATTATCATTAATCTTTCAAATCAATAGTTAATCTTCAATTATTATTAGTTTTTGTACAATAATAGCAGTAAACAAAAGGAACACAAATGCACACATTTTTTAAGGTGGAAACCCCCTCTGGGACAAAAACCACCTAATGCTTTTCTAATAAATTTTTTAATATTCAACTCCAATTGAAAATAAAGCTCCAACTTCCTAGAATCTAGAAAAGCATTATTCTCCAACTCCCACTGGATGGATGCTCCAACACCCGAGATTCTTCAGTAGTCAAATGAACAGATGCCCCAACACCCAATGAGCTACAACTCACCCTAGCACCACCGTACCACCCTGTAGAAGAATAAAAGAAGAATGGACTCCCATACCAGGGAAAATGGTCTGCTTTACAATGATATAGAATGATGTAGAAGAAGAAGACACACTAGAACATAACCCTAAATATGACACAACCACCTAATGATGATCCTAGACCTCTCAACACTGCCTCTTCAACTCCTGGTAGATAGACACTAGTACAATTTTTAAAATAATGTATTTACAATGATACCTTTACAGTGATTATATGCAGTGCTACCCACCTGAAGACTTCATGTGATGAATTTCTTGCTGCTGATATGCACCTTGGTTGTTGCTCTTATCATGCTACCCTCTGTTGCACCTTGATTTTCTTTGTTTCCCTAGAAAGTCTGATCCTTTGCAGCCCTTGACAACACATGATTGAGCTTTTTCTTGCCTTCTAGGAGCTCGATATTGAATCTGGTGTATCTCTATTATTTTAGATCCCCAATATGTGATTTTCAGTCTTATAGTATTCCTCTGAGTCTTCTTTCCAATGCCACGGGTCTAACCCAATTTTGATTCTTCAAGAAAGAGTTATGCCCAATCTCTCATAATTCCCTAATTATTGACTGTTTCAGTAGAGTGAACTTGTACGGCATGCCACATGTCACTGTTTCTTCATTCAAATTTGTAATTGATAGGGCACAAACTTCATTCCATGCAATATCTGTCACTTCTTACAAAATTCCAATCTAATACTCAGACAGAGAGTTATGACAATTTTCCCAAGGTCACTTCTTTGAGATGAATTTCAAGAGCCTACAAAAACACTGAATTCCATAGATCATATCTCCGAAAATGTTGTGTACCTTGATCTAAAATGTTTACAAGATATTCCTCAGGATTTCAGCTTCACCTCATAAAAATTTTAGCTTTTGAGCCTTCATAGAAAAGAAGTTAGAGTGAAAATACCACGATGACCTGTTTCAGATAACGAAATCCCTTGCATAAGGAGGATATGAGGATCACAATTTATATAAATGCTTAGGTTGAGAGGGGCTTCAACAAGTTAACGTGGGAGGGATTTTAGGAGATTAAAAAATATTAATTATGAATTTTCAATGAACCATGCCACAACCCCATGGGGTTTTAGCCCACTAACCGGGGTTACGAACTTCAATGAATATCTCTCAAACCGTGAAGAATTATGTGGCGTGCCATATATCAACAGAAACATCTCGACAAGAAGAAACCATCAAAAGCATTCTTGATCCAGAATATAGTATTTTTGTAGGTCAAAATTCCCATGCAATGTTGGGGTAGCCCCTGGTGCTGCTTGGGTTGACATCTATGACAACCGCTGATCAACATTGAGCACATCTAAATAAGTGCTATTTACACATGAAATAAAGGGTAAATGATTTAGAAAGGCTTCCCGCACAGAGAGGTGATGCGACGACTCCGCAGGGTACTGACCAGGTTCGCTGGCAGCAGAGCAACACGATAAGTACCAAATAACTATACCGGATCTTGGAAATACTTGAGGTTAATCCAACCCTTTCCATCGGGTCTCTACAAATGAAAACACTATGAACTTGCATCCTAAGCCATGCAAACTAGAGAAGCAAACAAGCAAGGTCCAAGGGCGAAAGTAGGCACTACTACATTTCGCTAAATTCCGACACCTGTTTCCGACGCTTTTGACCAAATGTCGGAAATTTTCCAAAAAATTTTCCATCCCGCCCGAAACCGTCGCTATACCGACGTCTATAGAAAAGTGTCGCAATACCGACACTTAAACTAGTGTCGCAATTACGACGTTTAAAGGAAGACGTCGCAATTGCGACACCATGGCCCAAAGCGTCGCTATTGAGACGACTCTAAACGTCGCAACGGCGACACAATGTCTAGGTGTCGCCATTGCGACGTTTGGAGGCACCGTCCTAAGAGCGACGCCTTTTCCGCCGTCGGTATAGCGACAGCTATTTTCGCGCTACATAAAAATACCAAACTTATATGGGCGCTACATAAAAATTCGAAACTTATATGCGCGCTACATGAAAATGTTTGGTATTTGTCGCAATAGCTACGCTTGATATCACGCGCGCATTCGCTCTCCCGCTCCTTGCAATTAAGGCCGCGCCCATCTGAGCTCGGGCCCCGTGCACGAAGACGGCCCTCGCATTCGCCCCCGCCGGCCGCCCCCCCGCCCCCGTGCACGCATTCTCGCCTCTCGCCTGTCACTCACCGCCCCGTGCACGCATTCGCCCTCAGCTCTTGCAAAATGGTAAGTTCTTACTGCAGGCCCTTCCTCCTATAGTAGGGTTGACTCTATTTGGGTTTTTTTTGTCAATTCCATTGGATTTTGTTAGGCTGTAGGGTTCTATGTAGATGTCAAGAGTCAAGATTCAATACCCTCTATTATCTTCATCACCCAATACAAGATTTAAATTTTTCCCAAAGAAACGCTTATTAATTTGGCAGCCATTATTTCTCCCTGCTTTAAAAACCCTACATTTAAATGAAAACAAGCATTGCATTTCAACTACAAAAATCTATTATTGTTCAAATGTACATGTGTGCTACATTAACGTCTGATATCACGCGCGCATTCGCCCTCCGCTCTTGCAGAACACCATTCGCCCTCAGCATTCGCCCTCAGCTCTTGCAGAACAGCATTCGCCTTCAGCATTCGCCCCGAGCTCTTGCAACACCCTCGCCCTCCGCATTCGCCCCGAGCTCTCGGCATCGGGGAACATTCACCCCCGGATTCCCCCTCGCCTCTTTCGTAACAAAGATTCGCCCCCGCATTCGCCCCCCGCCCCCGCACGCCTTGCTCCTCGCATCGCCCGCCGTCTTCGCCTTCCTCTCTCGCCCTTGCGGGGAACAACATTCGCTCGGCTGCCGCCCCCTCCCGCCCCTTATAAATTATCGCCCTCAGCTCTTGCAAATGGTAAGTTCTTACTGCAGGCCCTTCCTCCTATAGTAGGGTTGACTCTATTTGGGTTTTTTTGGTCAATTCCATTAGATTGTGTTAGGCTGTAGGGTTCTCTCTAGATGTCAAGCTACATAAAAATGTTTGGTATTTGTCGCAATAGCTACGTTTGATATCACGCGCGCATTCGCTCTCTGCTCTTGCAGAACAGCATTTGCAGTCAGCATTCGAGCTCAGCTCTTGCAGAACAGCATTTGCCCTCAGCATTCGCCCTCAGCGTTCGCCCTCAGCTCTTGCAGAACAGCATTCGCCCTCAGCGTTCACCCTCAGCTCTTGCAGAATAGCATTCGCCCTCAGCTCTTGCAAAATGGTAAGTTCTTACTGCAGGCCCTTCCTCCTATAGTTGGGTTGACTCTATTTGGGTTTTTTTGGTCAATTCCATTGGATTTTGTTAGGCTGTAGGGTTCTCTGTAGATGTCAAGAGTCAAGATTAATACCCTCTATTATCTTCATCACCCAATACAAGATTTAAATTTTTCCCAAAGAAACGCTTATTAATTTGGCAGCCATTATTTCTCCCTGCTTTAAAACCCTACATTTAAATGAAAACAAGCATTGCATTTCAACTACAAAAATCTATTAGTGTTCAAATGTACATGTGTGCTACATTAACGTCTGATGTCACGCGCACATTCGCCCTCCGCTCTTGCAGAACACCATTCGCCCTCAGCATTCGCCTCTCGCCTGCAGTAACAAAGATTTGCTCAAAGATTCGCCCGAGTTTCTTAACATCATTCGCCTCGCATTCGCCTTCCGAGCCTCGTAACAACATTCACCCCGGACTCCCCTCGCCTCTTTCGTAACAAGATTCGCCCCGCATTCGCCTCGCCTTGCAATGCCTTTGCCCTCGCTCCGCCCCCGCCGTTCGCCCTCTCGCCTTGTAACAACATTCGACCGCCGCCTCGTCCCCGCCCCGTAACAACATTCGCCTCGCTCTGCAAAATGGTAAGTTCTTACCGCAGCCCTTCCTCCTATAGTAGGGTTGACTCTATTTGGGTTTTTTGGTCAATTCCATTGGATTGTGTTAGGCTGTAGGGTTCTTTCTAGATGTCAAGAATCAAGATTCAATACCCTCTATTATCTTCATCACCCAATACAAGATTTAAATTTTTCCCAAAGAAACGCTTATTAATTTGGCAGCCATTATTTCTCCCTGGTTTAAAAACCCTACATTTAAATGAAAACAAGCATTGCATTTCAACTACAAAAATCTATTAGTGTTCAAATGTACATGTGTGCATCACTTGTGTAGGGTATTCTTTTTCCACTTTCACATTATCCAAGAATGTGTGCAGTATAGTTCATATTTTTTGTGATTTAGACTGCCTTGAAAAAGGAAAGGTAAATTATTTCCCATGGAAAAAGAAGGTTTTCCATTTTTATAGGTTGTTTGGACTTACGTGGAAAAATTTATGGTATGCCTTTCATATTATGTAGTTTTAATTTGAATTAACAGATTATTCTACATGAAAATATAATTACCTATGTGATGTCCTTCATCACTAATTAAAATTATAGGGTTTCAATTTCCTAGACTCTAACTCATCTGATGCTAAATTCTAGGTTCTCATTGGTGGATCACTCTTCCATTAATTTCCTTTCCCTCTGGATCTTGTCATACTTTAAAATTCATCAATGATACATATATTATTTCAGGTATCCCAAAAGGCTTTATAGTAGAACATATTGTGAAGTTTTTTTGACACTTGAGGATTCTTTTTAGAATTGCAACGTGGTCTATGCTATCGAGTTATATATCAAGCAACTTGTCCTTAATAACCACACTATGAGGTAGGTTCAACCAGTTTGAACTTGTTGGGACATAGCATATGAAGTTGTGTGATGAGTCCATATCACAGGTTTATTATGGTGAAAAAAGTGAAGACATGTAATGATAGTTATTATGTTAACATTACTAGAAACATTTTCGAAATTATCCATGCTATCAAGATGTCAAAATTCCAGGCATTAGGTGTCAATACTCGTAGCTAATAGATAATAATAATAATATAAAAAAATCACAACTTTATTCTTGAAATATGATTATTACACATTGGTAACCTAGTTCATGAGTTACTATCACCCAAAGATTGCAAAACAAACTTAAAATATAAATTAAACCAACATGAGAATCAAACTAAGGGTTTCTCGACAAAATCATGCCATAACCTGGCATTTTGAAACCCAAATTTGAATCCATCATAAGTAATACAATGCAAACTTAGATGGATTTTCAATGCATGTTTGCATGCTACACTTATTCTCCGTCTAGATATCATTTTTTAAATGGAACCATTAGTCAAGCCCACAGTCCTTTTTATGTGAAAAATTTCAGCTCTATTTGAGCTCTTTTTTGCTCCACCACCTCCATAAACCAGTGTTACACGGGGTCTCGCCCCCCCACCTAGGGTCTAGATTCCCACCCCTTCTTCTAGCTCCGGTATCTTGCACTTAGGATGTTTCCCCCCCACGCCCCTTCACGTCTCACCGCCCTTTTTAGTTTATGGTTTCGTGTTAAAAGTTGATGTGCCACTTAGCATATTTGAGAATCCAAGTGATTCTGATTCAGATGGTGACATGGTTGATCTTGATATATTCGTGCAGAAGTTGGATGCAGAGACTAGTGGGGCATTAACTTGAGCATTTATGCTCATTTATCAGCATGATGATATCATTTGATATTCATATGTTATGTTTTATGTTTTATGTTTCAGACATAACTTATTTGCGTTTAAGTTTTATGTTTCTGCATTTGTTGTAAACTCTGGCTTAAACTCTATTTTGAATCTTGATATAATATGTCATATGATATCTTAAACTTTATTTTCATTGTACATTGTTAGTAGTTACATTAATGATTATATAGTTACAAACTTACAAACTTACATGCATGATTGTATGATGTATGTTTTAACTTTTAACTTTTAAATTTGTTTCAATTATATGATTCATCATTCATCGATTTGTAATTTTATCATTTATGATTTATCTTTCATGATGCAAGTGTATGATGACCGTATATACATTCCTTGCAAAAATATAGTTACATTTTAAATATTAAATTTTATAATTTTTATGACCCCGACGTCCCCCCACGTTTCCTGAAAATTGGTAGGGAGCTTTTGCATAGGCCGCTCCCGTGCTCCCTCGTCCCCTCGCTCCCACCTCCAGGGGACTTGGTGGAACATTGCCATAAACATATGCAAACATATATCATGATCTTGGAATCCATTACATATGTATGTGCCAATGCTCCATAATCTTGCCCCATCATCAATTTAAGAAATTTCCATTGACTATCAAATTATGGAGGGGGGGAACTTTTTGCTGCAACATTTGGCTCAAAATCAGGGACCATCTTCGTATGAGGTGAATGAGAACTATACATATTTGAAGAAGTAGATTAGTGCCTTTTCCTCTAGCCATGGAGTCATATACAGTCATCCATCACAAAAATTTGTCTTTGTTCATTCTCACCTTGAAAGTTGCAAACAATCATGCCCTAATTGAAACGACACTAAATTTGAAAGATATAATAAAAATGCAAGCTAGAAGTGCCCTATTAATACAAAGGGAAAACCTTCCTACCTACCCTAACCGAGATAAATTTTGATTGAATAGGAAACATGATATTTCCTATGGAGTTGATCCAACAACTTGTTAAATGTATGGGACTAAATCATGCATTTGATTTCCAGGGAAACATGCGCATGAAGAGAAAAAGTGCAGAATTAATGGAAAATCCATACATGCCACTTATAAAAAACTACACCGAAAGGTCAAAAAATACTTAAGGCCTTAACTTAATTTGAATCCAAAAATGACAAAACAGGATTAGTGAAAACACGAGAGTGGTGTGGGTGAACAACATAAATAAAAAGTGAAGATACCTTTCCCCAAGATGCCTTTGTCACCGTTGTATGAAAACATGTTTTCCTTTCCCTTTATACATGCATGTGAATGCATTATAGGTATGGTGTTTTCCCAGAATAGGAGAAGCCTACTTAAATATATCATTTGTGGATTGAATGTTTGGGTGCCTTAATGTGCAATGACATGTTTCCAAGATTGAATTCAATGCAAGGCATATTTGAAACTCTAACTCTGTCTTCCGGTGTCTTATTAGAAATTATTTCAGTTTTCATTTTGTGTTTTCAAGTTAGATATTGTTTTCAAGTTTTTACATTTATAATTTTATTACAATGTGGCAGACTAATCAGAGCAGTGCAGGAACAACCCCGAGACAGGATGATCGCGGAAAGAGGCCAGCGGAAGAACATGTAAAGTGCCAGCATTGCTCTATCTTTAGGCATTTTAGTTATTTACATAATTGAAATAATATTAATTTTGTTCAAATATGCAGACACCTAGCCATGGTACGCCTGATGATTCCCTCTTTGAGGAAGAGCTTTTTTCATCCCTATCTCCAGTGTTGTTGTTGCAAAAAAAGGCACGAGATGCAACGTCGGAATTTAATGCTTTGATAGATGCGCCCCAAACACCTGAAACAGAAGAGAGGATACAACATCTTATGAGGCAGCTAAATAGATATCAGGTAATAATAAAAAGTCAAAAGGATATTTTTTTTGTTCTGCATGAGATGAATTGTGATATTTTGATTTTTAATTTTTACATTGACTAAACTAACAAAAAGTTCTTTTGTATGTAGCGTCTTCTGGCATTTGCTGAACCCGGTGTTGGTGGTAGTGGGACACAAGGGCAAGAGATTGCCCAAAAAACCTCTCGTACACCTTCTACTCCTTTAGGTGCTAGCCAAGAAACACACCCTGCCCAAGCTGACACCCAGCCAACTGCTGAACGTGTTGGCAATGATGAGGCTGATATGGCCAGCTACATTATTGCGTTTCCTGGAGCTACACGTGTCAGCTCCACAGGGACCATTAATGGCACATTGTTGGTGAACGATGAGGGCGTCCCTATAAAGCATGTACAACTCCCAGGTAAATTTTAATATTTTAACTATTTCATGTACTTTATCTAAAACATATTTATCATGATTTTTATTTTTAAATTAATGATAATATCTTTCTTTTTTTTGGTTTTATTCTGTGTAGGAAACAATGAGTTCTACAGGATTCTGGAGAGCCATGCGTTGGTAATTTTTGGCCCAACCATACGTACAGGGTGGAATTCCCATAATTCCAACCTGAAAAAAGAACTTTTAGATTATCTAGAAGCCCTTTTGGGGTCGGCACATTTGACAGAAAAGCGATGGCTCAGGTAGCCGGCAAATATTTGAAATATACCAGGGACACCTATAGGACGCAATTGCAATTTAACCCTAGATATGAGCGTCCTCTCGCAGTTTCAGAGAGTGAGTGGAGAGCACTCATCCATGACGAAAAAGAGAAAAGGGCAAAGAAAGAAGGAAAAATGCCAACTGGACCTGCAAGGTAAATTACAACTTTAATTCAATAGCTTTAATTTTCTTTATGTCTAAAATAAAAGTGTGCTACGTCATATCCGACTTCAATCTTTTGATGCTAGGTTGCCTGACACCTCAAAGGCAACCAAAGCTAGGATTGAGAAAAAGGGCCATCACAAGCTCGGCCAGGGTGGCTACTTGAAATTAGCTGCAAGAATTGTAATTAAGTAGCTAAACATCTTATAATTAATTGTATCGCCTTCCAACGTTTTTGTAATCCTATCAGATATGATTAAAATACACAATCATATATAATGTAGGGTGATGACTTTGGAACAATAACTACAGAGGAAGATAAAAATATTGCTTTCCGTTTTGGCTATCAAGCTGTAGTTGAACGTCGCAGAAGCTTGGGGCAGGTCCCAAGATCTACAATGCCCGATAAGGTAAAACATTAACCTTTCAATATTTTTGTTTTCGTCCATAAATTTAATGTCTAACAACTTTGTTTAAATCAGGGGAGCAACACTACCAACGAGGCAAATAACCCAGTTTTAGAGCCAGATGTAGATGATCCTCTCGTGCAACCCGATCATTGTAGTGGGGACCAGGCCGACAATGCTGCTATCAGTGAGGGCCGTGACGGTAATTAATTTCCACTTATAATTTTTTCTAATTATACCTTGATGGTTGTCCTTATAACGCTTTTTGTTTATATGACAGAGAATGTTTCCCTTGAGGATCTTACCACCAGAGAGGAAGACAGGGAAACAGTCCCAACGGCGACAACTGGTGCACCAGGTAAATAATCTCATTGCAATTTTTTTTATTAATATTACCGAACTAGTTCAATGATATTTAAAAACTGATAATTAAAATTTAATTATTATCTGTTTTTGGAGGCGATGCCCCGTCACTGGATGAGACCATACATCGTGACAATGCAACTAGGTCAGCGGCGACAACTGGTGCACCAGGTAAATAATCTCATTGCAATTTTTTTTATTAATATTACCGAACTAGTTCAATGATATTTAAAAACTGACAATTAAAATTTAATATTATCTGTTTTTGTAGGCGATGCCCCGTCACTGGATGAGACCAGACATCGTGAATACGCAACTAGGTCAGCAGTGCGGGTTGAAAGGCACGAAACAGGAGCAGAGCACGATGATATTGATGATGTAATTAGGAGCTTAAAAAATAGGAAGAAGAAAAAGAAAATTTGACAATGTAAAATATTGTATTATTATAAGACAAACGTTACCATACTTGGAACATTTTTTTGCGTTATATAAAAAACTCATTTATCATACTATTTTTATGTCAAGCATTAATTGCAATGTTTCCTTACGTACTTTTTGTTGAATTGTTTTTTTACTAGTTATTGAATATTTTTTTTTATGCTCATGAAAGTAAAAATTGAAATATAGATTGGGTATTGGGGAATTGAGAGTGATGTGAGGGGGGGGGAGGGGCCATAAGAGCTTCCACCTTCACGTGGTTGGCCCCGTTTAGTAGAGAATAATTTATTGGAGCGATTTAATCTTGGAGCAAACCTCCCTTGATCCAGCGTAGCAACAAAAAAGTCATTGTTGACTTAGTTGCTACTCTTTGAGATCGTGGGAGGCTTGTTCCAAGTTCATGCGACTCCAATAAATTTTTCTTGAAACGAAGAGGAGCTTATTCAGGTATGTTTTGACATTTTCAACATATGTTCTAACATTATCATAAGAATGCATCTTAGAGTAAAAATACTACATCAATTACTTGTATTTATTGTATAGATAATGATGGATTTTGATTGACTTGGCAGTGCAGGTACAAATCCTCTTGCATCATGAGCAATACAACTTGTCAACCAGGGTTATGTCCAGGATATTTTTGCTTGTGCGCTTGACATTTTGTAAGTTCCTTTACAGTTCATAATTCAATATTAAGCTTGTGCACGATTATTATCTAGGTTTTTTGTATGTGTTTTTTCATCTATTTGATTGTAAGCAACTATGCATGTTTCCCGTTGTTCACTATGATTTCTCCCATTACCACTCCCAGGATGAATCCGACTTTATTGTTACATAGGTTACTTTATTGTTACTATGATTTCTCCATTTACGATTTCATAGGTTACATCATGTAAAGTTGTCAATCTCAAGTTGGTGATGAGCTTTAGTTCTCCAGATTTGGGGCTTTTCTGATATTTTATCCCTCATGTCATTCCCGCATCACCTCGTTGTTTGAGCATGCCAATTTTCTACCACTTGTACCAATTGGCACATGTCAATCTCTGAGTGGTGCCACATTTCACCTATTTTCAGTGAGAGTTTAGGGTTTCTCTAACATAGCTTTAGAAATCCGATTCAGTGCCTGCTTGAATATTGTCACATAATACTTATGGTTTGGATTGATGAGCATGTTCTGAATGGTTGGTTGATTCATAAGAACCACCCATAAATCTCCTTTCCTCTAACACACAGAAAATAAAAATTTCTTTGACAGGAGACAGAGTTTCAATACTTTGAAAACAAACTTCTATTCCCTTCAATAACTCAAAAAAAAACTATTACACTACTTCCTCACCGAGAGGGATTACAAAATTATGACTGCTACAAAACGCAGTGCATAAAACCAACTCACTGTCTGTTCAAAACAAACATACTCTGTCTCTAAGACACTCTGCTGTGTTTTTCCCTTTCGCACTGCTGTGCATACACACTTAAAAAGTTACACTCAATTTTTCACTTTTTACACACTCCTATGTAATAAAAAATTTACGTACTGTCTATAAAAAAAACTACCAAGCTTTTTCGACCTTTTTATTTTTATATGCCGGAACATATAAAACATATTATAATAAACCCTCTTTTTAAAAAAATAAAATTAAAACTAAATTTTGTGGCCCACCTTTCATTTCGCATATGATATATATATAACATATGTATATATTAAACTATCAAAACATTAAAGAACCCTTTCCGTCGGACTTCAAAAGTCTAAATAGATTGAATTTCAAACCAAATTCGCGTTCCAAAATGGGATGCTGACGTCTGCCTAATTTTAACTCGAATTCTCAATCCAATGTGCCCTATAAAAATTCGGGTCCGGTTTTCAGGTTTTCAGATTCCCTTCAATTTCATGCGATCCAATATTAATGCTCCACGTGTCCTCCTTTTGAATTTACAAAACTGTCGGGTAAATTTCTGTTTGTTTAATTTCTGGTTGGTGAATTGCGTTAATGCTCGCTGTTGTGTTTAAATACAATCCTGTACAGAAATATGGCTGTGGCCGTCTACAAAAAAAAACTTGCAGGAATTTTAAATGCTGAATTAAATTTCTGGATGGCATGCAAGCAACCTCCAAAAAAAAATGTTGCTGCTGCATCCGTCCTTCTGCTGCAGCAGTTGAAGTTAAAATTCAACAGCACAGGGTTTAATAAGTGAGGGTGTAAAGGTAAATTTTTGTCGATAGTACTGGATTAAGATCATCTATTCATTTTGTAGGGTCTTATGGTGTTTGGTTTTTTAGTTTTGGGTTGGGCTTATTGAGTCTAAGATAGTTTTTGAGTGAAAAAATTGCTATCAGGTATTAAAAAATTTTGGTTCTTTTGTCAAAATTTATGAGCTCGTTAGGAAATACAAAACTGACAATGGTTGTATCTTAAATTTGTGGAAAATAATTTGAAATGAAACCTTTTTGTTTAGGTTGTTGCAGCAGGTGCAAACCCCATTCAAATTACTAGGGGCATTGACAAGACAATAAAGGCCCTTGTTTCGGAACTCAAAATTTTGTCAAAGGAGGTAAACGCTTGCCTTTTGAGTAGGCTGGTTTTCCTTTTTGCTGATGGTTTGGTGTATCTAATTGAATTAGTTGCCTAAGCTATTTTTGGTTGCAAACTCCTTTTCATTTTTCATATAGTATTGGCCTTGTGGAATACATTTGATTGTGTGGTCTTGTTAGATCTACAACATTTGTAGTTGTTTAGTCTTATGGCCGAGGTGCACTTTTATTATGGAAATAGTTGATGCAATATTGTCATTTAATCCTTAATGTAGGGTAGCATGTTGAGAAGTTTCTTGTGAAACATTTGGTATTCAAAATGACACTTGATCCTATACAACATCATGCACTTGACTTCAAAATTTATATTCAAAGTGTGCCAGACAATTCTTGCAAAATTTCAAATATTTATGTTGTTTTAAACCATTATCTTTTTCATGTATTGGATGCTGAAAATGTGAAAAAGACTTTGGTATGAAACCAACCGGTGAATAATTTCCAGCACAACAACCACTTCCAAGACATGATTTAGAAGTAGAACAAATGTGCTTATGAAGCATAGAAAGATATCCTTGATGCATTGTCAATGTTTGGCTAGGTTTATTTTTGGAGAAAATAACTCCTTATTCCTAGAATAGTGATCTTCAATACAAGTAAATGCCAGAGAAGAGAGATCATCGTGTGACGCAACAAAACTGAAATTGGACCCCCAAGGAGAGCCGGTGTGTCTACAATCGCTCTGTCAGCATTTTCCCTTGGTGTACCCCGTTCTTTTCCTCCAGCCTGAGTCTTAATTGACTTCTTCTTTCTTCGGGTTTATTTATCAAATTCGTAGAATTTGATAAATAAATACTATCCACAATGGTTGGACTTTAATCTATATTCCCGACTTTATATTATCTCCAATCCTTATAACCAATGTTTAACTTTCAACACTTTGTATTTATACTCCACGTTTCTTTTTAAATAAATAACTTGTAGTGAACTTTCGGCTCTATATTTCACCACCCAGCCTTACAACAATCACCCTCCAGACTTATGCTAATTATCCGCCAATCGTTTAATTAAACAATTTCATTATACTCCGCCCCCACCTATATATATCAATAACCAATCAAACACTCGTATCGTACCTGGCTATCCTCTGCACACCTTAGTTAACCTCCGGGCAAGTTCAACGTGCGACCACCATCCGATGGCCCTTCTCCAAATCAACGACTCTTGGCAATTTCGCTCGGCTTCCAACGTCGGGCTTTAACGTGCGATGGCGCGGGTTAAACGGTGGTTTTCCGGGGGTCACTTCACCACGTGTCGCATTCCCTATGGAATCGCTCGCGAATAGGAAATACCGCCTACTCCGCAAAAGCGGTGCGATATGGGCAACCCGCTTTTGTGATTCCGCTCGTGGTTTTGGTAGAGGGCTTGACCACGGGTGCATGTCTGGTTCCGCTATCCCTTTGTTTGTTAACTCATGTCCAATCCTCGGGTCAGGTTCCGAAAGCACAACAATTTTGTCTCTTTATTAAGCGGGATTTTAATATGTGTATTATCAAATAAAACCAACACAAATTTTATAAGAAAATTGTTCAAAAGTCGAGCCCGCCAGACTTCAAACGGCGATAAACCATAATTCAAACCAAATTCGCGTTCCAAAATAGCCTGCTGACGTCGGCCAATTTTGTGACGCGAATTTCTTATCAAATTCGCCCTAATATTTTACGGGTCCGGATTTCCACTGCGCGAGCGGCCCAAACAAAGATCCGCTCCAATCAATTTTTGCCACGTGTCCTCAATAAAAACTTGCCCTGCTCCCGGTTGCGGGTGCATTCGATGGCGTTTAAGGTGATGGGACATGGATATGGCGATTTCATATCATTCACATTAACATTTAACGCTGTTGAATTAAGTTTTCACATCAAATCTAGATTAATTAATTTTTAACACTGTTCAAGATCGGACCTCCACTCCTCTGAGCGATTCCGCACGCTCCAATTTGATCCGGCCTTCGGCTCTCATTATTAATGATTAGAGATTCATTATGACGGCCGTCCTTTGATTGCATTGCAGACGGGTCGACATAAAAAATGGCGTTTAGCCATGGTTTTTCAGACAAGCCGGTTGCTGGATTACACTGTCTGGTAACTGCGATGATAAGGAGAAGTGGCCAGCGGAACTTCTGCCTAGACTTTGCTGCATATTTCCATTTCTCTCGGTTCTGTCTCTGTCTGTCTTCCTCTGTTAATTGGAATTCTGCTTCTTCGTCTCTTGTGCCCACTGCGCCTGAGATTGCACCCATGCCTCGCGTGCGTCATAGGATGCGTTACCGCAGGGGGAGCACTAGAGGTCAATCCCGGCGCGCTCCCTCCAGCACCTCAACAGAGGCTAGTTCACCTTCTCCCACGACGCGCACTGCGCAATTTTCCTTTAATTGCACTCTCAACCGCCCCCGAATCACAACTCAGAAGTCACCGTGGGGTCTTCCGCGCAGGAGTGCTCCAAACGCAGAAGAATGCACCCATCCTGGGCGGTCCGAGCTCGAAAAAGCCTACTCGCATCTCGGCCTTCAGGAGGGGAGCCGTGGCATGCATGTGGAGGTAGCACCTAGCGATCCTGGACCTTCCGAAGGATGGTGCCGAATCGTGGAGGAACCAGCGGAGGATTAGTTTGGTTAATTTGTTTTTCTTACTTAGCAGGCCCAGTTAATTGGGCTGCTTTTAGTTTATTTTACTGTGCTGGACCTTTAAGTAATATTTTTGAATTCTGTAAATTAAACGTTCAAGACTGGTTTCCCCGTATGAGGGCAGTCTTCTTAATTTTTTGATTTTTTGATGACAAATTTGCCATGAGTATGGCTAGGCAATGTTTTTGACTTCGGTGTAATTTTATTCGCAATGTTAATAGATTAACTTTACTTTGAATTCTCACATGATTAGCGTTTTTCTTGATCTGTTCAAGGATTTTGGGTACTTTAATTCGTATTTGGAACAATGGACGTCGGTACTCTATCTGTTGCTTTACTGTTCTACATACTACTATTTCACTTTCTTATAGATGCCTCGGGCATATTTGAATGCTTTCTCATATTGTCGATAATCTCCATGTGGACCGTTACTGGATTTTATATCATGTCCCTGTATGTGACATGGGGTATTTTTCTATCATTGTCCGGGGTGGGACTTCCACTTTTCTGGATGGATATTTGGGTTCCAATCTTCAGATGTGAAAATGTAATGACTTCATGGACTGTTTTACTTCATATAATATATTCAAAATAGCATTTTTTCTCTTCTGAAAAAAAAATGATTAATGTTTATCATTCTGCCTTCAAAACTAGCGATGCTGGTCTATGTTGCTGGTTTATTGATATGGTCCGATGGTCTTTTTATATTTTGGACATATCACACTCCTCACATGATTAGCGTTTTTCTCTGTTCAAGGATTTTGGGTACTTTAATTTGTATTTGGAACAATGGACGTCGGTACTCTATCTGTTGCTTTACTATTCTACATACTGTTATTTCACTTTCTTATAGATGCCTCGGGCATATTTGGATGCTTTCTCAGATTATCGATAATCTCCATGTGGACCGTTACTGGGTTTTATATCAAGTCCCTGTATGTGACATGGGGTATTTTTCTATCACTGTCTGGGGTGGGACTTCCACATTTCTGGATGGATATTGGGTTCCAATCTTCAGATGTGAAAATGTAATGACTTCATGGACTGTTTTACTTCATATAATATATTCAAAACAACGTTTTTTCTCTTGTGAAAAAAAAATGATTAATGTTTATCACTCTGCCTTCAAAACTAGCGATGTCGGTCTATGTTGCTGGTTTATTGATATGGTCTGATGGTCTTTTTATATTTTGGACATATCACACTCCTCACATGATTAGCGTTTTTCTCTGTTCAAGGATTTTGGGTACTTTAATTTGTATTTGGAACAATGGACGTCTGTACTCTATCTGTTGCTTTACTATTCTACATACTGCTATTTCACTTTCTTATAGATGCCTCGGGCATATTTGGATGCTTTCTCAGATTGTCGATAATCTCCATGTGGACCGTTACTGGGTTTTATATCATGTCCCTGTATGTGATATGGGGTATTTTTCTATCATTGTCTGGGGTGGGACTTCCACTTTTCTGGATGGATATTTGGGTTCCAATCTTCAGATGTGAAAATGTAATGATTTCATGGATTGTTTTACTTCATATAATATATTCAAAACAACGTTTTTTCTCTTGTGAAAAAAAAAATGATTAATGTTTATCACTCTGCCTTCAAAACTAGCGATGCTGGTCTATGTCGCTGGTTTATTGATATGGTCTGATGGTCTTTTTATATTTTGGACATATCACACTCCTCACATGATTATGATTAGCGTTTTTCTCTGTTGCAGGGTTTTGGCTACTTTAATTTGTATTTGGAACAATGGACGTCGGTACTCTATCTGTTGCTTTACTATTCTACATACTTCTATTTCACTTTCATGGACTGTTTTACTTCATATAATATCTTCACTTTCATGGACTGTTTTACTTCACTGTTGTAGGGTCTTGGGTACTTTAATTTGTATTTGGAACAATGGACGTCGGTACTCTATCTATTGCTTTACTATTCTACATACTGCTATTTCACTTTCATGGACTGTTTTACTTCACTGTTGTAGGTTTTTGGGTACTTTAATTTGTATTTGGAACAATGGACGTCGGTACTCTATCTGTTGCTTTACTATTCTACATACTGCTATTTCACTTTCATGGACTGTTTTACTTCATATAATATCTTCACTTTCATGGACTGTTTTATTTCATATAATATCTTCACTTTCATGGATTGTTTTACTTCATATAATATCTTCACTTTCATGGACTGTTTTACTTCACTATTGCAGGGTTTTGGGTACTTTAATTTGTATTTGGAACAATGGACGTCGGTACTCTATCTGTTGCTTTACTATTCTACATACTGTTATTTCACTTTCATGGACTGTTTTACTTCATATAATATCTTCAAAACAACGTTTCTCGTCTTTTAAAATTTTAATTTTTTTTTTTAAATTGAACCCTCCGTCGGTCTACCGACGCCTTGTAGACGTCGGAACTGCGACAATCCAGAAACGTCGGACGAGAGACAGTATGAAAACGTCGGAAGCGCGACGTGCTAAACGTCGGAACTGCGACAACCCAGAAACGTCGGAAGAGAGACAGTATGAAAACGTCGGAAGCGCGACGTTCCAAACGTCGGACCACACATCGTCGGAATTACGACATCTTCCAGACGTCGGAAGAGTGACGTCCAAAACGTCGGACCACGTTTAGTCGGAATTGCGACAGTTTACAAGCGTCGGAAGAGCGACGCCAAAACGTCGGATCACGTTTAGTCGGAACTGCGACGGTTAATGAGCGTCGGAAGAACCACGTTTAAAACATCGGAGCCGCGACGGTTTGTGAGACGTCGGAAGAGTGACGCCTGTTCGGAACGTCGGAATAAGTGTCGATATGAGACGTCGGAAGAGTGACGCCTGTTCGGAACGTCGGAATAAGTGTCGATAGTGCGACACTTTTTACTTGCGTCGGAACGGCGATGGCAGGAGAAACCACGGTTTGTCCGCCCTTGAACTGTCGCTCTTGCGACGAATATGTGTCGGAATAGCGACAAATTGGCCATCGGAATTTCCGCCAAATTCTCTAGTGGGGGCCCTGGGGCCCATGGGGTGAAAGGAGCAAGAGGCAGAGCCTCCCTCCCCTCTCACGATGAAGCACCATCAGAGATTTTGGGTCCTACCATCGCCATTTGTTGTAGCAGCTACAACACCCTCCAAAATTTGGTCCCATTTTAAATTTTCGAAGCCCCTGGTCTCTCGGTAAAGAGACATCTTTCCTATGCATCCATCTCAGTCTTATCTAGGTGTTGTAATTTCTTAAGCAGCCAATCTCATAGTCGCCAAGTCGCAAATGCACGAAACCAAGAACTTTGAGACCCCGTGACCTAGCGACCCCTAGGTCGCATGTTGGTTTAAAGCTTAAGATTAGCGACCCAACGACCCCCAGGTCGTGGAGTCACTAGGTCGCAAGGTCGCACATCTCTTGATCAATAGTCATCCACAACTTTGCAACCCTCATTAATTGACCACACGTGCGACCCCTTTATAAATAAGTGGGTCGCATAGGTTGCATTCGACCTTCGCGATGGAGTAAGTAACACCTCTGACAAGCCATCTAGAGCGCGTTTTTTCCTGGGTAAGTTTCCTAATCCTCCTATTGTTTCCTTTTGAGTTAATTGTTGCCCTTCTCACCCCTACCCATTATCCTTTTATTCTTCATTTTACCTTCATTTAAAACTCCCAAGAACTTGGTGTAAGGTGTGCACCTCCCCATGGTTTTCTTCCTCTTCCTCCTCCTCTAAAAGCTTCCCCTACCCCAGTTTGTATCAAGCTCCTATCCAAGCCCTGTTGGGGAAAACCTCAAGACCTAGATGTGTTCTTTCCCCTCGATGAATTACATGTTTTGCCCTTTTTCTCCCTAAAGGATTTAATCACCGAGAAGCCCCTCAAGAGAGCCCTAGCACGACCCCATGACCTGGTCGCTGAGTCGCAAAGTTGCCAAGTCACTCATATCTAATACACGACCACCCTTGCAACCCAACGACTCAGCGACCTCGTGACCTAGTGACCTAGTCTCAAGTTGCCAAGTTGCTGAGTCGTGCTTCCCCTAATTTTGACTCTATCGCGACCTCGTGACCCAATCGCAAGTTTCCAAGTATCATATTCGATGTCCCTTGAGAGTTCACGATAGTGCGAGCTAGCAACCCAGCGACCTGGCTGCAAGGTTTCCTAGTCGCAGGACTAGCCTTTTCTTTAGGAAATAATTGGTAGGGGCCGCAGCGACTTAATCTTAGGAGCTATTTGGGAGTGTTACTGGTCTTAAAATATTTATTATCATGTTGTCTGCCTTATCGTGGGATTGTTTTATGAATATGCCAGGAAACATCGAAGCCGAGCTCGAGTGCGTGTCTATCTCATCGGCCTTAGACGATATGGGGCCCCCGAAAATACAAAAAAGAAACAAGATTCCGGAGGTGGAAGTCTCAAAAGAAGGCGCACCCCCTACCCCACCTTCGATCTATGGAGACACTGCCTGTGTGTTTGAGAAATGGGATAAGATGAGATGGTATCAGGTTTATCAGGAGTTCACAAAACCCGAGTTCCCAGAAGATCTTCCAGATCGGCAGGTCTACATCTTGGTCAAGAGGTCCAAACTCCACTACATAGGTGCTCATCTGCCCATATTTCCATGTGCAGAGATTGTTGAACGGATCCTCCAGAAAGTCGACTCCAAGATGTGGGTTGTTTGCGATCACTTGGGGAAAGCATATGCCCACCTAAGGGACAAGATGCAGAATTATACTATGCACTCCCTACCCGAGAACAAACTTTCAATGCCAATTGGGCAGCCACTCATGCAGTTCCCATAACAGATACTTTGAAGGGATGGTGGGAGGACCCAGAAAAGTTCAAGTTCAAGAAATATCGGGAATATAAGACCGAAGGCCTAAGGAAAGTATACAAGCTTGTGGCAGCAATGATGTGCAGGATGTACGGCCGACGAGATGCCACTATGTTCAATGGTACTAGGATCCCACTCATGTAAGCCGTCACTACATATGGTACCTGTTTCAGCTGGGCAAACATGATAGTAGCAGCCCTCAGGTCAAACATATCATCAGCACAAGCACTTGATGAAGGAGACACATCTGATTTTTATATGGCATCTTACATTTTGGATGCGGTATGCACAAGGTGTTATTTTTAAGGATGGGCGCACAATTGGTATGTGGAACATGGCGGGCTTCATCCATACAGTTAAAGGTGTTCTAGGCGACACTTAGACAAGGTGTCACAATTGTGATGTTTCGAGGAAGGCGTCGTTATTGCGATGGTTTAGGGAAACGTGTCGCTCTTACGATGTTACAGAGACAAGGTGTCGCTATTGCAACGTTTAGAGGAAGGTGTTGCTATTGCGACGTTTAGAGGCAAAGTGTCACTCTTGCGACGGTTGGTGGCAAAGTGTCGCTCTTGCGACGGTTGGTGGAAAAGTGTCGCTCTTGCGACGATTGGTGGAAAAGGTGTTCAGTGGGATAATCCCACATTCACCGGGCATATAAGAAATATTGGTGTTTATATATGTGTTGAGGTTTTACATGTTTCGACTACGAGCCGAAGGCTATGCACACTCATACAATCAATTGGGACTCAGCGCATGCGCTCGGCCCCTCCCCTCATGACTTGGATTTGGTTATGGTTTATCTTGTGGTTCTCAGCCTCGGTCCTGTGGTGATTAGTGTAAGTGCTTCGGCTGAGCCAGGGGCTCGACGGAGTAAAAAGCCCACAATTTTATTAAAAATATAAACAATTTGTAAAAAGCCCACAATTATATTAAAAATATAAACAGTTTTATATTAAATATAAAATTGATATACACTTTTTTATTTGCCCAATAAAATAAGCTAGAATACAATAGGATTAGGGCATTTTGAGATTTTTTACAAAAATGGCAAAAGAGGGAAATAGATAGGACAATCATTAAAGTAGTTTAGGAAAAATAGGATTTCATATATTTTAGCATGCAAATGGTCAGATTGGGGTAATTTAGGGTTTTTTAGAAAAATCGAGGTATATGATAAGGACGGAAAATGGTGAATATAATGAAGGCATAAGGAATCATAGCCAAAAAATGATCATGAAAGGCAACTTTTGAGGGTGAAAAAATGAGTGCTAACAAGATGCATGCTCTGATTCTAAGTCAGAACCTGATAAGGGGAATGACAAAGGGAAGCATATGATTGATGCAGAGCCCAGTGCCACTGTTACCACACCAAGATCCATAAGGATGAGCCCGAAGATCCAGAGGAGGGGGATCGCCTCTTCCACTCATAGATGTGGGTGGAGGGTTCTACGCTGCAATTCATTGTCGAAAACAAGAGCCAAAAGAACCTCATTTTAGCAGAGGTTGTGAATTAGCTAGGCCTATCGACTACAAAACACCAGCAGTCATACGTCATCGGGTGGCTTCACCCGCAGTCATACACCATAGGCCCGTTTTCCGTTTTCTCCCTTGTGGCATATTCGTTCGGTCAGGCGCATTGTGTCGGGCCATGTGAGGTCGCCCAACCGAGTGCGTTCGGGTCGGGCCATTTTGTTCAAGGGCACCCACATCAATTTTGCTAAGTTGTGACTGCTCGGGTGCCTTGTGCACGTTCGGGCGGCCCGTTTTCCGTTTGCTCCCTTGTGGCATCGTTCAGTCAGGCACGCGGTGTCGTGTCGTGTGAGGTCGCCCGACCGGATGCGTTCGGTTCGGGCCATTTCTTTCAAGGGTGCCCATATTATTTTTGCTAGGTTGTGACTGCCAGGGTACCAACTTGTGCACATTCGAGTGGCCCGTTTTTCATTTTCTCCCTTGTGGCATCATTCGGTCGGGTGCATCATGTCGCGCCGTGCGAGGTCGCCCGACTAGGCGCGTTCGGGTCAGGTTGTTTCATTCGAGGGCGCCCTTATCATTTTTTCTAAGTTGTGAACACCTGAGTGACATGTACACGTTCAGGCGGCCCGTTTACCATTTTCTCCCTTGTGGCATCATTCGGTCGGGCGTGCCGTGTCGTTGCATGTGAGGTTGCCCGACCAGGCGCGTTCGGGTCGGGCCGTTTTTTTCGAGGGCACCTGTATCAGTTTTGCTAAGTTGTGACTGCCTAGGTGCCTTATGCACTTTCGGGCGTCCCGTTTGCTATTTGCTCCCTTGTGGCATATTCGTTCGGTCAGGCGCGTCGTGTTGCGCCATGTGAGGTCGCCCGACCGAGCGCGTTCGGGTTGGGCTGTTTTGTTCGAGGGCTCCCGTATTAGTTTTGCTAAGTTGTGACCACCCGAGTGCCTTGTGCACATTCGGGTGGCCCATTTTCCGTTTTCTCCCTTGTGGCATCGTTCAGTCGTGCGCGCTGTGTCGCGTCGTGCGAGGTCACCCAACCGAGCGCGTTCGGTTCGGGCTGTTTTGTTCAAGGGCGCCCATATCAGTTTTTCTAACTTGTGACCGCCCAGGTGCCTTGTGCATGTTCGGGCAGCCCGTTTGCCGTTTGCTTCCTTGTGGCATCGTTCGGTCGCGCGTGCCGTGTCGCGCCATGCGAGGTCGCCCAACCGGGATCGTTCGGTTCGGGCCGTTTCAATCGAGGGCACCCATATCATTTTTGCTAAGTTGTGATTGCCTGAGTGCCTTGTGCACATTCGAGCGGCCCATTTGCCATTTTCTCCCTTGTGGCATCATTCGGTCAGGCACGCCGTTTCGCGCCATGTGAGGTGACCCGACCGGGCGCATTCGGGTCGGGCCATTTTGTTCAAGGGTGCCCATATCAATTTTGCTATGTTGTGACCACCTGGGTGCCTTATGCACGTTCGAGCAACCTGTTTTCTATTTGCTCCCTTGTGGCATATTCCTTCAGTCAGGCGCACAGTGTCGCACCGTGTGAGGTCGCTCGACCGAGCGCGTTCAGTTCTGGTCGTTTCTTTCAAGGGCGCCCGTATCAGTTTTGCTAGGTTGTGACTGCCACGGTGCCTTGTGCACGTTCGAGCGGCCTGTTTGATGTTTGCTCCCTTGTGGCATTGTTCAGTCGGGCACATCGTGTCGCGTCATACGAGGTCACTCGACCGGGCGCGTTCGAGTCAGTTCGTTTCATTCGTGGGTGCCTGTTTCTGCTTTGCTAAGTTGTGACCACCTGAGTGCCATGTGCACGTTTGGGTGGTAAGTTTCCCATTTTCTCCCTTGTGGCATCGTTCGGTCAGGCGCGCCGTGTCGCGCCATGTGAGGTCGCCCGAACAGGCGCGTTCGGGTCAAGCCATTTTGTTCGAGGGCACCTGTATTAGTTTTGCTAATTTGTGACTACCCGGGTGCCTTCTGCACGTTCAGGCGGCCCATTTTTTGTTTACTCCCTTGTGGCATATTCGTTTGGTCAAGCGCGTCATGTCGCGCCGTGTGAGGTCGCCCGACCGGACGCGTTCGGGTCGGGCCGTTTCGTTCGAGGGCTCTTGAATCAGTTTTGCTAGGTTGTGACTGCCCGGGTGCCTTGTGCACGTTCGAGCAGCCCGTTTCCCATTTGTTCCCTTGTGGCATCGTTCGGTCAGGCGCGCCGAGTTGCGCCGTGCGAGGTCGCCCAACCGGGCGCGTTAGGTTCGAGCCGTTTTGTTCGAGGGTTACCGTATCAGTTTTGCTAACTTGTGACCGCCCGGGTGCCTTATGCATGTTCGGGAAACCCATTTTCCATTTTCTCCCTTATGGCATCGTTCGATCGGGTGCGCAGTGTTGCGCCGTGCGAGGTCGCGCGACTAGGCGCATTCGGTTCGGGGTGTTTCGTTCGAAGGCGCCCGTATCAGTTTTTCTAAGTTGTGAGCACCTGAGTGCCTTGTGCACATTTGGGAAGCCCGTTTTCCATTTTCTCCCTTGTGGCATCGTTCGGTCGGGCACGCCATGTTGCGCCATGTGAGGTGGCCTGACCGGGCGCGTTCGGGTCGGGCCATTTTGTTCGAGGGTTCTCGTATTAGTTTTTCTAAGTTGTGACCACCTGGGTGCCTTATGAACGTTCAGGCGGCCCAATTTCTATTTTCTCCCTTGTGGCATATTCATTCGGTCAGGCATGTCATGTCGCGCCGTGTGAGGTCGCCCGATCGGGCACGTTTGGGTCGGTTCGTTTCGTTCGAGGGCACCCGTATCAGTTTTGCTAAGTTGTGACCACCCGGGTGCCTTGTGCAAGTTTGGGCGGCCCGTTTGCCGTTTTCTCCCTGGTGGCATCGTTCAGTCAAGCGCGCTGTGCGAGGTCACCTGACCAGGCACGTTCGGTTCGAGCCATTTTGTTTGAGGGCACTCGTATCAATTTTGCTAAGTTGTGACCGCCCGGGTGCCTTGTGCATGTTCAGGCGGCCCGTTTGCTGTTTTCTCCCTGTGGCATCATTCGGTCGGGCGCATCATGTCACGTCGTGGGAGGTCGCCCGACCAGGCGCGTAAGGGTCAGGTCGTTTCATTCGAGGGCGCCCGTATCAGTTTTGCTAAGTTGTGATCACCCGAGTGCCGTGTGCACGTTCGAGCAGTCCATTTTCCATTTGCTCCCTCATGCCATCGTTCGGTCAAGCGCGTCGTGTCACGCCATGTGAGGTCGCCCGACCAGGCACATTCGGGTCGGGCCGTTTTGTTCGAGGGTGCATGTATCAGTTTTTCTAAGTTGTGACCGCTCGGGTGCCTTGTGCAAGTTCAGGCAGCATGTTTGCCTTTTTCTCTCTTGTGGCATCGTTTGGTCAGGCGCACCATGTCGTGCTGTGCGAGGTCGCCTGAACGTGCATGTTCCATTCTGGTCATTTTTTCGAGGGCGCCCGTATCAGTTTTGCTAAGTTGTGACCGCCCGAGTGCCTTGTGCATGTTTGGGCGGCTCGTTTTCCATTTTCTCCCTTGTGGCATCGTTCGTTCGGGTGCGTCATGTCGCACCGTGTGAGGTCACCCGACCGGGCGCGTTCGGTTCGATCTGTTTTGTTCGAGGGCGCCTGTATTAGTTTTGTTAAGTTGTGACCGCCCCAGTGCCTTATGCACATTCGGGCGGCCCGTTTGCCGTTTTCTCCCTTGTGGCATCGTTCGGTCGGGCGCGTGCATGCATTGACCCTAACCCATGATTAATTAACCCCCTAAACCCCAAACATCTAACCCCTAAACCCCTTAACCACTTGATCTGCTAGGGGCCAGTTACCTTGATATTAACGATATTGGTGTATTCATACTCCTTCTGAATAACCAATAAAGGGTCAAGGAAATTGACCAATATGTTGTCAAGTTTTATCTTATCCATCTCTGGGGTAAGCTGCTTATGTTGTCACTATCTCCCTCTCTTACCCTTCTCTACCGCTCTCACTCCTCTCCCTCTCTCTCTCTTAGCTGATCCATTCCTTCTCTCCCCTCTCCTTCAGTTTATCTCCATCTCTCCCTTGTGACTCCCCTTGTCTCGCCACCTGATCTATCAATATATGTCTTTATAATTATTCCTTCTCATATATATCTAGAGTTAATATATATCATGACATATTGGGAACTACGATTAGGTTAATTCCGCCTTGTTGGCAAGGTTAAAATGGTTAATATTCGATAGACAAAATGTAGATCAAATATTTCATCAAAAAGAGGGAACCATACCCTATATTCTTCCAGGCTATGCCTATCAGTCGCTTGGCCTCTTCTTGCTCTCACATGAATGTAGTCTTGCTTGATTGGTACAGAAGAAGGTTTCGCATTATCAACTATTTGTTTGGGACAAATTTTAGTTGTATCAACACTGCTACATTCTAATTCAAGCTTATCCTTTAAACCAGCTTAGTCTTTTGTACTCTCTTCAAATTTGTAGTGCTTTCCATTCCTTTCAATCACATATGTTTCCTTGGTCTGTTAAAGGACAAGGTCGACAAAATTAGGATGTTTTTGCAATAAACAAGGGTATTTCCAGGACACAGTCAGGTGGAGCAAGAGTATAAGAGCCAAATTTCTCATGATTGTGGGACACTCGAACTTAAGATTTTTTGGAATAGTCATGAGGTGCAGTTTGGTTATTAAGACTTCATCATATGGCCATTCTCTAGACTTAAATTGTGTGACAACATTGTGGCTGAGTTTGAAACTGGAGATTGAACAGAAATTTGGTAATTTGATTGCAATAGACATTTTCATCAATAAATGTAAAGCAATGGCGAACCCCCTAAACCCCTAACCCATTTAACCCCCTAAACCCTAAACCTATAACCCCTTAACCCCTAACCCATTTAACCCCCTAAACCATAAACCTCTAAACCCCGAACCCATTTAACCCCCTAAACCCTAAACCTATAACCCCTTAACCCCTAACCCATTTAACCCCCTAAACCATATTAAACCTCTAAACCCCTAACCCCTAACCCCCAATCCCCTAAGCCCTCCAAATTTGAATTAGCTTTGAAGAAGTAATTGTTTTCTTACTTCTGTCTAATTCACTATATAATCAGATCATGAATGTGAGAAGGCTTCTGGTTGTAAGCATGGTTGTGGTATGTTGATGTTCAGACGAAAACTACAACTTGTAGCCCTTGATCTGCTAGGGGCCGGTTACCTTGATATAATTAACGGTGGTGTAATATTCATACTCCTTCTGAACAACCAATAAAGGGTCAAGGAAATTGACCAATATGTTGTCAAGTTTTATCTTATCCATCTCTGTGGCAATCTTCTTTTCGGCTTATAACTCCACTGATTTTGATCTAAATTTTTTTAATTGCTTCCTTCTCTCATATGATACCTGAGCGCGTTTGGTTTGAGCCATTTTGTTCGAGGGTGCCCATATCATTTTTGCTAAGTTGTGACTACATGGGTGCCTTGTGCACATTCAAGCGGCCATATTGTTGTTTTCTCCCTTGTGGCATATTCGTTCTGTTAGGCGCGTCGTGTCGCGCCGTGTGAGGTCGCTCGATCGGGCACGTTCGGGTTGGGTCGTTTCGTTCAAGGGCGCCCATATCAGTTTTGCTAAGTTGTGAAAGCCCAGGTGCCTTGTGCACATTCGGGCAGCCCATTTTCCATTTTCTCCATTCTGGCATCATAATTCGGTTGGGCGCGCGGTGTCGCGCCATGCGAGGTCGCCCGACCGGGCGCGTTCGGTTCGAGCCGTTTTGTTCGAGGGCACCCGTATCAGTTTTGCTAAGCTGTGACCACCCGGGTGCCCTGTGCACATTCGGGCGGCCTGTTTTCTGTTTGCTCCCTTGTGGAATATTCGTTCGGTCAGGTACGTTGTGTCGCGCCGTGTGAGGTCGCCCGACTAGGGGCGTTCGGGTTGGTCCATTTCGTTTGAGGGCGCCCATATCAATTTTGCTAAGTTGTGACAAATTGGGTGCCTTGTGCAGTACGTTTGGGCGGCCCATTTTCTGTTTTCTCCCTTGTGGCATATTTTTTTGGTTGGGCACGCGATGTCGCGTCGTGCGAGGTCGCCTGATCGGGCACGTTCAGTTCGGGTTGTTTTGTTCGAGGGCACCCGTATTAGTTTTGCTAAGTTGTGACAGTGCGAGTGCCTTATGCACATTCAGGGGGCCCATTTTCTGTTTGCTCCCTTGTGGCATATTCGTTCGTTTTGGCGCGCCGTGTCGCGCCATGCGAGGTCACCTGACATGGCGTGTTCGGGTCGGGCCATTTCGTTCAAGGGAACCCATATCAGTTTTGCTAAGTTGTGATATCCCAGGTGCCTTGTGCACGTTCGGGTGGCTCGTTTTCCATTTGATCCCTTGTGGCATCGTTCGGTTGGGCGCACGGTGTCACGCCGTGTGAGGTCGACCGACCGGGCGCGTTAGGTTTGGGTCGTTTTGTTCGAGGGCGCCCGTATCAGTTTTGCTAAGTTATGACAGATCGGGTGCCTTGTGCAGTACGTTCAGGCGGCCCATTTTATGTTTGCTCCCTTGTGGCATATTCATTCGATCGGACGTGCCGTGTCGCGCCATGCGAGGTCGCCCGACTGGGCGCGTTCGGTTCGGGCTGTTTCGTTCAAGGGCGTTTGTATCAGTTTTGCTAAGTTGTGACCGCTCGGGTAGCTACTTTTCCTGGAAATAAATTTCCCACTGGCTGACTGTAACTGCTCCAACATAAACACAAAAGGTCCAAAGTATATTGTTTACAATATTATGGGATGCTATTGGATGAATTAAAAGTGCAATTTTTGCACATGAAATCACCAAAAAGCTACAGAATCAAGCATTGTGTGTATATAATATTACAACAAAATTGCAGTACACCCTCTTAGATTCAATATCCTCGACCCATAGGTAAAATACTTGCATAACCTCATCATACACTTTTGATGGTAAGGCAATACTTGCCAAGTGATTCAATATCCTAAGATAACCATCAAAATGAGGGCTTGTTTTTACACATCATTCATTTACAAAAAAGCTATGACGATTTGGATAGATCTGGCACAAGGCTGAAAGCCCATCTGATCAATGACATGAATATTAGCAGAAGATAGTACTCCCTTTGTTAACATATCACGACAGTTAGTTGGATCTCTCAAGTAAACTTGATCAAGTAATAGAAACATTCATGGGGTAACTGATTTCTGATTTGAGTCATCCATGAGTGGCACAAAAATAGAAGGATTCATTCTGAAATGGGAAACTATTTCATCTTTGCATCTGTCCATTCTAGTCCAAAGAAATGAATATAGTCTTCCTATTTTAGAAATGAATGCTTTGAACATGCATTCATATTTTCTCCACTGAGAATGGAGACTAAGGGCATCTTTAACAAGAACTGGGTTATGGATAGAGAAGGTATGGATATACTAGGTTATGAGGGTATCATGTGTTTGTCAGTAATGCCATTATTACCATGTGTTTGTAGACTAATTAGTAAATTTTAATTAAATTTACTAATTCATAATTAATCAATTGATACATGATTAAAGACCCCTAATTAATCAATTGATATCATTAATACATGATTAATCATAATTAATCAATTGATAGCATTAATACATGATTAAAGATCCCTAGCTTAGCCTATTTTTTTAAATTCCAACAAATTAGCCTAATAACCTTACCCACACGCCCTTTTTCCAAAAATTCTTACCAATTGATTTCATTACCCACGTTCCCTTTTTACAAAAATTATTACCAACTCGATTTCATTGTCTCTGCAACGACGCTGAGAGTTCAATTCTCACCTAGTCGATTTCATTATCTCTGCAACGGTGCTGAGAGTTTGACTGTTTGTTCAATCGGTCAGCTGTTCGTTGGTTCGAGGGTTTAGCAGGTTCGGGGGTTTAGTAGGGGAACCGTTGGTTCGACCACCAAAATGGTAAGCATACACCAATCCTTTAGCTTTAATGTCCCGAATGTTATAAAAATTTTCAATTTCTTGAAAGTATAGCAAGGAAACAAACTAGAAAATTTCAAAGAATTTTCACTGGATCCTTTTGACAAGAAAATGCTACAGAAAAAACCCACAGACAATGACTATAGCTGTCGTCTCGACTTACAAACAGTAGTTCACCCATTCCTATCCAATTTATATTGAATCAATTTATCCAATTACAACCAACGAAGTTACAATACAAGTATGTAATGCCAATTTCTAGGATAGTTGGACCCTTTTCCTGAAGCAAGAGTTATTCAAATTAAGAAAAGAGGAGGGTTTCAAGGTTTCAAGAGTTTAGTTCTTGACTCTAGCTGAAAACATGGAATGAAGGGAAACCAACGAGCCTTGTTATATTCGACCTATGGAGGAGAAGCCCTGAACAAGCTAGTCAGGTGATGTAGTGCTTAGCCCCACACACACTATTTTTTAGCTTCGATCATCTTTGTATTTTTCCAGAGTATCCTGGGCAGGGAAAACTTGCCACTTTATAACACTTGTATATTTTACAATTTCTTTAATAGTAGTCTCCCAATCATTCACTGCTTTCTTGAATACGACAACAAATTTGTCCATACCCAAATTGAGGATCACTAACATTTATTCATGGCCATTTACACTCTCACTTCTACACTTCCTCCTCCACCTCATTATAGATCATGACATCTATGTTACTAAAACGTTCGTTGATCAATTGATATTGTTGTGAAGCAGTCAACACAAATAATTTGATTGAACTCTCAATTTTTCTACAACAACATATTCTAAGAGGCATGGGTTTTCCAGGATCCAAACAACTACATCAGTCATCCAAATACAGAGTTTTAATCACCTATAGTCATATAAGGGACCAGTTGTATCCGAAATGAAGCACATGAGAATGATGGTTGATTAATATAGGGTCATATACAGAGTTTTCTTCATATAAGGTCTTGGTTTTTCCTCCTTTGTATATGCATGTGTTTTATGTTGTGGCTCTAATGTATCAAAATTTATATAGAGGTTGACATCCGCTAGGTGTTCCAAGAGGATTATTTACTACATCAAGCTCAAACCTCTATCTCATTTATTTCTTGAAGCTCAAATGTTGCGTGAACCTTAGGCATCATTGCACACTAAAGAAGCCCCCAGCAAAGGTAATTAATAGATACCAAATAATTATCTCTACATGGAGTTACAACACAGGAGAACAAAAAACGTATTAAGATAGGTCTAATGGGAAAATATAGGTCTTTTGGTGAAAAGAACGGTGTTTATTTAGTGGGTTCCACTTGTTGGTCTCCCGTGTTTTGATAGTTTGGAAAATCAAAAGACAAGGAAACATCAAACCAATCTTTAGAGTTCCAGGATCTAGTCCTCTTGTTCTCAGAGAGGGCTCTCTCAAATTTACTTGTTTGCAAAGGTTTATCTTGTTTGCTTTGAGTATTGGTTTTAGACTATTTATTAAGTGCAAGTGTTTGTTTGTTTGGTTGGCTGAATGACATAGTAGAACATGAAAGGTATAGGAAAGATAGATATAAAGGGGAAATGCTAGATTCATTGGGCAATGGAGTCAAAAAGAGGCTGATAACAAACTTATCAATGGATATGGGATATCAGAGGGAAAATCTAACTTGGCCACAGGATCCTTTGGTTTTGTGAATGAGATGGACATCAATGATTTGGAAAGAGAGTTTGAATTCTCAACAAAGGGAATTTGAAAACATAACTTGAACAATAAAGAGGTATTTGATGGACAGGGCTAACCATGAATTCTACAAACCACACTTTAAGCCAATAATGACTTCGAAACAACTTTTAAAATGAAATCTAAGATTCGGGAGCACATCCTATTTCCTCAAAAAATTTATTTCAAAGGACTTATAAAACATAAAAGATGACTGATAATTGCAGTCATAGAAGAGGGAACACCTAAAAACATCTATGATCACAACTATAAAGACCTTTAAAACAATTTCTCAAGAAAGGACAAAGGGCATGATCAAAACAGACCTCCTTGGCTAACTTCAAACAATGGTACTTTAAAGGGAGACTTCAATAACATCTTTCAAGTGGCAGCATACAAGCAGGGAAAACCATAAATCATGCTGAAACCAACTATTTGAACTATTAAAGAAATAAACAACAATGAGGACTAAAGAGAGAGATTAAAGACTCTAAAATACCTCAGCAGAAGAAAACATTAAACAGTGAAGGATGAACAGGTCTAAGATGCTTCTAGGAGTCATTTCTTAGCCTAAAACTTTCATCCTACTGTAGTAAGCATTTATGGAACAAAATGAAAACAAGAGAAAACATCAAACAGTTCAGAATACTTCACCAACAACCAAGCTCATGGATCCAATGATAGAGCCTTCTCAAGAACAAGCATGCAATAGCATCATCAGGCTTCCAAGACTTCAATTTCTTCCTTGACTTCAAACAGACTATGTATTATTTTAGAGAGTTTCAGTATTACAACTAGTGAACAATCATCCAACCTATATCTCATCTTTTTCAGAAGTATTTATAGAAGAAATGAGGAGGTGGAAGAGTTTTAGGTTTTAAATGTAATAAATTCTACACTAAATTCAACTCCTAGCCTCAAAAACCATGCAAGGTCTAAGGCAGGAGAGCATTGAATTATGATTCTATTCCATTTACTCTGTTTCTGTATTTCTAGGAAAAATGGGCAAAAAGATTGACTTTGAGGCCTATTTATCTTTTACAATAACTTCACTGACAGTTTTAGAATTTGTTCTTTCTTTGGTAATAACTGTTCAGGTGTCTTTATGCAGATATCTTTGAATTGGGAAATAAGTAGGCCTTCTTTTGATTTATTAAGGCTGCAGGTGGATCTTTGGTAGCTGGGGGATTCAATTAGCCCCTTTGATGTGGCTCTACGGTGTCCTTGGACTGATATTTTCCTCTGTCTTTCCTAAAACACTGTTAATTTTCTTTTGATTAGTGTTTTAGGCCTGATTAGGCTTAATATTTGTCTTTTGGTCTTCATACTATTTTCATCTGCGTGGATTAGGCATTTGATTTACTGATTTTATGCCTTAATCCCTCAAAAATGTGTTAAAAACCTTTAATCCTTGATTTATGTTTTGATTTTATCCTTTGACACTGATACCCTTCGGCTGTTTGAGGTTCACTGTGTTTTTGTGGTTTTGCAGGCGCGTAGAGGGTTTTAAAATGTTATCAGTGCTCATGAGGCACAGATAAATCAGGATGTGAAACCCTGAAGAATGTTCCCTTTCATGAATAGTGGCTTGAGGGATCGTCATCCCCAGCCATTCATTTCTTCTTAGAGCAATGGAAAAACCTTTAAAAAACCTGCACAAACAAGAAAAAATTATAAAAATCCTACGTCGATAGGTTTAAACTGCTTTGGAGGTGAGATTTAATCATGGTCGTTGATGCAAATCAATCAACGATCGAGATTGCTCGATAGGTTATACAGGGAGGCGGTTGGATAAATGGTGGTTATATTAAGTCCGAGCCGTTAGATCAGATTGATCAACGGTCGAGATTAATCGGGAGTTTATAATGCAGAGGGGGCAACATTTATAACGTAAATGGAGGAAAATATAATGAAAAGGGGCAAAAAACCTTCAGTGGAGGCGAAATGGGGTTAAATGAAATTTGGGGTCGCAGAACGATCTGGGCCATTGGATTAGATTGTTTAACATAGATCGACGATGGAGATTGTTTGATGAAATCTCTTGGAAGAATAATGGAGGGCGATGAGTTAATGGTGAGATTAAATTGAGACCGTCAGATCTCAGAGATTGATGGTGGAGATGGCTCAGTGAAATTCTTTAGGAGTAAAGGTGGGGTGAAATGACTTGGGAGCGAGAAGTAATATGAGCCGTTGGATTAGAAAGATGAATGGCAGAGATTAAGAGAGGGGCAGCAATACAATGGGAAAGGTGGTTTGGCAGAAAAAAACTGGTGGTATTCGCGCGGAGAAAAGGGGGAAGGAAGTATTTCCTTTTAGAACGCGATATACGTTAGCGTTTGACACGTGGATTTTTAAAACCACCCATATCGCGTAATTTTAAAACTTTAACTTCCGAACGAAAAATCACGCGATACCACACGCTGGCCGTCAGATCTAGGGCTCAGATCGGACAGTTGTGAGGAGAGTGCGATGGAGGTAAGATGCACGGACGGAAAAGGTGGGTGGAGAAAAAGGCGGTTTAGATGTGGACCGTCGGATCAGAGGAATGGATGGCGGAGATCCGTCGACGGGGAGGGTAAGTCCCAAAGGAGTTAGGCCTATTGGGTTACATCTAGCCCGTTAGATCTTAGGAATGAATGGCCCAGATCAAATGATGGAGTGATGAAAGGAACATGAAATGAGGACGAGGCGAGAGGGCCGAACGCGATGTGAGAAGCATTGATGCGGAAAGATCGCGGTGGATTGTTTGGTCTCAACCTAGTCTGCTAAATTGAGCTCATTTAATTGTCAACCAGGGTCAGTAAACTGTTGAAGTGTGGTGCACCATATGTGCCTAAGTAACCTTTTCCTACTTCGTTGTGTCTAGTGTTTTCTGATGTTTTTGGTTTTATGGTTTTATGTTTGAAAAGGGAAGGAACTAATTGTTGATGAAAAGCAACTGTTGGTCACACTAGAAACAATTCTAAATCATGTGTGGTATGCAAAACTAGGCAGTAACTCACAACACAAATTTAGTCCAATTCATTTGTTAGAGACATGTTGGAATACTTCAAGAAAAGGATAAATTTAGTGCAATGAGGTTTTCCTAAACAACAATTTACCATATCACAAAACAGATCTTATCCATGACTAGATATTTGTTTGGACATATTTGGAAAAGTTAGTTCTGCAACACAGTGAATAATTCTGCTCTAAATTAACCAAGGATCCTGAAGCTAATCTATTCTGCAACCTAAATTGTCATTACTAAGCCTTATTCGAAAGTTAAAGTCTTTTGAGATAATTTTGAGGAAAAAGCTAGTTGCACAATTAGAAGAATCTGCAGAATAATCAAAGCCATGAAATGATATTACCAATTCCTGTCTGCATAGTGATATGTTGGAAGAGTTTAATAACAGGAGTGGTTTTTGTAAATAATGGAAGCCTTAGTCTAGTAGAACAGAACTATCATTCAACTAATTAGTGAAACTTGGCTATACATTAAGCAAAACATGAACGAGAATGCAATTAATCTATTTTGAAATACAAATGACAGAGTTAAGCTAAAGTTCAATTAATCAAACTGAAAACAAAGTGACCATAACTGGGCTAAAATGCAATTATTCAAACTGGAAATATGGTGAACAAAATTAAACTAAATGCCATAAGCCTAACTTTGAAGTACAATGAACTAAAGCGCTTTTTGATCTCCGGAGTATTAAACCACAGTGAAACTAATCTATTGCATATTACGAAAACAAGTCTGGCTGTACTATCTAATGCAAATTGACATAAAACACACAGCTCAAAATGAAAAACACAATTAAACTCCTAAAATATCACAGTTAATTCCCATTCAGCATTAGAGGTATTTTGGAAGAATTCATTAGAACAGGACTAACTGTAATATGTAACGTAAAAGAACATGAAAACATGAAATTAATAAAACTATTGAAATTGGAAATTGAAAACTAAATCAAGTTAAGGCTACTTATCTAAATCATCTGAACGGAGCCTCTCGGGCAGTAGGGGCCCTCTACTGCCAAATTAGCTTGCAAATGCAATTAACGTTGACTCAGCTCTTGCACTAGAACGATGTCTTTTTCATTAAAGGAGAAAAATACTTAAAACAGAGTATTCACGGTTGGCAGCAAAAGCCAAAATCTAACTAAGATCTAACCAGCGTTGCTTGGTCTCCCAAGTCATATTTATAATGAAATTACATAACAGAACTTGAGATAACATAGGGATTACTGTCTTTCCCACTCCTATTCAAATTAAAACTCTTATTGAAGACTGCGTACTTTTGCTGTAGACAGCTGGACTGAGACAGTCCTACTAGAAGTCTACCTCTTGATTTTGGTTTCCACGTGCATAACCACACACAGAATTCGTTTCTTCCTTCATGGTGAGCAACAAACCATGTAGACATGACGTGGAATATGCCCATATGCGGTTTTCCTTCAGACGACACCTGGAACCCACTCAAGCGCTAAAGCAGTACAACGGGAATCGCCGGTCGACTGCAGATATGCACGTCTGTAGCTATTTTGCGAGAAAATTGTTAAAATAGCAAAAATCATGAAAATACAATATGTTAATCAATTGCATGTAACCTTTAAGCAATCTAATCATTCTTCATTGATTTTAGGCTTATGAAGTGATAAAAGAATGATGAAATGAGGTAAAGTGGAATGAAAGCCTGATTTTGAGAGCAACCTTGGATCTTCCATAGGGAAGAAATTCTGCGCCGGGCTCATGGTAATAACAAGGAGAAGGTCGGGCAGTGATCAGGCCGTGGATCTATGATAGACTGACCTAGATATGTCACCATGATCTCGTCGGTGGTGGCAAGGGGAAGGAAACAATGAAATGCGTCGATGCGATTAAGCGCGGGCCGTTAGATCTAGGAGAGATCAACGACCAGGATTGAATCGACGGGTTTAATGTCGGAGGGCTATGACAGAGCGCGATTAAATTTGGGCCATTGGTTCTTGTGGATTTCAGCGGCTTAGATTGAATCGAAGGATCACGAATTGGGAAAAAAGAAAAGTGGGAACTCTGGGTCAACGCGATGTGATTAGCGCTGACTGTTAGATATGTAAAGATCAACGGCTCAGATTGAATCTACGGTCGATAGAACAAATGGTCATCACATCAGAAAATTTCAATTAACAAAGGGAAAAGGCCAAAGGGAAGCTTCGATTGCAATTAGCGCCCTGGGGCTTAGCGCCTGGACCTGGGCGCGGGTTATATGCAGGAAAGGGGTTAAGGGCTAAGCCGAAAGGGGCTTAAAGCCTAAATGCAAAAGACTGTTTTTTAGGATTTTTTAAGGATTTTCAGAGGATTTTGGGGGTTACGATAAGAGTAAAAAATGGGTTTTAAACCTTATTAAGGGATTTTACAAATTTTTAAAGGGAATTTCAAAGGAATGAGGGGAAAATGGAAAGGTTTATGGATGAAGTGAAGGAAGAAAATGGAGAAGTGAAAATGAGGGAAAATGAGGCCTCTAAAGCAGTTCTTCTCTTAGTAAACAACAAATTTTTCAGGTTTATGAGGGAAACAACAGTGAAGATTAAGTAAAAGAATTAGTTATCTTCATAAAAACTTCAAGGATGATAGGTTCTCAAAGGGGAATTATCTCTTGGAGTTTTTGAAGAACAAATTTAGCCACTTTTTGGTATAACAGAATTTATCAGTGGCTAATAGTGGCTCCACTTGGGGAAGACAACTGGTTCTTTAGGTGTCTAGAACCTCAGCTGCAAATCTATAGCTTTTATTAAACTAGTGCCTTAATCCATTGGGCAACAACCTTTCTTGTTGATGATCTCTGCAACAATTTAAAATAATGGAATTCTATCAAAACAACATGTATACCTACCCATTCCTAATGATCCTAACATTTTTTCTTCTTTTCAAAGTGCATTTAGACTGGAAAACTCTCTTCAACAACATTTTGTTTGTTTGATAATAAAAAAACTAATCTAAGTCTAATTTTTTTCCTCCATGAACTCAGTTTAAATAGTTGAGTTCATAAGCTTCTCTACCTAACTACTGTCTATCAAGATTAGACTGCCTGATAGACTTTTATTCTCTAAGTTCAAAAACAAAAATTTAAAAGTAGACAAGCCAGGAATGGACAGTCTAACTTGTTGCTGATCTATGGCATAAAAACAAGCTGCACATAGACTAAAATTGGCAGAAAATTAAAACAAAATGTGAAGGCTTAAGATCTGAAAATTAAAACTTCCTTCATTATCTCTTCAGCTCTGATTTTGAGTTTGTTTGAGCTGTCTTTCTCTTTTTCTGGTTCAAGTTTTAAGCCTATTAGAACTAGTTCTTCATCAATATCATAGGTTCAGATTTTGAGCTTGTTTGAACCTTTGTTTTTCTATCCTAATCTACCTTACTGATAAGCCAAGATTATGTTGTTTGGCTGATCTGATTCACTAACCTATCAGCAATAAATTGAAAAGCTAATTAGTCATGATTAGGTTGTATGACTAACCAGAAGTGTGTTTTTAGGAGTGGCATTTGAGCTTGCACACTTTCAGACTTTGTTTCTCTTTTTTTGTATGGGGTTGTACCTTTGTTGTTTTACAATCTGCCCTATTTTCTCTTTTCTATTGTTTTTGGATTTTTATTTTTCTAACTTTGAATGCAATGTTCAAACAATGATATTTACCATGGAAAACAAAATGCTTTTGAAACTCGTGATTCTTGGAAAAATTAATGCTTGAGCATCCTGCCATTGACAAGACCTCCATACAGATCTTCTCCATTCAATTCTTTCAAGAAAAATGCATTGTGACCCCTCTCAGAATGAATAATATAGGGTCCTTTCCACAAGTTCTCAAAGTTTCCATGCTTTCCCTTCTCTTCTCTTCTCAAATCCCATTTAAGAACAACATTTCCAACTTGGAAATTGTTTTCCTTAGTCCTTTTATCAAATAGCTTCTTTATATTTTCTTGGACTAACTGTGTTATTTCATAGAATTCTTCTCTAGTCTGCTGTAAATGGATTGTTTGGTTGATTTTCCTCTGCATATCATTCTCTTTAATATGCACTTCTTGAAGGAGTTTCATGACTAGAAATCCTAATGAGGTGGGGAAGACTGCATCCATGCCATAGACCAGCTGATAGGGGGACATATTAATTGACTTTTTGGTAGTTAATCTATCAGCCCATAAGGCATGAACTAGCTTACTGTGCCATGATTTATGATTCTGCTCCAATAGCTTTTTAATGATATTGATGAGGCTCTTATTGGAGGATTCAGCTAATCCATTTCCTTGGGGATCATAGGTATTATAATGGCCCAAGGAAATGTGGTATTTGTAACAAAAATCAACCATTCTTTTGGACTTAAAGGCAGCAACATTGTCTGTTATGATTTTTCTAGGACAACCAAATCTGGATAGGATATTTGTTTCAAGGAAGTTAATAATGACAGACTCGGTAGCGTTCCTAGAGGGTATAGCTTCTATCCACTTGGTAAAGTAGTCAGTGGCAGTGAGCATCCACTTATGCTGGGATGATGAAGATAGATGAATTTCCCCAATGAAGTCCAAGCCCCATTGTTGAAAAGATGCCTCAACGCTGATAGGATGTAAAGGTAAGGGAAGGAGTTTTCTTTTGCCATCAAAAATTTGACACTTATGGCAAGACATGACTAACTTCTGAGTATCTGGGAAAAGGGTGGGCCAATAGTGGCCAGATCTAAGGATTTTACTTGCTGTGGTCTTCCAGTAGAGGTGTCCTCCACATTCTCCTTCATGCAGCTCATGCATGATTTTTCCTGCATCATTTTCAAGTAAACATTTAAGAAAAATTCCAACAACATTTTTCCAATATAATACCCCATCTAAGATGCAATAACTTAAAGCTTTCTGTTTAAAAAATCTAGCTTTAGTTTTAGACAAGGAAGGAGGGGCATTCAAATATAAAAGCACATAAATGATGTCAGCATACCAAGGAGAATTCAGAAATGTTTCTTCAATGAAAGGGACAGTAAATTCTTCTATTTCTTCCAACACATCCACCATATTCATATCTAGTGATTGGAAGTTTGATTCAGCCATAAGTTTGGCTAATCCCTGCCCTTTAACTAGTTTGGTGGGTTTGATTTCTAAGTCATATTCAAGAATAGTTGCAATCCACTTTCCCCTTTTACCATCAGGGTCTTGACTTAGAATATCCTTGACAACAGAATGTGGAACAAAAGCAATTATGTGAGAGTGTAAAATGTAGACTCTAAAGTCCTTTAATGCTTTCACTAATGCTAAGGCTTGCTTCTCCATGATGTTATACTTGAGAGGAGCATCTCTTAAGGCCCTACTAAAAAAGGATATTTTTTGTTCTTGCCCCAAGTCATTCTTTTGAAGTAAAACTGCAGCTATTGTATGTTTAGATGCAAAAGAAAAGATATAAAAGTCTTTGGTGAAATCTGGACTAATCAAGACGGGTGTTTGAGTGAGAGCTTGTTTAACCAATTCAAATGATTGTTTAGCTTGTAAATTCCATTTCACACCTACCTCTTTCTTAAGCATGTTTGTAATGTTTTTCAATAGCTCAGCAAGGTTGGGGATAAATCTCCTCAAAAAATTTATCTTCCCAATGAAAGATTGTAATTCTTTGAGGCTTCTTGGATGGCTGATTTGCAATATGCCATCTATCCTTTTAGGGTCTACTTTGACTCGCTCTTCTGAAATTATATGACCAAGAAGTTTACCTTCTTGGAGACCAAAGAGTGTCTTCTTGGGATTCAAAGATAAGCCAAATCTCCTACACTTGTCAAAAACTTTTCTTAAATGAATCAAGTGTTCTTCATCAGTTTTAGAGAAAACAGTTATGTCATCGAGGTAAATGATTATAAAATAGCCAATATCGTCTGAGAAGGATATGTCCATGGCCATTTGGAAGGTGGCCCCAGTATTCATCAAACCAAATGGCATGTTAACATACATAAAGGTGCCCCAAGGTGTAGTAAAAGTAGTCTTGTGTTGATCACTTGGGAGCACTAACACTTGATTATAACCCGAGAACCCATCTAATAGTGATATTATTTTTGACCCAACTACCCTTTGAAGTATATGGTCCGTCTTGGGCAAGGGGTAGTTGTCTTTTAGGGAGGCTCTATTGAAATTTCTGAAGTCAATGCAGAACCTGATTTCCCCTGTCTTCTTTCTAACAGAAACTAATTTAACACCCACTCTGAATATTTAATTGGTACTATAATCAGCATCATGCATCTTTTCAATTTATTTCTTAAGTAAAGGCAGTAAAACAGGGTTTATTCTCCTTAGTTTTTGTTTGAAAGGCTTTTGATTTTCCTTAAGAGGAATTTTGTGCTGAATGATGCTGGTATCATAAGATTTCAGATCTTTGTATCCCCAAGCAAACACATCTCTGAATTCTTTGAATAGCTCTATGTATTGCAATTTTATGTGAGCTGGGAGAGTGTTGGACAGTTTAATCATCTTAGGTTCTGCTAGGTTGCCTATGTTATGTTCTTCTATATTTGTTTCCACATGCTCCATTCTTGGTTCTTTGGCTACATCATTAAAGTCAAAAAGGTGTTCTAAAGGTGTGAGACCTCTTGGAATTGTATCACCTTTGCATTGTAAGACTTCCAAGTATTTCTGGTCTACGTTGTCAATTAATTTTGCTTCAAAAGGATTCTCACAGTGATTTATATTAGTAGAATGTGTTATTTCAACTTCTGGGATTTGTTCAATATACAAACAATTTTCTTTATGGCTAGTTTCTGATATTGGTATGGAAAAATCATTTTCTGATTTTAAGAAATCATCTATGTGTTTGTCAGAATCAAACATTTGCTAGTGATCCTCATTATCAGGCACTGCAGGCCTGTGTTTCACCTTTACACTAAGCTGTTCATTTATCTCGGGTATTTGGCAGTTGTTGGCATTGAAAGCAAGTTCATTGGCCAAATGATTTTCTGCTCTAGGAATGAAAATGAGTTCATATTTCTCAAAGGTTTTTAATAAATCAAGGGCAACATTTCGATACTCTCTAAGTCTTGGATTTTTAGCTGAATATTCTCCTTTGATCTGTTTTATGATAAGTTCAGAATCTCCTAATATTAATATTTTCTGGGCTTGTAATTGTTTAAGCAACTGTAAGCCAAGGAGAAGTGCTTCATATTCAACAATATTAATGGTGCATGGAAAATCTAGCTTATATGAATAACTATGATTTGTATTTTGAATCCATACACCTACCCGTGAACTTATTTTATTACAAGATCCATCAAAGTTTATTGTCCAAAGTATATTTGCCTCATTTTCATTTCCTTGGTGCTGTTGATTGCTAATGTTTTGTATCTGATTTGATGGAAATTTTGATTGGTCTGGTGAAATGATTGGGTCTATGTTTTCCTTTTCTTGTTGAGTGATTTCATCTTCATTGTACAAGATAAAAGAATCTAAACTTGATTGAATAGAATAGATTGGAGATTTGTTTGGTTTATCTATGTTGCTCACCATGTACTTCATGTGGGATTCTTTGTATAATCTTCCGCTTTGGTTAAAAGCAGGGATGGTGGCATAAGACATGTCCATTTGAAGGCTTCCTTGAAGTTTGGCCCCCCATGATCTTGATAAAAGAATGCCATACTTAGGAGGAATGTCAGCGACAACTATGTCCATTACTAGACTCTTAACAAGGCTTTGAGATAAGTTAACACATAAATATTTGATTAAACCCAAGCATTTGACTCTGCTTGAGTCAAAAGAATACAAATATTTGTATGGTTTAATAATTTCTAAGCCTAAGCTTTACATTACTACCTTGGGCATAAGATTATGTGAAGCTCCAGAGTCTAACATGACATTGTGTAGGATTTTCTCATGAATATTCAAACTAACATAGAAGGGAGGTACAGCTCCTTCTTGATATTTTCCTTCAAATTCTAGACCAAACAACAACTCAGGCTTGTCATCTGCCAAGTTTAATGTATCAATATCACTTCCTAGGTTCAAAGCTTTCAAAACTTGGTTTTTGTACACTTCTTGGGTTACTAGTTCAGCCAAGGGGATGGTAATTTTTATCTTTGCAATCTCTCCCTCAAGGCTAAAAGGAAAATTTGATTTAGTCATATTTACATCTATCTTTTCAATTGAATTCCTTTCAGAAATTTTGATTTGCTGAACTTTGTTTGGGCTGGTAATTGGGACAGTTTTATTAGGTCCACTAGCTGAAGTGCTATGTAATGTTCCAATTTTTTGCAAATAAATGGGAACATTAAATTTTGCTCATATTATCTAGGAGATAAATAAAATGGGTGAGGATACCCATTTGCATAAATAAAATTCCACATGAAGTGGGAAGGGATCCATGAAGTAGCCATTTTTGCACCTCCTAGTATGAAAATGGGGCAAACACATGAGGATGAGGCCATGTTGACCAAGTCAATAGCGCAGCTTGAGAAGGTGTAGCTTGCTTGGGAAGTCAACGCAATTAGAAAGGGAGGAAACTTCTAGAGGAAGGAAACCCTAATTGGGTGGGGTTCATGGCATAGAGACATTATTTTGCATATAAGGAGGATGAGGCAGCCATAGAGGTTATGATTGAAGATTTGGACTTTGAAGTCTATTTGCAGCCTCCAGATGTTTAGCTGAGTTGCAGTGCCTTTGGCACGAGGGATTCCTGTTTAGGAGTTCCTCTCCTCCCTTGAGTAGCTCAAGAAGGATTGCTCTTCATTTCTCCATATTCAGGCATTTGGCCATAGCCACTTCTTCATCTACAGTGCAGTCACTGGGTTGTGTTGTAGGTGTTGTTGTGGAGGAGATTCCACAACACCATTGCTTGTATCATTTCTCATAGGAAGGAGTTCCTATCCTTTGGGACGATCATCAAGGAGTGTTTACAAAGCTGATTTGCATATTTTGGTAGAAGGCCAAGCTTCTCCCACCTTCATCAGTGTAGTCCCTTTCATAGACTGTGTTGTCTCAGAGTTTGTCTGCAGTGGGGGTTTGCTCCACCATTTTGGAGGAAGAGATTTCTTGTGCCGGGATCAACCTTGCACTTAAGGAATCCATTGGAGGAGGTTGTTTCAGTTTGCAGGCCATATTCATTCTCCTCCTTCTATTGTATATTTTGAGTTGTTGCTGCTACCCAAAAACTCTGGCATTATTGTATTTTCATATTTTGTACATGTATTGCAGCCAATCCTTCTAAGGATTGTGTATTAGTGTTATAGTAGTGTTTTCAGGGGTTGAGAGCATGCTACCCCTCATTTCTTGAGCTATTATTGTAATATCATTTTATCACCATTTTACATGTTGCAATGTCTCCATGTTACTGCGCAGTCATAGCTGGGGTTCACTTGTGTAGCTGTGTTTCTCTCATGATTATTGTACTCCTGCCTTGAGGATTTCTATTGTTCATCTTGAGCATCATTTCCCTCAAGATTTTGTATATATTTGCAGCTACTATTATTTCAATAATATGGCTATGAGTTCTATGGAATTTTCTGAAGTTTGAGCAAGTTACTCTTCATGCTTATGTTTTGCATATTGTTGTAGCTCATTCCCTTGAGAAATATCTTCCCGAGGAAGAAATATCTGCATAGCTATAGGCAGAGTCTGAGGAAAGGGCCAGTTAGCCTCCGGTTCTCATCCTCTCTTTAGAGGTGAAATAGCTAGTAAAAGCCCTCTCAGTCAATCTCTGACATAGCCTTGTCCATATTTCCGACAAAGGAACATTTCAGCGGTGAAAAAGTTGTTGATTTCCATTTCGGGACATTACAGTGGTATCGAAGCATCTTTCTTGGCTCAGCTTGTGGCCTTCAAGCCCAAGAAAGAAGAAATTAAGATAATGAAGAGGATGAGCTTGTTCTCATAAATTTTTAGATCCGGAAAGAACCTCTCCAAGGAGGTTGAGGAGAAAGAAGAAAGAGAGGAGGAAGGACCCTGCACTTCCTATTCTCATCAAGAAGGAGACAGAATTTTGAGCAGGAAGAAGACTCCATTTTCCGATGGAGAAAAAGGGGATAAGCTTACAATGCTTCTTCCTAAATCTGCACAAAGTGTTCATGAAGATCTTAAGGAGATTAGGAGGGAAGCAGAAGAAGAATCCCCAAGAGGGTTTGATCCTCAAGCAAACTCTATATTTGTGCATAGTGGGTGTGAGCATTCAACCACACACTATGAGGGTCAGCGCAGTCATAGTCCCAGTAGCCCCATAAGGGAGGCGGAAGAAGAAGAAGAAGGAGTGACCAAGGAGAAAGGGTAGCATGGTAGATATTTTCTATCATATTTTGATGGTTCACTTGCCAGTTCAGCCAAAGCTTGGGTAGAGGAATTAGACACCTTTTTGTAGCAGCACCAAATTCTGGAAAGTCAAGCTACCAAAGTTGCAGCGCTGCATATGAGAGGTAAGGCCTATGATTGGTGGATCTTTGAGTCCTTTACTTTGAAGAATAATAACATTACATCTTATGTAAATTTCACTAAGAAATTAGTGAAGAGATTGTTGGACATATTGTCATTGATGGCAAAGGAAGTGGAAAAGGAATTGGCATCTGACACAGTAACTAGGAACAGAGAAAAGAAACATAGCAGAGGACACAGGTCCAGAAGAGAAGAACAGAGAAAGAGTGCATCTACAGAAAGCAGTATCAATTAAGGAGCATCTTAAATTCAGTAGGAAGGATATTTGTGTCCCTGAGAAATTAAATAATATGAGGAGTTTCATTCGGTGTATGTATGCATCCTAATGGAGGAAATCTTGTGTATGATTGTGTTCTGGTGATACTCTGATGGATGGAGAATACCGAGTGTATTTGGGTATTGATTGGTTCAATTCTCATGCGGAATGCCCTGGAACTCTGTTGAATTCATTCCCCTCATAAAGGAAGCCTGCATATAACTAACTCTATCCTAATGGTAGAGAAAATCCTGTCGAAAGAGAACTACATTGGTTCATTATTTATTGGAAATCCTGCCGAAGATAGACCAAGTAAGAAGGATAGCGCAAACCCAGACTACCCCTTTTGGAATCATGAATGAAACCTGGAAGGAAAAAGGTAGAACGTAACAAAAGGAAGGATGGACGGAACCTTGAGCGAAGGGCGGAACCACGAAGGAGGAACAAGTACAATCGGTTTCCGGTTTTCATCGCACCGCTTTCGACGGGCAAGCGGTATTCAAGAAGTGGGGAGCGATTCCATAGAACGGGCGACACGCGTCCCTGTACGATTTCACAAAACCACTTACCACGGCGCGCCATCGCGCGTTATTATTCGACCCAAGATGCCCAGCGATATCGATACAAGCCGTTGATCTGGGAAGGAGCCATCGAACGGTGGTCGTATGAGGAAGGTGCACGAATATTAACCAAAGTACGATGGGCCATCGCACGTTAATGTTCGGCATCGGAGGTCGAGCGATATGCATATATGCCGTTGATCTGGAAGCTTGCTATCTAATGGTGATCGGATGCTGGACTTGTGCGAAGTTTGCTTATGGTACCATGTGCGTATTTATGTGGGCCCCAGTTTTTAAATAATATTGATTAAGCCGTCGATTATGAATGTGGGGCCGGATCCAAAGGTCTATTTAAAAAAAAAAAAAAAGGCCATTTGATAAAAGTGCAGATTATTAATATAAATATTTAATTATCAAAGGTGTGAATAATATTTATTTATCAAATTCCACGAATTTGAAAAATAAAAAAAATTCCAATAAAAGAAGGAATACCATCAGCGGTTGGATGGTTTTGACTCATGGTTTTACTAAAGGCAAAACTATATAAGGAGAAGAGAAATAAAATACGAGGTGTGCATGCGAAAGGGTGGTGAATGAATAAATTTCTCTAAGGAATATCTGCATGGACGAACCCTGTTCTTAATTGATAAATCTGAATCTACGATGCACCTATGGATATGATCTAGAAATGATGAATCTCTACTATGATTGGCAAAAAGAAATGATGAAGACCTGATGGAAGTCTGATGAAGAAACTGAAGAAATCTGGTGAATCTGAGGGTTGAAGCTTTTTGTATGAAAGTGGAAGTATCCTGCCAGTAAAAGCGGTTGTGAAAATCAGGGGGTTGGAGCTCCCTTCTAGTAGTGGCTGGAGAACGAGAAAAGGGTTGTAGCCTTTCTGCAGGTGGGTGCCTGTGTGCTGGTACAAGTCAGCACCAACAAAAATTGTAAGAAGTTTTCATTATAATAAAAATTGAAGATTGAGATTACAAGCAGCAGTGGTTTTCTCCCGAATTGGGTTTCCACCTTAAATACTGGTGTTCATATGTGTTACTTATGTTTGATGGTTTGTTCGGTTATTTCTATTCATGCTTACTACTTACTAAACATCTGATGAATGAATGATGCAATAAAATCTCTGGACATACAAGTTGGATTCAGTAATGTAACATATGGTTTTAAAGAGAAAGGAAAGGTAAATTTTTCACTCAGCTCTAAATGCTGATTCACACCCCCCTCTCATTATTTTTCCAACAATTGGTATCAGAGCAGGTCCTTCTGAAAAAGCTTAGCCGCTAGAAGGAAGATCAAGCAAGATGAGAAATCAATATGGAAGAGCATCTATCAGGCCTCCGATCTTTAACGGAAACAATTTAATCTTCTAGAAAACAAGGATGAGATCCTATCTTCAGTCTGTGGGAGCAGATATATGGGCAATTGTTGAACAAGGATATCAATATCCAGCTGCAATACCAACAGATCCGACGGAAAGAAAGAATTATGAAACAAATGCAAAGGCTGTTAATGCTCTATTGGGAAGTCTAACTGAATCAGAATTTGTCAAAGTCATGCAGCTGAATACAACAAAGGAAATATGGGACAAAATCATTCTAAGCTATGAGGGTGATGCAAAGGTAAAAAGTGCTAAACTTCAAACTCTCAGAATTCAATATGAGAATCTAAAAATGGATAATGATGAGAGCATTGCAAATTTATTTTTACGTCTTGATGATATTGTAAATTGTATGAGAAATCTGGGAGAAACAATAACCGAATCTACTCTGGTTGAGAAAATTTTAAGATCACTAACAGCAAAATTTGAGTCAAAAGTTTCTGCTCTTGAAGAAAAGCAGGATCTTCAAAATCTTATTGTGGTGCAACTTCATGGCATACTAACTGCATATGAAATGAGAAGAGGAGGACCATCTAAAGTCAAAGAAGCAGTCTTTAGAACTTCTACAAAAGGGAAGGAAGTACAAAAAATAGAAGGATCAGGATATATCTCAGAAGAAGATGAGATAAACTTTGTAAAGAAACTTCAACTTGGCACAGGATGGTTCAGAGGTAAGCTTCCTTTCAAATGCTTTGATTGTGGAAGAGTTGGTCATTATGCTGCTAAGTGTCCTCATAAAGAAACACATAACAAGGGGAAGGAAGTTACAAGAAGGAATAAGAATCGCTTTAGCACTAGAAAAAGTTACTATACTCATGAAGACAGTGATGGGTTATCTGATAGTGAGGAAGAATGTGAACAAGATCTTAGACTTCTCATGGCATTTGAAAAAGAATCTAGAGAAGAAAAGGATACTTTTGTGGATGCTCTAGAAGATAATGATTTTCTTGATGAAAACAATCAACTCAAAATTTTCTTAGAAGAGAGTAAAATAATCATAGAAACTCTGAAAAATCAGCTTGAAGAAAAGGAGAAACACAATGAAAAATTAGAATGTGAAGTAGTAAGTCTAAGAAAAGAACTTGAGAAAGTAAAGACTCTGAATCTTAGATTTGCTAAAGGATCTGAAACCTTAGATGAGATTATCAAGGTACAATGTTCCCCCCTTATAAAGACAGGTCTTGGATATATCGGAGAATCTTCTGAGGCTCCAGCACTAAATTATCTAAAAGCAGCTACAGTTGGTATACAACATGCTGCCACTCAGCAGGGGAATAAATAATCTTTGCAGGGAAAGCATGATCATCTCAAATCAAAGAACACTAACAGGAACATCTTTCAAAGAAACACCAATCAACAGGTAAATTCAAGTAGGAGATTTCATGATCGCAGAAATTTCTTCTTCAATGGACAATGTTTCTCATGTCACGATTTTGGTCATAAAGTTGTTCAATGTGTAGCATATAAAAACATCATGACAAGAGAAGCAAGAAAGAAAAGGATTGATATTGAATCAAAGAAGAATACTTATAACAACTTTTCTCCTCTTCAAAATGAAGTTGAATGTTCTTATTGCAATAACTTTGGCCATGAAGAATTTGAATGCAAGAGCAAAGTTCAGCCAAAAGAACATGACCCTTCAAGCTCCCAAGTATGGAAAAAGAAGGAACTACAGGTTGAAAATTGTGGCATAGCGTTATTTGCAGAAGATGAAGAAAATCAATGGTACATTGATAGTGGATGCTCAAGACACATGACAGGTGACAAAAACAAACTTCTTACATATAGTGCTCTAGAAAAGGAAAAGAATGTTACATTTGGAAATGATACTCCTGCGGTCATTAAGGGAAAATGGTCTGTTTTTCTAAAAGAAAAGGTGAAAGCTAATGAAGTCATGTATGTGGATGGATTAAAGCATAACTTGTTAAGTGTAAGTCAAATGTGTGATCAAGGAACCGAAGTTGTCTTTAGTTCAAAAGAATGTGTGGTACGTGATCTTGATACAGGTAAAACAATTATAAAAGGAAAAAGAACTCCAAGCAACCTGTATGTATTAAAAAATTGCAAAGAACAATGTTACTTGAGTAAATCTTCAGAAAACTGGCTATGGCATAGAAGGTTGGGGCATCTGAGCTTCTCTCAAATCAACAAATCAAGCAGACTTAAACCTGTTCGTGATATTCCAAATATTACTCTACCTGAAAATATCATATGCAAATCTTGCCAATTCGGTAAGCAAACCAGAGTACAATTTAATGCCAAGGAAGGATCATCAAGTAAGCCTCTTGAACTCATTCATACTGACATATGTGGACCTGTGAAGAAAAATTCACCACGAGGTGAACAATACTATATCTTATTTATTGATGATTTCTCTAGAATGTGTTGGATTGGGCTGCTTAAACAAAAAGATGAAGCATTTGAGAAATTTCAGATCTTCAAAGCACTAGTTGAGAATGAATTAGATCTAAAAATTAAGTGCCTTAGATCTGATCGAGGAGGAGAATATACATCAGATGAATTCCTTGAATTTTGTGAACAACATGGCATAAAAAGACAGTTCTATGTAGTTGGAACTCCACAACAAAATGGTGTTGCAGAAAGAATGAATAGAACATTTCAACAAATGGCTAGAGCTATGCTTGATGATTCTGGAACACCTGACACATTTTGGGGAGAAGCAGCACATACAGCAGTAAACATTCTCAACAAGGCACATGTTCGTGTAAATAGTGATAAAACTCCATATGAACTCTGGTATGGTAATCCTCCCACTGTAAATCATTTTAGAATTTTTGGAAGCAAATGCTTTATCAAAAATAATGATGAAAAACTTGGCAAGTTTGAACCCAGAGCAGATGAAGGAATACTTCTTGGTTACTCCTCTAGGAGTAGAGCATATAAATGTTACAATAAAAGACTTTGGAAGATTGTTGAATGTATTGATGTTGTTATTGATGAGTCTCCTGCGGCTCCAAAAGAAGAAAAACAAACAACAGATGAAGATGATGATGACATATATCCTTCTACATCAAATAGGAATGATATAGACAGTGAACCCAATGAAGAACCCGAAGATGATTTATCTGAAAAAGCTCCATCTAGATATGTTCAAAAGAATCATCCAGAATCTCAAATTTTGGGAGAAAAGGGATCGGGTGTACGAACAAGAAGGACTCTTGTGGGATCTTCTAGCTATCTGGCATTTCTATCCACTATTGAACCACATAATGTCAATCAAGCTAGCAAAGATGAATGTTGGATTCAAGCCATGAATGAAGAGCTTGATCAAATTGAAAAGAATCACACTTGGGAATTAGTACCAAGAACTCATGACAAAAATGTCATTGGAACTAAATGGATATTCAAAAACAAGTTAAATGAGAATGGGGATGTTATAAGAAATAAAGCTAGACTTGTTTGCAAGGGGTATGCTCAACAAGAAGGTATATACTTTGAAGAAACTTTTGCTCTTGTAGCTAGACTTGAAGCCATAAGAATGTTTCTTGCTTTTTCAAGCTTCCAACAAATCAAAGTTTATCAAATGGATGTTAAATCTGCTTTTCTCAATGGTGATCTAGAAGAAGAAGTTTATATAGAACAACCAAAAGGATTCATTTTGGGAAATGATGAAAATCTTGTTTGTAGCAGGGAAAATTTTAGGGGCGAATTTTAGCCCAAAGGCGAATTTTAAGG